>JAQHUG010000056.1:4868241-4887025 GCA_028555095.1 Dicrostonyx torquatus | reverse complement strand
CAAACATTATGCAGAGAATGAGAGATCTTGGAACACTTATTTCTACATGGGCTGTCTCCACAAAACTCCTTCCCTCAGAACTTAGGGAATCCTGCAGAAAAAGAGGCAGAAAGACTGTAAGAACCAGTGGGGATGCAGAAAACCAAGCAAACAAGGTTTTCTAACTACATCAGGACCAAAGACAGGCAGCAAGCAGAGGACCTATGGGATCTGATCCAGATTATGGTCATAAAGCTTAAAAGAGAAGTACATTCACAACCTCATCCCTAAACCCATTTCTAACCTAATCTCCAATTAATAACAAACTGTAAGAGGAAAAACAATTAGTTTTCTACAATGGTATCTCAATGGAGAATCAAACTACTCTAAAGGGCAAGCCCCATGCCCAACTGTAGATGGATAACAAAAAATGAACTCAACAGACTCTTTGGAGGGTTTTTGTCTCATAATAATGTGTGAGACTGTTTTATTTATTTATATTTTACCTTACAGGTCCTATTCATATATCTTATAGCTTCTCATCTTTTGTTTTTATGGAATTCCTATGGGTATGATTCTTATGCTTTTTCTTTGGCCTTTTCCTTCAATTTGTTTGATTTGTCCTATTCCTGTTGGTTTCTTTTTGTTTTATCTTATAGTTTATTATTATCTTAGAAGCTGTTTGTTTTCTAAAGACAGACAGATAGGTGTGGATCCAGATGGGAGAGGAGGGGAGGCAGAGCTGGGAAGGCTTCTGGGATGGGAAACCTTAATATGAATATGATGTGTGAAAAAAGTTTATTTTCAATAAAATTAAAAACAATAAGTTGAAAGAAGAAATGCTTTCTATGTTTTCAAATATTAGTGGTAATAATAATAATCTTTTGATAAATATTTAATAATATATTAAATAATAAGTTGTCTGATATTTTGATAAAAATTCAGTTTCTCCATCACAGTCACAAACATTCTTAGGAACTGTCTCAAGTATCTCCAGAGAACTAGGATTTTAAACTATTTTGTGTCTCTGTGTCACAGCGGTAAAAGATACAACAGTTTAAAAAAGAAAGCTGTTCGATATTTGTCAATGAGGATTGTGTCTCAGGAACTTATAAATTCTATTACTTGCACAGTAGAAAGAAGTTCCTTAAATTCTGATGAATGGTTCCTAAGGTTTCTTGGTTCTTTTACTTTGGTCTGTTTTTGAAGCCAGGTCTCCCTCAATGTCCTAGGTTAGCCTTGGACTGGTAGTCCTGCCTGGATCCCCAAGTGTGGGTTATAGGCATGTGACACTTGCTTGGCTCCAAACTCTCAGAGCAATTCGGCTGGGGCACTGGCCAAAGGATCTCTGCTCCTAGTGGAAAAGAAGTTTCTGGAATTAAAGGCAAAGGCAAAAGATACTAGCTGAAGCAGCAGAGGAGATCAAAGATCACAAGATTTATTTCAATATGCGTTTGAACAATAGGCATTTATGCAATTACCTTTTTAATTTCTTTTCTAGTGGCTTTCCAGATGCAGTCTTTAGATTATAAAAATGTATGTGTGTGTGTGTGTGTGTGAGAGAGAGAGATAGAGAGAGAGAGAGAGAGAGAGAGAGAGAGAGAGAGTGAGTGTACACACACACACAGGAATTTATTTAAAATGCAAATTGTTGAGCTCTTTTCAAATCTACTCAATCAGAAACTCTGGGGATAATGTCCAGTGTTTTTTTTAACAAATAAAATTCCCGTGCATTCAAGAACTGAGTCAGTGCCCACCATCACGTTGGTACATAACAGCCTGTTTTCTAGTAGGGATTCATCCTTCCCGTAAATCCAGTCTCAGTCTTCAGTGTGGTGGTCTCTCCTGATTTATAATACTAAGAGAAAATGTATTAAACCAACATACCAACATGACAAAAAAGGCTCAATTTTCTGTCTTAAAACTGCAAAAAAAAAAAAGAAAAGAAAGAAAGAAAGAGCCATCCTCCCTAAAGCAGAGGCAAGTGATGAGGAAGGGATTGACATTTTATTCAAGACCATGAACTGTGCTGAAATGTGCCTTCTTTGCTATATAAACTATTAAATTCAGCTATATTATCCAACCTTGAGTTGAGCTTCTGTTATTTCCAATCAAAAGTTTGACTAACAAATATAATCTATTTGTTATAGATTATAATAATTCTCTTCAGTGCTCAAGCACAGCATACAAGTCACAGAAGTTTTCATTTAGTATTAGTGCTAGATGTTCAAGACAGAGAATCTGATTTGAACCATCAAGGGAGTTGGTGGACCTTTCTATGGTATTTGAATGCATAAACACTTGGATTCTTGCTTGTGGTAAATAAACTATAAATAATAGTTGACATTTTGTGTGCTCTATGCAGCTGCAACCCAGTTGTACCCAGGGATGCTAACCTCTATATTTAAAACATTCTATGGTTTTAGTTGTCTGATATCTGCATATGGATAGTAGTTGTTTTCACAGGATCTTAGCTATACACCCTTTGCAACCATTGACATGATCATTATATAAGGTCATTTCAGTGCTCTGCTTCCTTAAAATGTATGATTTATTTATCGATTCATCAGATTTTTGCTAGTTTACTGAGAATAATATTATTTTAGTTACATGTTGTTTTTATTTAGATAATTTTTTTAATGTACTATAGTTTCTAGGAAAACAAGAAGGATTTGGGCTATGCTGCCTTCTCTTGTAGCTCCTTGTGTTTTGTTGCCTATTATCTTATTTTCTGTGTGATACACAACACTAGAAAGGCTGTTTCATGGTGCATTTTGAAAGGAGTCTGTCATTTAGGCTCACAGAAATCCTGTATGTAGATATACTATCCCTATTTTAGGCAAGTTAAAATAGATGTAAGAAGGTAAGTTTTTGCGCATGTAAATGATGAGAAAAATCATGCTTTTTGATTGTTTATTGTTTGTTTTGATTTTTTGAAGCTAATGCTTTTGATAACACTGCTTAATAAAATCCAGTGGACTACTTAGATGTATTTTCCTGGATATACTAAATTATCATACACAGAAAAGTAACGTGACTGTAAGCAAGAGACTCTGGCCTGTTTTACCCCCCAAGTGTAGGATATGTTTGTCACATGGAAGATAGTCAGTGTGTATGAAGTAATTAATGTTATGACTAGAACATTCTGGCAATATCAAGCACAGAGCTCATTTTGGAAAACAGACCTGTATATTACTGGATAATACCATGGGATATTACTGTCATTTTTGCAAAGGTCTGCTTTGATGTAGATGGAAAATTCCATAATGTTTCATTTTGAAATCCACTAACATAGCTACTCTGATCATAGAAGCATTGAAGAATTGACTTTTTCCTTATGGTCTTGAGAATATCTAAAAACTACTGAATTGTAACCTGAAATGTATTAAGCCTGAACTTCTTGTTGTCACTGTCTAAGCCATATCTACATCCAATAACCTTCTTGCGAGGAAATCATTTGAGTTCTGTGGCTCGTCTCAAGAGTCAGGGAGCCCCATGCTACATAAAGTGACCCACTTCATTTTTGAGCAACTTTAGTTAGAAAGTTCTATCTTACAGTTGGTTGAACCTTTCTGTGGAAACCAACTTCTCACTGTTCTTGGTTTTGTCCTTGGGATATACTTAGAGTAATGGCTAAACAGATGTTTATGTGACAGTCTTTCAAACATTTGAAAACGGTTATCATATCCCTTGAGGGACTTTTGTGCTCCAAGCTGACAATCCCCAGATTTCTTAAACATTTCTTTTGCTCACTAGTTTTAGCACTCTAGAAGGTAGATTCTTTTTAGAAATTATTCTCTGCACAGTAACGCAGCAAAAAAAAAAAAAAACCCATTGGTGTATAAAAGTGACCTGCCTGTATTAAACACTGGGACAACAGGATGGGAATTATCAGCCACTATTTTATTTGATTTAAGGCCTTTCCATAAGATGGAAATAAACCATGACTGACACTGCTCCGTGGCAAAGAACTTGAGATTATATAGTTCATGAACCTAGGGGAAACCTTAATACAACTCGCTGCTAAAGGAAGTAGCAATAAAATGATTCTTAACGGCATTTTGCTAAACTAATAGATCAGTATCTTGCTCAGTCATTGTCAGAAAAACTTCCTCCTGCAGTAGATGGGAACAAATACAGAGACACACAGCTGGGCAATGTGCAGAGAGTGAAACACTAAGTCCTAAATGGAATGTCTCCAACAAATCCCTCTTCTCAGAGCTCAGGGACCTCTATGGAAAGACGGCACAAAGACTACAGGTTAAAAAAAAAATCAGTGTTGTGTTGTGGACACAGCAGGAATGACACACATATTATAGAGGTGGTGGCAGCATGCCAAGAGCTCACAAATGTCTAAGCCAGATTTGGATCCCAGCACTGAGCGGGGAAGTGAACTCAAGGCCCCATCCTTAACCCAGGAAATATCTCCAATTAATAGCCACTCGCAGAGGAAGACTTAATTATCGCCAATATACAAATCTCACTGAGTATACAAACCACACTTAAGGGCAGGCCCCATACCCAGCAGTAGATGGCCAATACAAAATAAACTTATTGGCACTTTTGGAGGTTTTTTTATTTTGTTTTGTTTTTGTCTTACAATGTTTTATTTTTTTGAACATTTTTTTTTTAGTCTCTCAGGTCTTCTTTCGGTTTATATATCATAGGTTTCCAATTTTTTGTTTTCATGAGATTTCTGTGTGTCTCTACAGTTGTACGTGTATTTTTGTGTTTTCCTTCCTGTCTTTTTTTCCTCATTCATCATTTTGTCCTATTCTATTTTGTTTGGAATTATTTTATTACTTTTCTTTTAGATGCCTGTTTGTTCTCTAATGAGAGAGAAGAAGAAAGAAGTAGATTTGGGTGACTGGAGATGTGAGGAAGAGCTTAGAAGAATTGGTGGAAGTGTCTGCAAATATACTGTCTGTAAAAAGTCTGTTTTTCTCAGGGCCAGCTCTCCCATCTGCCCCATGTGTTGGTGGGGTGGGTGGGGAAGTGAAAAAGATGGGGAGTGGGTATCTCTCCCCAGGCCATGCTGCTTCAAAACAGATGAGTTATGGGGACAGCTCTCCCATGCTCACATTGGGACTGACTCATCCTCACCTCTGCCAGCAGGGTTAGCTCTATTGTGCTGCCTAGGTGAGGCACAGAGCCTGCAACTGGTGGGGAACAGAGACACCTCTACTGCTCCTGTGACCTCAGGACCAGCTCTCCCACCTGCTCGAGGCATCGAGGAGCTATTCCTCTCCCCACCAGCTGTAATACTTGGGAGAGCAGCCCTGCCCCGTGCCTGAGCTGCACAATAGAACTGACCCTATTGGCAGAAGGTGTGGGTGAGCCAGTTCCCAGGTGTGAGCTCCATTACTGGTTTGTCTTGCAGCAGCATGTGGTGGGGGGGGAGATGTCCTCCTTGCCCACCCCACACATCAATTCCTGAAGCAGGTGGGAGAGCTGGCCCTCAAGTCCTAAGAATGACAGAGTTATCCTTGTTCCTTACCAGGTGCAGCACTCCATAGGGTGTCCCCTATGCCTTGCCTAGGCAACACAGTAGAGCTGACCCTGAAGGTATAAGGATGAGTGAACCTACTCAGAGGACATGCAGTCAGGAGAGCAGGCCCTACCCCTAAACAAGCCACGGAAATTCTGGACAGCCCACCCTGGTGGCTGTAGGACCCAGCTATGACAAACTCAATAAAAGCCTGAATCTCAGTAGTTTACCCTAAGGCAATACCTGGTTCTGAGAAAGACCACAAACTGAGATTACCCAGGCACCACCCAGAACAGATCATCCAAAGAAAATTCCTAGTGTTCCAACCATTGTAGATAGGACCACCTGCCAGCATGTACCCATCTGTTTTCACCAGGACACCCCTAGACAAATGTCTGGCCCATCAGGATTGAACACGTCACCCTATACACTGCTAAAGTAAATTTTCTGGGTTTTGCTGTAACAGGAGAGCAGGACCCCTTGTTCCATCCTACCCAGCTAGCTTACACCCAAAATTATCATACAGAAACTGTATTCATTTAAACATTTCCTGGCCCATTAGCTCTACCCTCTTATTGGCTAACTCTCACATCTTGATTAACTCTATTAAAGATTAACTATTAAATCTGTGTGTCACCACATGACTGTGGCTTACCGGCAAGATCCATCTCAGGCAGGAGATTCATGGCATCTGCCACACTGCCCTTCTTCCCAGCATTTAATTCTGTCTACTCCACCTACCTAAGCTCTGCCCTGTCAAAAGTCCAAAGCAGCTTCTTTATTCAACCAATGAAAGCAACACATAGACAGAAGAACCTCCTACACCATTTTGCCTCTAGAAGGGCGGGATACTTCCTCTTGCCACTGCTGTGCTGACAAGGTCCCTGCTGGACCCAATAAACCTTGCTTTTGCATTTTGGTGAGTCAGTCTCCCTGGTGGTCTTTTGGGGTCCCCATGGAGTGAGTGTAACAATGACAAACACAGGGGAGAGATGGCAAACTGACCAACCCTGCAAGTACCAAAGCCCAGATCCAAGGTTATGTGTTGACACTGCTTAACATCCACCTCATTTGTGACCTGCTGGAGCACAAGGTGGCAGGTCATCCTGTGGACACAGGGATCTCCACGACATAGGGCAGCAACTTGAAGTCCAGGAATAGTGAAGGCCCAGAGTTGGTAGTGCAGCAGAGATCAAGGACCTCAAACCAGACCAATGGGTTTTTTTTTTGTTGTTTTGTTTTGTTTTCGATAAAACTACGTGGATAAAAGAGTAAAAAAAAATCTATTTTTTAAGAAAGAAACAAAATTCATAAAATGATCTGAGTTCATGTTTAAAGAAACTGAAAAACATTTCCTTAAACTGTACAGTGATCCTAAACATTGACTTGCCATTATAGATGAGGGAAGCTGTGATTTGTGTTTCCAAAAAGTTCATAACAAAAATAAAACTCAACCAACCCTTCTAAGAGATAGTTTGAATTTATTTTACTTCTCCAATAATATTTTAAACTTACAATTCGTTCCAATATACAGAGGTGATAAAAGTTTCCACATTGTCAGCTGATGCAGGTAATGTTCTAAGGGTTTCATGAGACGTTAGTGACTAAATATCTTTGGATTTTGTAGCATGATTAATAAAAACTCAGAGACAGATATTGGGGTTCAACCTGAAGGTCAGAAAAGCAAAACAGCCAGCTACTGGCTCTTACCTCAGCCTGAAATGGCGATTCTGCCTCCAGGAATCTCATAGTGAGACTGTGTCTGAGAGCTGTCTCCTCCCATTTTATATTCCTTTCTAGGGCTGCGATTAAAGGAATGCATCACTACCACCTGATTTATATGGCTACTGGGATTAAATGTGTGTGTCACCACTGCCTGGTCTGTAAGACTGGTAAGTGGGACTGTTTTACTCTCTGATAATCAGACAAGCTTTATTTATTAAAATACAAATGAAATATCACTACAGGATCTTATAAAAGTTTTGATATCTTTAAGCTTTTCATAATTTGTGAATTCTTCTCACTCAAAATATTAATTTTTATGGTGAGTTTCCTTTTGCAGATTTTTAAGAGCCCCTGAAACTATTACCTGTGACTACCAAAGAGTCTAGATTCTAGATCTAACTGCTCTGCAAACACAGCAGTTCGCACAGAAACACTGTGATGCATCTGGCATATGGGAAGTAGGAGGAGGAAGACTGGCAATTCAAGGACATTCTCAGTTAAATAATACTTAAAATTAACCAACATATCTTAACATAATCACGATTTCTAAATACACATACACACACACGTATATACAATACATACAACATGGCAATTTTATCTTCATTAACCTAATTTCCTTTTCTTATGTTTTGGAGTTTACCTATCCTTAGGTTTTTGCTAGTTTTGTCACTATGATTATAGAATTGTTGAATCAGAACCTTGAGGATGAATGTAATCCCGAGGTCATGTAAACTTGACAGTCATATTATGCTTAGATCTCCTGTTGATGTTCCTCTCAACAACACGTAGTTGATCGCTTCCAGTGACAGGAATCTCATTATGTCCATGGAACCAAACTTTTACATCTTTGAACAATTCAAGCTTTCAGAAGGGTCAAACATTGACTCTTAGTGACTGTCTAAGAAATCAAATATTTCCACTTCATTGTCTTAACTCATATCTTCATATTAAACATTAATTTAATTGAAAATCAAAAATAATATATACTTATGCTGTGCAACATGAAATGAATATACATTATGTGATGTTACAATAAAGGTAATTAACACAGGCATCACCTCAAAGAGGATTTTTATGTGGGAAAATATTTAAATCTCTCAGGTACTTTTACAAATACAATAATTATTACTAAATGTACCATGTTGTACAGTAGATATCCTGACTTTCTTTCTCTTAACTGAAATCTGATTGTCTCTTACGGACTTTGCCTTCTGCTTTTGGCTCCTTTACCACCCTATCTACACTCCCATGAACTCAACTTCTTGAAATTTTACATATAAGTGAGATATGTATTTTCTTCAGACTTATTTTACTTAACATAACACTCTTCAGGTTTACTTTTGTTATAAGTAACATTTTAAAAATGATTTTGTGATATAATTTGCAATAACTTCCTCTTTTAAAATATATCATAGCACATATTTTATTATATTAACATATCAACAATAGTAACTTTCAAACACATGTTCCAAATAAATGAGTTTCTGCCGTTCTTGTTTTTTACTATTGGCATGGCCTGTTTCACTTAGTCACTGGGGCAAATTAATGTTATAGAACAATCACAAAGCATTCTCATTATATGCCTAGTAAGGGTTGCTTTATTTATAATTTTTATCTTATTTACATAATAAGAATTATAATACTACAAGATAATGTTGTTCAACTTATTAATTAAAATGTGGGTCTACTTTGAATAAGATAGGTGAACAAGGGTTGTTGGTCATGAAGCCAGGGAGTTGCAAAAACAGGACTTAAGCCTAGATCTTCTGACACTGAAGGTCATACATTACACCAGCAGAATCTATAATCTCTCATAATATATTTTAATTTCCAGTAACAGACTTCAATAATATTGTTTGTTCTAAAATTCCATATGAAAATAATTTTACATAATTTTAATGTTCTGGAAAATCCAATAAGATATTGCAGTGTTCAAAATACAGTTCAAGAAACCAGTCAAAGCACACTAGATTACATGTTTATATTTGCTTGGCCAGAGAATAGGAAAGCTAGTGTTCTCCATAGTCTTAGTCCATTTGGACGACTATAACCCAAGATGATGGAACAGGCTGCTGTGGACAGCACATCTAAGTTCACAGCTATAGAGGCTGAGGAGTCCAAGATTAGGGTACCAGCATCTTGTGAGTGTCCAAATCCCAGCTAATAAACAGTTGTTTCTTTGCTGTGTCATCATTTGGCAAAATGTACTAAAAAGTTTGCTTGAGTCTCTTTATCAAATCCATTCATGTGTATCTCCACCTTCATCCTAGTCAACTACCAATGTCCCTACCTTCAAATACCATCATGAATTTGGGACTTGTGCATATGAAAGTGTGGGAAATAGAGTCATTCAGATCACGGAAACATCTAAGTGTACCCAAAGATTTTGCCTATTTTCAAGATGCTGTTCCCATTTTCTAGCACTGTCCTAGTGGGGATCCAATGTGGGATTCCCCTCTGTATGCTGTGAATACCATTGGTTAATAAAGAAGCTGTCTTGGGCCTGTGCAGGGCAGAATAGAGGTAGGCGGTGCCGGGGTGGGATGGAACTAAACTGAATACTGGAAGAAAGAAGGCAGAGTCAGGAGAAGCCATGTAGTCCTGCCAGAGACAGACTCTAGCCAGAACCGCATGGCGATCTACAGACTAATAGAGATGGGTTAAATTAAGATGTAAGAGCTAGCAAATGAGAAGCTAGAGCTAATAGGCCAAGCAGTGATTTAATTAATACAGTTTCTGTGTGGTTATTTCCAGTCTGGAGTCAGGAATGAACAAGCAACCTCCTACAGCAGGGATCTTTGGTTATCTGGAGTTTATTCAGTTTTACTGTCTTAGGCTGGACTGCAATGATCTTTTGGTGTGTAATGCTGAAAACATCTAGCAAAATAGACTTATTAACATTATGTATCCATTCAAATATATGTATATTTAAATGTGCACATATACAGTTATATAGTCATATGTATATACGTATCTATTATACCTAAATAGCTCTTTATAAGAATATATATTTATTTCTATGCATTTCTATGAGTATAGTTATCTCCTTTTTAGTCACATTGTCTAAAACTGAGTAATAAGTAAAATCTCCCTGCTGTCAGATTTCTCTTCCAAAGCTGTTGGCTCTATTTAGTATATATTTCCTCATTCTGTCTGTAAAGTTTCATTGTTTAAAGGTGTTTATCTAGGAAGTCCTTTTGATTCAAGGGATACAATGTTGCAGAATATACTAAAGTCCTCTATTCTTGTAACTATTTTATTACAAAAAAATGTCTGATATGAAATGGTACCCACTCTGGACAAGTATAGGGTAATGACTGGTTTGGGTAGTCCCTTGTTCCCAATGCCCAAGTACATCTGTGTTCTTAGAAATGTTACCTTTACGGGATTCTAAATGACCTGACATGACAATTCTGTTGGACTAACATGTTATTTATCTCAGGGATGTGTGCTTATTATAGTTTAAATGACGGTGCTTGGCACATTTTATCTGTTAAACTTGGTATGTTTCAAATTAATTTCTGATGTGTCTGAGAGAGATCCCAAATCAAAGGCTTTTTCTGCAACAAGCTCGGAGCTTGCCTTACAGAGGTCAAGTGCAACCTTCTTCCTCTTCTGTGAGCTCTGATACCTACCAGACAGGGGATGCCATGCGGTTTCATACCTGGCACCCGACTATTTAGAAAGACAATAGCTGAGGTTTTCGCTCCAACCTCTCTTGTTCATTTGTAGATTGCTCCAGGAAAGGTAGCTATCTTCGAGCTGGTGAATGAATGCGAGTGTGGGTGCTGGGGGAGATGCCCCGGAAAAAGGAATAGATAGATAAATCCCTAAGAGGTGAAGGGAGAAGGGACAGAGCGAGGAATGGGTTAGAAGGAGCATGGCAGAGCAGAAATAGAGAGCAGTTTCAGAGAAGAAATGGTTTTAAGAGAGCCTAGAGAGCAGAATGGTTTTTAGGGAGATATAATAAACACAAGGTCACGCTGAAGAATGGGACAAGTCTGAAGCGGCCTTTTAAGCTGTAATGGTGTGAAAGCCTGTTTCTTTCCACGTGTCTCTGGGGACACATTTGGGGAAAAACATCAGTTTCTATGTTGGGGCGATGGTCCCCAACACTCTTCAAGATCAAGAGAGTCTGTCTTTAGCCTTTGATCTCTTTGTCTTTTAAGAAAAGAACAAAAGTCCTTCCTTCCTTCTATCCTTCATCCCTTTCCCTGTTCAATGTGCTCCTTCGATCTCTTTGCCCGATTCCTTGTCCTATACATTAAAATATCAATCATTTTTCCACACGTGTGTTAACTTTAAGGTCCTCATGATAGGCGTAAGTAGAGGAAGACTGCCTATTCATAAAAGGACCACTTCAGGAAGCACGCTGCCTTCTGTTATCTCCATGTCAAAACTCCTGGTCGTTTGATTTCTTCATATTTTACTCCCGTCTTCCCCATTTTCTCAAGAAGAACTTCGTTTTTCTTTCAGCTCAAGTTCTCCATGCTTAACTTACTCCCTCATTTAAATTTCCAAAGTCACATCTTTAAAACACAGATGACACTATTATAGGAAATTTGGTGAGTGCATTTCCTCCATGCATAGATTATCCCACACTCTGTGAACTACTACTGCTGCCTTCCCTGTTGGCATTTCCTAGGGAAGCATTTGAAGATGCACCTAACCTGACATTTGTAGCATAGGATTTAAACACTGCTGGCCTCTTCCACTTGGCATCCTGACTCAGTCACTGCTGTCTCTACTGCATTATTCCTATAATGACCTTCACAGTTCCCAAGCTTCACACAACGTTCCCTGCAGACTGTTCTGATTCACAGAGAGAGAATGAGCCACTAAAGATATAATGCCTTTCTATTTCAAACAAAATAAAAGCCTTTATCATTGCAATGGCCTACAAGAACTTATATTTCTATGTCTGCCGTTCCTTCTTGGCTTATTCTCTACTCTAGCGACCGCATTGCTGGTATGTTTTTCTTCGTTTTGTTTTCCTAGAATGAATCTTTTGCAGTATAAGCTTGGTTTGCCCCTCCATTGATTGAAAATCTTAATGAAGCTGTCCCTTGTTACTATATTTATAATTGGTACTGTTTATGCCACACAACTTGCTTGTTCTTATTTTGTTTCTGTAGTACTTTTGATCTTTTATTTTTTTCCCAAGACTTGCCCATCAACTTACTTACTCAAGCTCAGAATAAAAACTCAATAAGAATGTTTTAAAAAATTCTCCATATTCTAAAAAATTAGGAAGGTTGTTGGAATAAAATAGATGGCCAATAAATATTTATTATGCCACCAATTCAATGAATAAATTATTGGAATAATTTTTTATTTATGCTGAGATCTACCTTTAGCTCAGTACATTAATCAATGCTGTTTAAATTTTGATTAGGTACATAACTTTATTCATTCATCCAACTACTCTAGGGACATGTTTATAAACAGACTGAACATGTGAACATACAAATAAAAAAATTAGCTTTTTATAAGGGTTTGGATGGAAGGGAACATCAAACAACAGTTAATAAAAAGATGTAACTTAAAAGGTTGGCCTTTCTCAGTAGGTATCAACTAAAATGTGAAAGGCAAGGTATTTTGTACCTGAGAAAAAGAGAAATCTTCCTAATGTAGGATATAGCATGTGTAGACTTTCTAAGCAGGAAACAGCACCTGATGGACAGCAGGGAACCTGTGTATATAGATTCTATAGAGTAATGGCTCTCAACTTCTGTGTTCTGATCTCTTTGGAAATCTCATATCAAATATTCTGCACATCAATATTTACATCACTATTTAAAACAGTAGCAAAATTAGAGTCATGAAGTAGCAATGAAATAATTTATGGTTGGGGTCAGCACAACATGAGGAGCTGAACTAAAGGTCACAACATTAGGAATGTTAAGAACCCACTGCTATAGAAGGAGATAAAGAGTTTCATGACAGGGAAGTGGAGAGTGAGGTTAAGCCAGATGATTCATGGTTGCAGAGACCGTGTATCAATTTTATTTTTCTTTACATGAACTGGAGAGTCATTCAAAAAGTCATTGTCAAATTGATTGTCAAAATAGTCTTTTTGAGGCAGAGGATATACCTTGGTAGTAGAGCACTTGCTCAACTTTCATAGTGCTCCTAGGCTGTACCCCCACAACAACCAGCCCAATAAATAAAATCATTTTTGCTTCTGGGAAGAGATGAAGGAAAAGTATTTTAAATAATAAGAAACACTGCTGAAGAAAGATGAGATGATGCCAAGTTTTAGGCTTATCAATAAAGTCATACAATAATGAAAAACAGATGGAACAAGAAATATAAATATACTCCCATTTCTTTTCCTTATCATTAATAGAACTCTGAATATTTACTTCCATAATAAAACTAGTGTTTTATAAGAGGAGAAAATTCAGTGTATGAACATATGCAAAAAAAAAGATAAAACGAAAATTTTGAGAAAGAATGTTGACCCGCTCTAGAAGATTTCTTAAGAAATTGTTTGGCTGAAGAGAAATTTTGAAGGAATTATCATTTGGGATAAGTTTAAATCACATTTTCTTTGAGAGAATTTCAAAACATACTACTACTGATAACATACACTCTTGTAATTTTCCATTATTAAAAAACTAAAAGCTCCACAGAAAGCATACAAGGGTTGTACAAAGCAAAGAGTTGGCAGTTATAGAGATCATGACTAACAATGTATTAAAATTAAAATGATTGAAGACCAAAGAAATTTAACACCTCTAGTCTTTGTTGAAATATTTTAAAAAGTGGTACGGAAGAGGTAGTTTTGGCTTATGGTACAAGGACACTCCACCTCTAATATTGGCTTCCATTTCTTTTTCTGTACTTGGGAGGGAAATTGTACAATAAGGGGAATAGGTATGTTTTAAGTTTTATTGGTCTGTTAGGAAGAAGGCAGCAGAGTAAACCATGAACTAATATGAATGCAATGGTAGTGCCACCTAATAACAAGAAGTGCACCTGAAACTTTGCCTTCTGGAAACTATCTTCAACACTGACGTAAGTTTGAAGAGCATTTTGCAAAAGCACTAAATAGTTTCATAGATCTATAATGAGTATTTCCAAGTGGTAACGGTTGCATTTTGTAGTTGTTGAAAATGATTAATAATGGTCTATCTTAAAATAAAATTATACATTATATCTACTTTACAAAACAGCAAATTTTCTCTGGAGATCACCAACAAACAAGCTGTCCGCAATATCCTGGCTCGCTCATGAGCAAGAATTTTGCTAAACAATAAATCAGCAATGAAACTTGGCTGAATTTAATGTGCTCCAGCTTGCATCTCATTCTTTGCTCCTACAGGAGGCTCTCAAAGTATCTTTCTATTTGTCATCATTAAAATGGGGCTGTATCATCTTCATGGAAGTCCTGCAAGATTCAAGTCATTTGTTGCCACTAAACAGCCATCAATGATTGCCTTAAAGTAAATAAATACTGGGTTTGTTTCCTGCATGCTCCAAATACAATATCTTTGCTCCTGTGGAAGTGATGCCCAAGGAAGAAGTAGACTGCCCACATGACAATGAGGTCCTTTCAGCCTGATGTTGGTTGACTTGTCTTTGAGTCTCTCAATGCTTGGTGTAAAGCCACTCACTAGCAAGAATGGCCTTGGAATGAACAGAAGAGGGCAATATTTACCAAGCAAATTTAGCCAGTGAATTCTTTTAAAGCACATGGGAATCTAACATTTTTTAAAAGATAAATCATTATTTGCCTTCTGCCATTGCCACTACACACATGTACGGACAATGCACAAAGAGAATTAGCGGAAAGCACAGTGTCAAATATCTTGGAAAATAAATCAACAAGTTTTTACTGTAGATTATAATTGGTTGGGATGACGTTTTCCATAACATTATACTGTACTCAGTATGATTCAAGCTGGGTATTTCACCTTGTTGATAAAATTCAGCTCATGGGAAGTCTTTCACACATGGGACTTTGGGTGCTTCTTACAGTAAAAGTTTTACTCTCAAAAGAGATATTATTGATAGATAGTCCATGGTACTGCTCTCCATGAGCTCAGACCCATAAGATCAACTACATTAGTCCATGGTACTGCTCTCCATGAGCTCAGACCCATAAGATCAACTACATTTGGAAAACAGGTTTTAAATAGCTCATTCCAATATTACAGATTTACTGACCTGTATTACAGATATGCATACTTAGAAGACCTCACAGTCCTTGTAGGCTTTAATATCATTTATGGCTTTAGGCATTAGCAGAATAAAGACTGCATCATAAATAAATAAGGCCTGGAGTACCATTCCTTCCAATGGCACTGCTTCTGTGTTTCAGATTTCTTCTAGTCCTGTTATGGAAAAGAGAAATAATAGTGGTTAAATTTTGAAGCTTACCCAGCAAAGGTGATGGCAAGTTTAGTTGGACATAGCAAATATATTAGGTACTATTTGTTATTTGGGAACACAATGTATATCAAAGACCATATGTATGTGTATAACTCTGCTTGTGATGCAGTGAGTACCCAGGACAGCAGAATGAGCACCTGCACAACCGAGTTTTTGTTGCTCTGATAAAAACAAGCACGCCAATCACTCCACTAGGTGACTCTGTATTCATGTTATCACGGGAGCCATGGCGCTCTAGCTTCCATCTCCACAATAGAAAGCAAGGCATGTTTTGTGGTTGCTTTGTGAGACAAAGTGTCACTATGCAGTCTATGGCATCAGACTCACTTTGCAGCCAAGAAATTTGCGATGATATTTCTGCCTCTGCACCCTAAGTGCTGTGATTACAGGTGGGAACCACCTTTGTATTTTTTCCCCACTATTCCCTTTCCCCACAAATCTCAGTCTGCAGCAAAAATCCCTCTCTTCAACTGCTGAGCTGCTTGTTCCATCCCTCAACCTACAAGAAAATGTCTGTGAGGATTTTGGAAGGAGAAGAAAGAGAAGGAGATGGGGAGGAGAAGGAGGAAAGACACGGCTTGGACAAAGAACATTCTGTGGGGGAAAAGACACCAATGTGGAAGGATGGATTAGGAGGTTTCTTTTGATGCAGCTGGAACAAAAAGAGCAGGAAAATTTCTTGCAGATTTTTAGAAATTACCACTTACATGTACCCTCTTTTCGTATGCATATTTGAAACCTTTGTTTTATCCCCCTTGCCATCTCTATTTGTGTTTCCCTTCTTTTCATTCAAACATCTGTTCTGTTTAATTATTACATGTTGAAAATATAATATGTCTCTACTAATTTGCTAACTAAAACATAATTTAAGAATTACTACATTCTGGAGTTAATTTGAGTTTTGCTTATTTACGATATGTTCTCTCTAGGTATTAAGGGCCCCTTATAACTATAATTCTTCTACCTCTTGAGAGCTGCCATTATAGTGTTTGCTTGTTTATTTTAAATGTGAATTTATTCTTTTCTATTTCTGATGCATGTGTTATAAAAGAAATTCCTTTAAAATAAGAGTCTCTTACAATTGCAAATTTCATGCATATTATAATAATATTCTAGAAGTTATTTAAAGCAATTGTTTAGAAAATTACATAGTCTAACAAACTCTCTACCCCCAATGTGAAGATGTGAAGAGTGCTCTGTCTGGGGCATTTTTCCTTTCCCCCACATTTTCCCAACCATTAGTCATTGCAGATCTTTTTTTTTTTGTTTTTTGTTTGTTTGTTTTTTTGTTTGTTTTTCGAGACAGGGTTTCTCTGTAGCTTTGCAGCCTGTCCTGGAACTAGCTCTTGTAGACCAGGCTGGTCTCGAACTCACAGAGATCCGCCTGCCTCTGCCTCCCGAGGGCTGGGATTAAAGGCGTGCGTCACCACCGCCCGGCCCAGTCATGCAGATCTTACTTGGTACTGACACCACTTAAATCAACACTCTTATGTTCACATCACAGACAATGCAGTAGGAGGAATAAAGATAGATGGTTGACTACTAGGAAGAGCAGATTTGCATGGTTTATTATTATTTTTATGTGATCCACTATCAACTATGTTGACTCCAAGTATATTGGCTAAGCATCAATTCAAATTCAATTTTAAACTGTAGCTATTTGTTGCTTTGGACTTAGGGTCAGTCTTTTCTAGGATACAAATAGAAAGGCTGTCATCTAAGACTAGACAAAGTGTTAAAGAACTGATTCCTTTTTCCAAACAGGACACTGCTATTTGCAGCCATGGCTGACTATGGACGCCTCTCTGCCGATCATTTGGAGTGGGATGTCTGTTTACTGCTTCTATTGGTTTGGACAGCTCTATCTCTGACATTCCTTTACAAAGGTAGCTTTCCCGGGGCCTCTTACTTTGCAGTGTCTCCGGTGAGCTGCTCTTTCCTCTGCTCTGATTACCCAGCCACCACGAAGGCAGCTCCTCTAATTATAACAAGCAGACTTTTAGCTTCCCCTCTTCATTAGCATGATTATTAAATTCTCTACAGCTACTCCTTTTTCTGAAAACACTGTTTCTGTCACACTCCCTAAAGACATACTACTGTTATGAGGTCATTACTGACATTTAAAAAGATCAGAAGGGACTTTGCTGATTTCGTATTCCGTGTCTTTTCAAATTAGTTTAATAGTCTGAAGCCCTTCCATGAATAGAACACACAGGTTACAGTGACCGCCTGTGAGCCTAGGATTCACATCGATAAACACAAAAGCGCAAGGAGAAGAGTGCTTCCCTTTGACTACAAGCATTCTGAATTGTTGCAAATTATTATAATTATAGGAAGCGCATTCATGGAGGGTACTTTCAGGCAGTCACTCCCTGACAAACAACGCTTCTGAATAAAATGATAAACTTCACGAACAACGGAAGCACAGCCTTTTCTTTCCATGGGACTCTTTATATTGATGTATCTTGTGTCCGCCTTTGTTCATTGGCACAAAACAATAAGGTTAGTGGCAGCTGCGGAAATCCAAGCAGAGGGGATGATTTGACATAGAAAAACAAGCAACCAATAAATTGAGATTAAATCCATGCTGCCTGGTCTTTGGGAAAAGAAGAAAAAGTCTAAATGTGCCTGATGTAATCAGATCACTGGGGCTGGCTTCTTGAGACTGTTTTGTTTGGATTATTAATCTGAAAAGATCGACAGATGTGTGTCATAGAAAAGAGGAGAAACAAATACCATATTGTTATGCTTAAATGTTAAGTGGCTCCAAAGTCCCAGGTGATTAAATATGTGCTAAGTATTTAAACAGCTAAAGGTGCTGGCATAAGAGGCTGCAGGACCTTTTGGATACGAAGCCTAGCTGTGGACACCGGGCCATCGAGGTGAAGCTTGAGGATTATAGAGGGCCCTGTGTCTGGACTGGTTTCCTGCTTCCCAGTCAGGCAAGATAGAGCCAGCTGAACTGCAAACTCTCCATGCCAAAGGTATGTCCTATACCCATTGCTTCCCACCATGACGGGCTGTTCCCTTTCTAAATTCTAATTCTAAAGCCAAAATGGCCAGGCGGTGGTGGCGCACGCCTTTAATCCCAGCACTCGGGAGGCAGAGGCAGGCGGATCTTTGTGAGTTCGAGACCAGCCTCGTCTACAAGAGCTAGTTCCAGCGCTGGATCCAAAGCCACAGAGAAACGCT
>JAQHUG010000056.1:4841567-4866441 GCA_028555095.1 Dicrostonyx torquatus | reverse complement strand
CAGTGATACACACTGAAGACTCAACAATTATTGTTCTGATTCATGATGGCATGACCATGGCAAGTTCTCCTGCTGGTGTGGAGCTCCTCAGAAGGCAGAAGACAGACATATATGCCATGCAGAGAGAGCTTGAGTATAGAGTTTATTTAGTGGGTATTGGAAAGACTATAAGGGTAAGGAGTTATGGAAAGCAGGAGGAGAAAGAGAGAGAAAGAGAGGGAAGAGAAAGAGTGGAAGGGAAAGGCAAAGAGTCTCACTTCTGAAGAAGGAGAGAGAGAGAGAGAGAGAGAGAGAGAGAGAGAGAGAGAGAGAGAGAGAGAGGAGGCATAGGATCCTCTTGCCTAGGCTGGAAGGGGGGGGTGAGATTGGGAGTGAGTGTGGCTTGTCTCTTAAAGGAACAGGGTACCCAGGTGACAGGGCAGACTAGCAGATTTATTATTACAACCATTATTATGAAAATTACAAAATAACAAAAAAGACAATGTTACTGTGGGTCCTCCTATCATTTAGGAAGAGCACACTATAGTATATCAAAGCAACAGAAACCACACAAGATAAAACCATTTTGTCCTAGAATTTGTTTAAGTCAGTGACATTCAAGAAAGGCAAACCATTATATTAAGCACAATTTCTGAAGTTATGTGACAAATGAGTCTGCATGTCCAAAAGATGTAAAGGGAATGTGAACAGAGACAAATCACATATTCTAATCAGTAATCGTTCAAACTATAAATTTAGTGTGAGTCCTCAACAAATCCATCAATAAGAAAAGAAAAGGAAATTCACAATGTCTGACCCTGGGAGTGACCTGAGCTCAAATCAGCTCTGTGAATTACCAAGCGGACCTCAGCAGCTTGCTTTTGTGTGACAGATGAGAAGATAGAAGGATAACAAGCATGGAGAACACTCAACTCCATCACCAATAGCAGGCATTCTCAGATTCTACTCCTGTCAACACAAAGGCAACAGCAAAACACAGACAGAGCAGACAGAGAAGGGGCTTAGAGTCCTGTCCTTGCCCTGTCTTTGGCTGCCTGGGATCAAGACCTGCTTTGACCTGAGTGTTCCACAGCTCACTGTTTCAGGAACCTCTTTGAGTTCTCCACGAAAGTTGTTCTTATCAACCTCAAATTAGCAATTTGTTTGAGTACTTGTGTATAGATTTTTCAGCTCCACTAGTTTCCAAGCTAGGCTTCATCCCTAATAAGTAGCCATTCTTGGCATATCATAGAAATGCATACCTGCTCAAAACAATCCCACAGCCCTTGGGAAAAGTCTGTTATTTATGACAAAAGATACAAGGTTACACCGCATAGCAGAGCCTGGAGATTTATTCATAGTCTTTTTTACGTCTTTTTTTCTCCATCAAGGAAATAATTTTCAATCTGGCAGACCTAGAACAAACATCATTAGGAGGGAACTGAAGTACAAGATGGGTGCAGAGATAATAAGGGAGCACTTCACAGCTTTAATTTAAGCTTTCAGGCTCAGATAAATTATTTCCCAGGATATTTAAATGACTTGCAGGTGTGATGCAGTAACTACTGCTGTTAAATTCTAAGAAAGGATAGAGAAAAGAAGAGACTCAGGAAGTATGGATGAACAAATGTATTTGGATGTCTTACAGGTGATTGTGTAGGTGAGAGGTGGTAGAAATGGAAGTTCCTTTCTGTATTTGCTTTTTCTTTCTCTTTGGGGACATACATGGGGGACAGAGTTTCATGAAGTTCAGGTTGGCTCAGTTTGGTTCGCTGTGTCACTTATAATAACTTTGCATTCCTAATCTGCTTGCCTTGAGAGCACCAGAATTATAGTGAGCTTCCCATGTCTGCTTGATTTCTTGAGTAAGGGGATGAGCAATCTGTGTGTGACTCCCTCTACTGCAGGGACCTACCTACACGACTCAACACTGAACCTTCAAATTTTTTCCTAGGTTGTGTCCTTTGCCAGGAAGGCCATGTTTGATGTCAGTATAAATTCACCGAGAAGCAAACACACTGCTGGGCTCCGAGCCTCATTATTAATTCCTCTACTCAGGTACTGTAAAAACAACCCCAATACCATCTAGAACCAAAATGACTTAAATTTTATTTCTCTCATGTTTTCATGGGGGATCTGGCATCCCTTAGGTATCATCCCCATTCTAGAACTCAAACTGCCCAAAGTGTACCCATCAGAACACTACCAGTTGTCGAGGCAGAGTAAAAGAGAGGCCTCTTTGAGGAATGGCAAGGGCCTCCTCGTTGGATTTACCTAAAAGCAATACCTGCACCTGTGCACATGTCACTGGTCTAAGGAACGAGAACAGGGAAGTACACAGGAGAACTGAGAATAATGCGATTTAAAGTGCCAGTGATGTCATGATTATGCTATTTGTAAAATGGAAGCTATAGTAGCCATCTGTAGAGATGCAAAGTTTCTTCTCTCATCCTTTTTTTCTTTAATTTTTTTTTCATTTTACATACTAGTCCCAATACCAGTCCCAGTTCCCCCTCTGTCCCCTTCTCCTGCCCCATAGTTCCCCAGTCCCACTCCCCCTCCTCTCTTCAGGGGGGTAAGGCCTCCCTTGAGCAGTCAACAAAGTCTGGCATATCAAGATGAGGCAGGACCAAACCCTTCCCCCTGTAGGAAGGCTGAGCAAGTTATTCCTCCATAGAGAATGGGCTCCCAAAAGTCAGTTCATGCACGCAGGATAACGGAATCTATCATACTTTTTAAAACTGTGAAATGTCATGCTATTTTGTTCTCATAAATCATGTCAAATGTGATCCTAGGCTTCAGTTCTCATTTGAAAAGTAATAAAAACAAGATTGTGGTGGGGATGAAAGGAAAAGTGGCATTTGTTTGCTTAAGGCAGCTCAGCGGTCCAAGAATTTTTCATCCTGCTTTGAAAATAAAGCAAGATTCTCTTATTATCATCCTATCATGAACACAGCTGAAAAATAAGCTGTTCAGCCATACACGATTCCTTTGAAAGCTGTCTCTCTATATCTGTAGTGGTTTGAATGAGAATGGCCCCGAAAGGTTCATGTATTTGAATGTCTCATCTCTGGTTGGTGCATTGTTTAGAAAAGGATTGGAGTTGTGGCCTTTATTGTTGAAAAATAAATGTGGGGAGTAGAGGAGAGGATAGGTGCGTGTTGTGTTCCCCAGCCACCAGCCGCTGGCCCGCTCAGCTGCTGGCCGTCTGCACCCGAAAGAACCACAGGAGAAAGGTATTAATTCAAACTCTACTGGCCCATTATCTCTAGCCTTTTCTTGGCTAGTTCTCACATCTAAACTAACCCATTATAAAAGTCTGTATGTCACCATGAGGTGGGTGACTTACCGGACGGTTCTACAGTACTTCCATCTGCGGAGGGAGCCTCATGGCGACTGGCCCACTTCGTTTCTTCTCCTCAGAACTTCTGTTCTGTCTACTCCACCTATCTAAGGGCTGACCTATCTTATAAGCCAGGCAGTTCTTTATTCAACCAATAAGAGTAATACAAAATACAGGAGAACACTCCCACATCACTTTATAGAGGAAGTGCATCACTGGGAGTGGGCCTGGAGGTTTCAAAAGCCTATACCAGGCACAGTTTCTCTCTCTCTCTCTCTCTCTCTCTCTCTCTCTCCTTCCTGTGGATCATGGTGTAAAGCTCTCAGCGACCATTACAGCGCCATTCCAGTCTGCTTCCCACCATGATGATAATACACTAAACCTCTGAAACTGTAAGCAAGTCCCCAACTAAATGCTGCATTCTTTTATTAGAAATGCCTTGGTCACCATGTCTCTTCACAGCAACAGCATAGTGACAAAGATATCATCCCACTCTAACATATCCTGGCGCCTTTTGTTTGCAAAAGACAAAATTTGGAAAAGGAGGCTTACTCAGACAACATCTGTTCTAACTCTTGTCCCAACACTACCTCTGAGCAAAAGGGCTTTAGAAAAATATTCTTAAGAGCAAGAAACACAACAAGAGTATAACATAAGTCTGACTCTTTACAAACTGTCATTAACAATATTCCAAAATAATACTTTAAGTGACTGTGATATCTAATCTTGGTTATTAACTTGATCACATCTGGAATCAACTAGAAGCCTAAGCAGGTGGACGCACTGGAACTGATTTTCTTGAGTGCATCATTTGAGGTTGGAAGACCTAACCTAAATCTAGCCCACAGTTCTGGGAGGTGGCCAACATAAAGGACAAGCAAGAAAGAAGTTTCACTTTTTGCCCGTTTACCGTGTCTTAAAGGTAAGTTCATGTATCCTGCCATTGAGACATGACTATCATCAGAGCCCACTTCTTGGAGAATCCAATTAAAGTGAGACTTTCAATATTGTGGACCGAACTACTAGATTCATGGCTTTTGCATCAGGAAACAACTACTGTTGGACTCAACCAAACTACAAGCAACTGTAAGCTACTCTAAGAAATTCCCTTTTAATATATATTTACATATATACTAAATACACGTCTGGATGTGTGTTCTATTAGTTCTGTCCCTCTAAAGGACACGGACTAATACAATGATTCAATGAAATGTAAGCAGAATCAAATGTAGCAGCTGACAGCAAGTTTGTAATTAATTGTAGTTACTAATTAAAACTAATGTTGATTAACCATGTTTCCATACTTAAGAGTACTCAACTATCTTTTGGTGCTGCCCACGAACAGGTCCAGATGGTGTTGTTCTCAATTCCCATCGTAACTTAAAAGGAAACTCACACCATGTCTGGAGCCCTTGATGTCCTGCAGATGAAGGATGAGCTGTCCTCTAATTCCTTGCCACAGGAGCCCACTTAAATGACTTCCATACAAAGTAGTATATCTAGACAAGGAAAAGTGATGGTATCTACATTAAAAACTCCAAAGAAGACCTGGGAAAAGCTGTTGTTCACAGCTCAGACGATCGTTGCATACTGCCAGCCCTGCTGATGTCAGCATCCAGGAACACCCAGCCAGCTGAGCTGAAATTTGCTACTGCCCCTGGAGCTACTCCAATCGCTAGCTGCTTTTTGCCTGAGATCTTCACGAACCAGATCCAGGCAGCCTTCAGAGAGCTACAGCTTCTGGTGGTGCCTGATTCCAGGTCTGACCCCCGGTCCTTCCCAGAGGCATTTTGTGACAATCTGCCCACCATTCCTCTCTGTAACACACACTCTCCTCTGGGCTATGTGGGCATTGCAAGGGAAGTCACTCAGAGCATATGCTGCCCTGAATGCTGGCTAGAAAAGTTGTCCACATGTGTGACACTGTCTTCTATGAGCACGGGAGGTTATACCTTATCTCTGCTTCTACGGAGAGCAGGAAGAGACTGAAAAGGAAGAGCAGGCTGCTGCTGAGAAGGTTGTGACCAAGGAGCAATATCACAGTGACTAGACTCCACCAGCTCCTGATTTCTATGCTAGTCAGCCAGTGGTAGCAGATGGGTCTGAAGGAATGAAGGTGGCCTCTGCACCTATCCATCAGTTCTCCCACTGAAGACCCGAGTACCCAGCCAGTCACACAGGACTGGAGAGTAGCTTCCAGAGCACAGGCCACCAAGAAAACTGGAGCTACCACAGAGTAGTCCTGAACTGTTTGGCAGACACACGAACAAAGTAAAAGAAGGTAGAAGGAAAATAAAGTACCAAATGCCAAAGAAAACAGAATAAATAAGCCTTCTAAACACAACAGGACCAGCACACATAGAAACTACAGGTCTGCACCAGCTTTTTCCAGACACTGATAAGGAGGTGTCACATGGCCCCCTATCCCTACACAGAAACTACCTCCAATTGATAACCACTTGTAAATGAAAATTTAGTTTTCTCCATGAGATTCTCATTGGGGAAACAAACAAGGCTTCAGGATATTATTTTATTTTCTATCTATAACGCAGACGGTCTGTGTATCACGATGTGCACATGAGTGAAGATGCAGGCAGAGGTGAGAGGAGTCAGAAAAATCAGAACCAATAAGTAGTGAAGATATTTTTTTAATTCTTTTTCTTCAAGTACTCTTTTACTTCAAAATGTTTATTTTTCCTTAAAGTTTTAAATCTTTTACATTTAAATAAATGTTCCTCTTGCTACTGATATTAAGTATGGTAGAAGGAAAAGGAAACCCTGATCTTTCTCCATTTTATGATTTACAAAAGCAATTAAATGCAGAAGTCTATAAGTGTAGAATTAGAACATCATGCATTTTACCTATAATTATAAACTTCCAATTTATAAACTGGAATCATTAAATTGTTTGTCTGTCTAGCAAAACTGAATCTGTTTCAGAACAAAACGGTGTTCTGAAAGTAGAGTGAGTGGGTAGATACTATGGGACCATGTCTGTAAGTTGAAAAACACTGTGGCATTGCTTTGTAGGTGTATCCATTGGGCCTGGAATACACAACTCTGAATTTGAATGGTTGTGGCTTTCTGCAGTGTGTTATGCCCACATCATGAGCACCCCCAGAGACCACCACGAGTCTGAGTTCATATGCAAAAGCGAAGAGCCTTTATTGCAAGTTCAAGCTTGGGCTCTCCATCCATTCCAACACAGTGGTTGGATCAGGGAGAGCACTGAACTCAAAGATGGCAGGGTTTTTTAAAGAGTAAATGATGGGGGTAGGGGCATTCAGGATTCAGATGGGGGCTGAATTCAGGATTCAGGTGGGGGCTGAATTGGGTAGGAGTGGGGGAAAAAAAAGGTCTCGTCAAACAGAGATTGGCACTAGCATTGCTGCAAGGAGCTTAGCAACCTATATACAAATTATGTAAGCTATTCTTATTGTTCTGGGGTATTTAGTACTTGTTTGTCTCAATTCATATTGGTCCCCCGCAGAGTATAGTTGGTGGCTTTTCCTGGATATAGTAAGTGAGAGGCCTAGTCCTGTATTGTTAGTCTGCAGGTTGTCATGGCTACACTGATGTTAGGGTAGGCCTCCTCATAATGGTCTGCATCTGCTGCAAAGAGAAGTTTCCTTGTTGAGGGGTGAGAACCACATTTATTTTTGGTTATCAGAACCAATATTTAAAATGTAGTTAAGGATAATTCTGATTTAATCAGTTGTAGGTTAAGATCCTTGACTTCACTAATTCTGGTAGTTAGCATAATTTCTCTCTAGTTGAGCAGGATAGCTATAAATTTTCAGCAACACAGTTCCCTAATTATGAGTTGAAGAAGGACAACACCTATAGATAGGGTAAAGTGGACAGAGAAAAGTCCATATGATCTCAATCCTACACAAAGAACTAGAGGAAAGTAAGGAATTCTGAGACTGAGAGAAAAATAGTCTTTCCCAAGGAAGAACACACCAACTGCTTATCCAATGCCAACATGTAACATTATGCAAACATAACCGAAAAGGTTATATTTATGCATTTAGGAATATATATGCATATACATACATGCATGTAGTAGCAGTTAAAAGAAAGAGGCCTCGAATTTGAAATAGAGCAAAGAAGTGTATATGGAAGGGTTTGAGGGAGGAAAGGGAAGTAGGAAATGATACAATTCTATTATCATCTCAAAACCTAAGTTAAAAACCACCGTGGTACGACATTGCACAACCACATGTCGGTTATTAGGTTGTCTCATGAATACATTTATTTTTAAGCACAACAGGTGATTTCTAGAGGGATATATTAAATGTTGACTCTTGTTATTTTCTGAGGCTGAGCATGGAATGCTGATTGATTAATGGTCTTTTTACCTTAGTGTGAAATATAAGTTTTAGCTCTCTTTCTAAAGTGTGATATAAATTTTGGCTTCAACATTTCTGTGATTTTTTTCCCTCTACACCCTCTATTAACAGCATAGTGTACATTGTGGAGCACGCAAGTGAATCCTATCGTCAAGCAATCAAGATGTCTCCATCATAATTTAATGCTGGCCTTTTTAAAGAATTTGTTCCGGTAAGTATGTTCACAGTATAATAAAAGCTACAGTACTAAACTGAGAAAAAAACAGTAACTACAAGAAATGGTTCAAAGTAAGGGCCGGTCCATGAAATCAACTTGATTGATCTGTTTACTAAGGTTGTCAGAGAGGGACTGTTGGGAATGCTGTGTTTCAGCTGTCCAGAGAAACTGGCAAGTATTCCCAGCTTTAGGACAGTTGCAATAATAGTCTTGAGTTAAGAACTGAGAGCAATTTTTTGTTTATGTTCTTCAAAATGTTTTGTTTTGAAGTACTAATCATCCTTATTTATAGAAATGAAAACCAGAATTTAACTAAGTTGGAGAAGAACTATTATCTCAAAATCAAAGAAGAGTTTACTAAGGAGTACATTTTTAAAAATTTTAATGGTGTCATATTTGCTCACAAGAATACAGTATAAATGGTTGAAACCTCGATATTTCTCAAACAACTGTCAAAATAATGAGATAAAGAATAGTTGCTGAACCCTGATCTAAGAAAAATATAGAAATTTCTTCACATAGATTTTATGAACTCTAGAAGAGAAGAGAAAAAAATCTATACTGCTCTGGAAGAGTTGTATAATACAGTATGAATTTCATTTTCATTCTGAAATTTAGGCCTGCGTGCTACCATCACTGACGACATCTTTGCCTGACTTCAGGCTCCACTTTTTATTTTATTATGTTGAATGCTTGCAAAATCACATGAAAAGTGAAATTAGAGTGTTCTACAAAAGGAACCACAGTGTTCTTGTTCATGTGTCAGTCCTTTCTCGCCTGAATTTAGTCTTGCAACCAAAGTGTATTTAAACAACCGTTCCCTCCACTGTTTGACTTCATACACTCCTGTGTGTTCATTGTTGGTAATGACAGAATTTCCCCACATCTATTCCTACTCTCTAAAACAATTTTCCAGAGTTTACCAAAAAAAGCTTTAACTAAAATTAAGAATTTATTCAGTGTTCTCATTTTGTTTTTCTTTTGCCGAATATCTAACATGAAAAACACGTCATTCAGATTCCTTAGTCAACTAAATTACAAATGCAGTCAGTAGAAGCAGAAAACAAGCTTTGGGAACTTCTGTCTTTTGAGATGATTTTGTGAGGCAGAGAACATAGAAAATGAGGAAAAAGAAAAACACTGAAAGGCACAAAGGAAAATCTGCCATGCTTTTATTATTTTGTTTTTGTGAAAGTTTTTATATTATTTAAAATGTTTTAGCATTTAACGGTTTAGCATTCCAGTATGTATGTTGAAACTTCCTTTAGAAATAACCCCCAGATTGTAAACTGGGAAGTGTTTTGGCAATGTGAGAGACAGGCCTCAGTCACCTCCTCCTCCTGCTCCCACCACATTCCCATCTGCCTCCCTACCCTCTGTTGCTCTGCACTGTGCAATTCTGCTTCTTCATTAGTAACCCTTAGTCTCATGGCTCTGGCCATGGAAGTGTCATGCAGCCTCACAGAATTCTCATCTATGAAGAAAATGCATTCCTCTTTCGATTTCTACAATATTTAATGAGCATTTGACCACAGAGTGCAGCAGGGACCAGAGTAGGATGCAAAAATTTATGTAAATTTTTTCATGGGTGTGTTGTGGCAGGATGATTCTTGCTGTTTAGACTTTTATTTTTTCATTGATTGTTAATATATAGAAAATGAATTATTAATGTGTGATTTAATGCTCTACCAGTATTAGTTACTAAACAGAATGTTTAGGAATGTGCAAGCTGACTCTAAAGTTAACTGGAAAATAGAATATGCAGAAAAGTCATCAATATGAAAATGTAAAGGATGTTTTGGATAAAGGAATGTGAGAGAATACTAATGAGACAGGAGAAAGAAAAAAAACAAAGGGAAATATGGGGCTTTACTTATCAAATATTTAGAACAACAGTAAAGTTAAAACAGTGATGCTGGACAAAACCATACATACCAGTGATGATTTCAAAGGCTTGCAATAAAAAAAAAAACTGGATAAAAAATAGTATTATAGGACAAGTGGCATTTCTTGATTCTGCACGTATTGGATTTTTTGGGAATATAGTCTTTTTGGATGCACACCTTCCTAGGCAGGGATGGAGTGGGGAGGGCCTTGGACTTCCCACAGGGCAGGGTACCTTGCCATCTCTTAAGGAAGCAGAAGGGAGAGGGGAGGGGCAGTGGGGGAGTGGGAGGGGACTGGGAGAAGCAGAGGAAGTGTAAATATTAGAATGAAAAAAATAAAATTGGAAAAAGAAAAAAAAGAACACCTCGATAGAGCTCTGTGATAGTATTAAAGATATACTAGATAGAGCTCTATAAAAGTTTTATAGATATACCCTAAATTTATTATATAGAAAAATATGTTCAGTGAAATTTTTATATAAACCCATAAAAAGAATAAAATAAAATTAGATGAAACAAAATTGTACTGAGCAGTACTAAGGAGCACTCAGCTCCAAATGATACACACATATCACATCCCTTCCCAGCAAGGCTCGGGGATCCTTACAAAAGAATGGCAAGAGCAGAGATTGTGGATGACAGCAAGGAACACTGTTTTCCAGGTGCAGCAGCCCACTTGAACACAGGAACTTGCGATAACTGTGACAGTATGCACAAGTCTCACAAATCACAATCCCAGAGAACTTAGACAACAATGAGGACACTAAGAGAGACTTACATAGATCTCATCTGCACGGTATGTAGAAAAACACAAGATCTCCTGAGTAAAATGGGAGCATGGGGACTTTGCGGGAGGGTTGAAGGGAAGAGAAGAGGGTATTTATTGTATTCATTTGGGAGGGGAAAGAAAAGAAGAAAAAATTACATTTTCACACTACATACCTGTTTTCTTTTTATAGGAAGACTATCTCTGAAATAAGCAGCCAGAATTACTTTTGTGCAAAGAACAGGTTGCTGTGGGCTGCAATCAAGAGAGGCATGTGTTTACTTTACATTTCAACTTTGTTCTCATGGGAGTTTTCTGACTTTCAGGAAAAAAAATTAACACAATGTTTAAGAGAAAGAAAATGAGGTCTAGAGAGATGTTTATGTATTGCAACCAAATGTCAGGTGTGAGCATAAAGACAAGTGCCAAGGCTTTGTGCTTGCTAACTCAACATTTGGAGCCCTTTGGGAAATGGTAATTGAATAAGGATCTGTACTGGGACTTGGTTTGAAAGACTCATTTTTTGTCCCTGTGATTCTCACATATTTTTCTCAGAGCTGGTTTTTGTTTAGAAGCCTTGAGATGGATGCCCAGGGAAGTTTTTAAAGGACTCAGCTGTTCCATGCACAAGGGACTAAAAGCCTGTAGCTGTTTTTATCATTGGAATTCTAAATGGAAAAGTGCATTGCTGCAATCAAGAAGCCCAAAAATCTACAGTTTGATGCACAATTGCCTTTAATCCAAGTGACGGTTCTGTATCCAGGAGATTAGGACTGTGCCTTCATCAGAGAAGCCTCCTTTTGATGGTAGCACCATTTTACTGGTTTATACAGACACTTCTAAAGCCCTGAGTTCTGAAAGCTTACATCACACCTATCACTGGCAGCAGCAGAAGAAGAAAGAATAAATTGGGAATGTGCTAAAAGCTATAAACTCAGGATTTTCCTCTTTTACTTAATTCTCGAGGATCTAAAGGGTAAACTGAGTAAAATAAAGTTATAATTAATTTTCCTTCAGTACACAAGGAATCGAAGGATGTAGGCAGTACATCAAAGACTTTTAGTTTTTAAACTCTTTCATGTCTGCATTCATCTTCCGTATTTTCCGTTTCCTGCTCATGAACGTCAGAGTCATGCACTGAATTTTTCCCAACTCTTTTCTTTTGCTTCCTTCTGACTCTTTTTCTCCCTCCATCAAAACCGTAACAGGCTTACCATTCTTTTTATTTTTTTTCAGTATGAACTTTATTTAGGAGCGAAAAATATGTGAACATAATATATAATTAATGTTATAATTATATATTATATATGTTGTTTGCACTTTTTAATACAACATATTCACATTAAAACAGACTTGTCTGGAGGTTTAATAATTTAGCTTAAGGTGTTTGTAAAGCATGTGGTGGATTACATCAAAGGGTGTTCACAAATAAGATATCCCATGAAACTCAAATTCATCCTATGGCTAGGATGACAGGCATTTATATGGGCATGTACGCTGTTGCTACATGGATGTTCTAAGGTCATAAACTGTTCCAGGAGCACAAAATAAATGTAGAATAAGGACTACTGACTCCAATTTCAGCTTCCTAGTTGGCATAACTGACATTTCAAGAAATAAATGGCAGCTATATGCATGAAATTTTTAAAACATTGACATGCCTAGTGGATGCTGGTGCGCAGTGGTGTTCAAGAGACAAAGGTGAATGTAGAGATGGGGAGAAAGATTCTACTGAAAAATTAAGATTCCTGGACAACTACCTCTCTACCAAGTGAGATGCAGAAACTCTAATGCACAAGACTTTGTAGGAATCTGTAGCTATTCTTTTTTGTATAGATGCCTGCCATTAAGATCCTAAAGTGCTTCTGCTTCTAGTATGAGTTCACAGGGTATTTCCTCTTTGTCAAACTATCCAAAGAATTTCCACAGTGTTGTCCTCAGAAAGACTCCCTATTTGATGTACCACTACTGCTTTTCAATGGATTCCTGTGTCAAGTCTGAAGATGCCACTCCTCTGGTTGCCTACTGCTTCATTAAGACTTCATGAACAGATTCAGTTTTCTTGTTCCTCTGGCTCCATCATACCCTTCTTTGTGTTAGTTCTAGGTCTTTTGATATAATCACAGTGAAGTGACTTGATATGGTTTGTGCCTCAGAAATTTCTTTATATTGTTTTATAATAAGCCTCTCTTCCCTAATTCTGAAGCCTGGATGATGCTTTTACCTGTACCTATACTTTCATCCATTGATAATGTTGCATAACTGGAATCAGTCCATATTATCTTGAGTTATGTTTGATATACATAACATACTGAAAGTTTTTTAAACATTGTTGAAAATAATTTACCATGTATGTGCGGTTTGGGTTGATCTGCTCTACTCTATTCAAGTGCTAGCCTTTTCAAGAGCTCATTGTGGCTTTGAAAAACTCACTTTCTAACATGTATACCTCAATGTATCTCTCTGGATTCTGTTACTAAATGTAGAATGAATGTGGCCTCTAGCATCTAGTGTACTCTCTACATCTTCAAAAATCTAAGCCCAAAGTCGTGATCGGAAGAGACGATCAAGATATGAAGAATGTGTGGGCATAAAGCCACATTCTTGTTATCATCCTGGTTTATTTGCTTAGAGGAAAACACATGTTGGTAGGTTGGGTGAAGAGAAGAAGAAAATGTGTCCTCCTTTTATTTCTAGAAGAATGCAAATAGATATGCACAAAATAAAAATAGCATCAGATGTTGTATCAGAATATTTCATCCATATTGCAAGAACAGATAACAAAGCAAACATGTTCGTGTGCAACCCTTCTGCAAAACATGTAGCAAGAGGCTAACTTATACCCGAAAAAATTGCACACAAACTGTATTCATTTAAACTCTGCCTGGCCTATTAGTTCTAGCCTCTTGTTGGCTAACTCTTACATCTTGAACCAAACCATTTCTAATAGTCTGTAAGTCACCACAAGGTAGTGGTCTTACTGGAAAGATTCAACATGTTTGACTCTGGTGATTTCATGGAGGCTCTCCCTGAGCCTTCCCTATCCCAGAATTCCATTCTGTCCTCCCTGCCTATCTAAGATTTTGCCCTATCAAAAGGCCAAGGCAGTTTCTTTATTAACCAGTGAAATCCAAATACAGAAGGACCCTCTTACATCAAAAACACAACAAAATATCTTACTAAAAGAAACACATGTGAATTAGTTAGAGTTATGTAATATTTTCAAGCGAATGTGAATCAATCCTTGAATCTATATTAAAATATCAATGGATGTTAAAGTATGATGTTCTTGATTTGCATATATATATATGAACATTATATAATTTAATTAGCATACAGAAATGGTAGTGATGGAGAAAAATTAGTGTTAGTGTCCTGAAGCTATTAAAAGGAGATAAGCAGGTTGTCTGCTGTGTGATGCCAACATCTGAACTATGTGATAACAGGAAGTCTCTGGTATCTGCTTAAAGCTACCTTCATTGTGACAGACTAAAGAGTAAGTGACCTTTGAACGAAAGAACAGTACACCAACTGCATCAAATGATTTGTGTTTTATCTGCTAGGACAGATGTTACACTAATGCTGGCATTTGCGGAAATTCACAAATAGTTTCAACTGTGGTTGTTAATTTGCAGGAGAATTTCTATTACCCAGAGCCTTGGTGTGATAAATCCTATCAACACTCTTGTTCTCACAGGCTTTTGTCAGCGTTTCCTGAGACACATGCAGGAGTTTTTTGTTCTTGGGAAAGGTCACCTCATGAAGACTAATAGTGTCCCCACATGATGAAGATGATTTGTGGTGGCCACACATTGCCAAGCCAACTGCCAGTTTCAGAAAAAATAGTCATGGAAGTTTAGAGCTAATGACAACTGAGGAGTCAAAGGAAGGGATGGTTTTACAGAAGTCTTTATGTGTCCTGTCGTGTGGGCAAGGCCCAGGGTATTTCATCTCTCCAGTTTCTTTCAAATCCAGTCATCATAAGCTTTTTCATTTTGAAGTATTTTTGTCTTCTTTTTCTCCAACTGTCAATCACCAGAATGAAAGGCACATGTTGCTGAAGCTGTGTTTGACATTGTGTTCCTATCCCAGAATAAAACTGAAGAGAGTTTCCTAAGATCAACATGAAAAAAATATGAAGATTAACATAACACTTGAATTACAAAGTACAAGTACTATTTCCCTTACAAAATCATTTTATTATAGAAAGTTTTAAAAATAAAGAAGAAAAAAGGCATCTCACACTTCACAATTACATATTCTTCAGTTTGCCACTCCTATCATCGTTTGCAGATGAACTTTATTTTATGTAGTTGACTTTCAAGTAAATGTTCAAACATCATGTCAATTTTTTTCAGAATTGATGTATTGCTTTAACACGAGAATTTTAGGGTACATTGACAGTGCCATGATAATACCTAACTGATTATTAATTTTATATGGACTAACAGTTAGTGCATGCTTAGACATTCCAATTTTCACAAAAGAAACCTCTTTATAGTTGACGTACATTTGAAAACAAATTATACATGTCACATTTGATGGATATCTGTCTTAATCTTCTAATTTTAAATACTTTCTATCTTTCTACACTTTCTCTTTAAATACCACTTCATTCTACCATTGGTTATTTGTCATAAATAACTTTGCAAATCTGGCTGATTGATATTTTGTGAGTTCATTAACATACTTGTCTAGACTTATTTGCTGTGCCTAGTGGCTTGCTCCAAAAGTTTGATTGGATTCAGGGATGGAGGCTTTTTATCTGGCCTGTGGTTCTACATCACAACAGAAGACACATACTGTCTGATTTTTCTCACATTTCATGATATTAAGATTGATCAGGAAATTCAGTTTAATCCATCTCCTACAGTGCTGATATCATGATAACACCAGTTGCTGGCCACATTGTACTGAAGTTTGAGACTAGGTACACTTGGTAATTCTATTATACCTTCCCTACTTCTTCCTTAAATTTCATATATATATATATATATATATATATATATATATATACATATATATGTGTGTATATATATCAGATACTACTATGTCATTTTACTTGCCATAAGTAAAAGCTAATAACTGTCATTCAAAATAATGGCAATGATTTTATAATACAAAGCAAGAAATAGACAATCCACCAGAGGGATCCTTATACGGGACAATGTGATGATGGAAAAGAGGCTGCTGTGGCGGGGGCTGCAGACCCCTGGCCCTGTGACTTTCTTTTGCCTGCTGGAGTAAACAGAGTAAACAACTTGTTTTCCTGGGCCTGCAGCTGCTCTGAGAATGAGAACCTCATGAGTTCCCCATGGCAGGAGAGTGGTTTCTGGTGGGTTTTACAGCTGAAAATCTAAGAGCTGAGGTGCAGCTCTCAGTTAAGGATCCCTATATAAGCTTCCCTAGAGCACAATATTATGGGCATTCTTGTTTTAAGGATGACCCATGTCCCCATGTCTCTCTGTGTGGGTTGCGTGTGTTTTTAAATCTCCAACCTAGTTCCCAGCTAGTGTACTGTCCCATAGCGCAGGCACTACAAGAGGTCAGAGAGATGGGGCAGAAAGAAGACTGGGTAGTGGGAGGGAGGGGAATGAAAGAGGAGATAGAGACAGGGAGAGACAGAAAGAGAGAGGAAAGTGGAGAAAGTAGAGAGGCACATGGAAGAGGGATGGGTGGAAAGAAAAAGAAATAGACAATCATGTTTTCAATATTGCTTTTTGGTAAACAATTACAACCATGATTCAATTCAATTCAATTATGAGTAACACATGACAGTCTTGTGAAAAGAAAGCCCATTATTTAGAATTTAAAATACGAATTTGTGATATTAGCAGTATGGAAATATAGAAATAAATATAATATTAGACAGAATTTTGTTCAATAAATTCTTGATCTACCCTCAGCATAAATTCTCACTAGATTACAAAATAAATGAAGACAGAATTTTTTTTAAAAAATCTATTTGACTTGTAATATCTAGAATTATGTTTGGCATATTCTAGGTCAATAGCTCTTGTATCAGTTCTGAATTTTGAGTGAGATAATTTTAGAAGTGATTTAGTTAAAAGCAAACATATCAAGAGAAAAGAGAATGATAAAGACAACCTACTTATCTGGAGCAATAAATAGCTCAACACTCTGACTCATTAGAAATATAGGAGAGTTACCATACATGAAGTTTGGTAGCTTCAAATTATTGGCTTGCTACTCTTGCCAAAAAAACACATACATCTCTTGGTCTAACAATCAGTGACAAGGTTTTTATTTCTCTTATAACAACTTACAGTGAGTAACAACCTCATATTGGGTGCCTGCATATTTACAAACACCTGCTACATGCAAAAACCCTTAAATTTAATAAGTTTTCTGATAAAATGTATACCAAGTTTGGTGTAGGAGGGTTTGTCTGTATTTTGGATTACTCTCATTGGTTGAATAAAAAAAAACTGCCTTGGCTTTTGATGAGGCAGGACTTAGATAGGTGGGGAAAAGAGAACAGTATCCTGGGAAGAAGACAGAGTCATGGGGAGAGCCACCATGAAGCCGCCAGGGTCAGACATGCTGAATCTTCCCGGTAAGTCCACTACCTCATGGTGACTTACAAACTATAAAGAATGGGTTGAAATTAGATTTGAGAGTTAGCCAAGAAGAGGCTAGTAATAATGGGCCAGGCAGAATTTAAATTAATATAATTGTCCTGTGGTAATTTCGGGCATAAGCAAGTGGCCGCGGCTGGGAGCCAGGCACTGGGAACAAATGGCCGCACTCCACTCAGGTGCTGAGAACACAACCCCCACCTTATTTGCAACACAAGTTGTTATCTCTATTGAATAGATGTAATCACCCTTGATATTTTAAGATATCTGGTCTATAGTGAATATCACTCACTGTTTTTATTAATGATATTATTCAATAAACATATCTAAAAGTTGAAAGCAGAGTCTTAAAGATCTTGCAATACTGTATTTATGTTTTGTTAAAAAGAACATACCCAGATTTAGGTATGTTTGTCTACTCTAACATTTGTCATAATGCTTTTTTTCTTCTGGGACTATTATGTAATAGACAATGTCCACTGTTTCCCCTCTAGTGAGTTCATAGAAGTGAAATGTCCACAGTTATATATTTCCCCATTCCTTCACCCCCCATACATATACATACACACTCATTCTCACACATACAAATCATCATTACAAAAGACTACCATTCTAACTTTTACTCCATATTCTGGGGTCTGCCTTCCATATATCTGAAGTCAAGATCTGAGCAGAATTTCAAAAAAGGTTCAGTAGATACTATAAAATTTATTTCTGATAGTAATTTCACTTTTTTATCTCTTAAGCTTAACAATAATTTGTCACTCTATATCCTCTATCCATTTGCAATTACTTATGATTAATCACATTGACTTGACTTCCTCAGTCTTTTCAGTTACATCACAATGGTTCCTTCTTGCATGTTTTTCTGAAGACTGATCATTATAACCTTTTTACAGCTCTTTAGCTTTTCCTATTCCAATCAATCCTATCTATTAATGCCAGATCAATTTTCCTAATGCAGAACTGAAGTTTATAAGTTTCCTGTTCTCAGAACTCAATAGTTATTCCTGGATTTTTTTCTCTAGCTACTTTTCTTGACCTTTGTTCCTGAGTTCTTTGTAACATATGACCTTGTAGTTCTAAGTGAGTTACTTTCTACATCACAAATATACTCCAGGAATTTCTGTCTCCGTTTTCTTGGCTGTACCTCTCTCCAATTGCAATGTTTCCTTTCCACACAACTCTTTTTATAGCATCTATGTCCACACATTTCTTATCCCTCTAGGTGCACAAATGCCACATTGTTTCAGGAAACCATCTCCTTCACTCCTCCCTCATGTTGAACGATTCTTATTTTCTGAATTTCAACAGCATTTTTCTACTTTCCATAAAATATTATGATATATGAGCTTATATTGTTACATCCTTTTTCAGGAGTGTTATTTTGTCACAGAAAGGTGTGTGTGGCAAGACATGTTCAGACTTCCAGTGAATGCCTGAAGGCTTACAGTACAGTACTGAGTCCTAAACACAGCAGTTTCTTCCTATCTGGGTTACCGACTTTATACACATAAATTTGTATTTCTAGTTCTTTCTCTCATGTTTCTTTTGTATCAAAGTTCTTGTGATTTAGAATCATTATTAAATAAAATAATGTCTACTTGAGCACAAGGCCTGCAGTATTATGTCAGTTAATATGATGACAGCCAGGCCTAAAAATTCAGTGTGAACATTTGGTACAAAGGAAAAAGTCACCTTGTAAACAGGTAGAATGGGACAATGCACTTGTTAGCATGCTAATAAGAACATGTTATTATTTTTTCTACAGTTACCGAAGCTGCATACAATAGAAGACTGCAGTTTTTATTATGTAGCTCCCTAAGAAAAACACCAGACTTTTAGATTTTTTTAATATTTTATCTCTTCCACATAAAATATGGCACAGTATTTCGTGCAATTATATTTACCAAATTGTGGTAATTCAGAAAAAATTGAGCTACATTTTTATGCTGACTGAAATAATCATGTTAATGTAGCTGTTTTTAATTGAGTGTTATCAGGCACTCGTTTTTATAAGGCAGTTAAATAAATATATGACAATGTTGGTTGCAAGAGCATCATTATGGAGAGGAACCATATACAATTACAATTAAGCTTTCATGAATGAATTCTTACTAAATAATGATGTACATAATCTATGATATTGATCTTGAAAATTCAACAGATAATGAAGGATGTATTTATTCACACAAAATGTTTTCAGATAGTGTAATCTTACAAACAATTCTTTTGCAGAAAGTATAGACAAGGCCTCATCACTGGTATTTTCCTTCTACCACATTGTCTGCTACTCTCTTGCTGACTCTTGATCAAAATTATGGGCCTAGGATTCTACTAGATCTTTTCTAGACAGATTGTGTTCTATATATTCTATCCCCCCAAATACATGCTTTAGACAGTTTAGATTTTCAAAAACAAGAGCCTGTTCTCCCATAAAAGAGTTAAGGAGATGTCAGTTCACCATGATCCCCTGGAGCTCAAGTTATACTGCTTTGCCACTTCCCCATGCATCATGGAGTTTATATAATAAAGAGCTCTGAAAACGAAAATCTCTGCAGTTATGCTACAACTGGAGCACAAATATACAAATATAGAAAATTTACTTTACAAAATATCTTAGTGATTTGCAAGCTCTCAGAGTAGTTAGACTCTTGATGGGCTAAAAATTAACAATCCCATTAAGGTCTATAACAAGAAGGTTGATCTTCCTTATCCACTGGATATGTTGGGAAAGAAGAATTAAGTACTTTTGTCAAAGCTTAATGATGAAAGAATGGTATAAAACACAGCAGGGAAAATTCTGCTCTGTTCAGAAGAATGGCTTCTCCTTACTCACTTCACCCCAAAGAGTCAGTTGCTTCTTGACAGAAAATGGAGCTTCTGTGAGCCGCAAGCTCTTCTTACATAATTCAAGAAAGACAGATTAAAGTGTATAAACAGGACAACAAACCCATGGTATGGAAAACCAGACTGTAGCATAGAAACATGACAACAAACCCATGGTATGGTTTTTGGAGTTTGGGTGGTTATTGTAGATAGGAAAGAACAGCCAGAGGCACCTGGAAGACCTCAGAACAGAGAGACAACATAGACAGGGCCAGAAGACAGATTGTACCTGACCAGGGCTAACTGTGGAAGAAGAGAATAGCACCGGATAGTAGAGAAGGCATAGTGAGTGAAGCAGAAAGAGAGAGAGAGAGAGAGAGAGACAGAGAGAGAGAGAGACAGAGAGAGAGAGAGAGAGAGAGAGAGAGAGAGAGAGAGAGAGAGAGAGAGAGAGAGAGAGAGGAGGGAGAGCGGGAAAGAGAGAGAAGGAGAGAGAATAGCCCAAATAACAGAATTATAAAGATAATTACTAGCTGGTGAGAGAAGCCCATGAGTTGAAGGGAATGTAGGGTAAGGGAGCTGGTGAGAGGGGCTATCATGGTAGCAAAGACTTTGGAAGTGTAACAGGTGTTTATGATTATGAGGTAGCCCAGAGGCCAACGTGAGCTTTCACGTGCTAAGAGATACCATAGGTAGCCCTAATAGATACCATAGGTAGCCCTAATAGATACCATAGGTAGCCATAATAGATACCATAGGTAGCCCTAATAGATACCATAGGTAGCCCTATAGATACCATAGGTAGCCCTAATAGATACCATAGGTAGCCCTAATAGATACCATAGGTAGCTGTAATAGATACCATAGGTAGCCCTATAGATACCATAGGTAGCCCTTTGTTGCTTCTGTCAGAGATAATGGAGATGACTCTTTTGGGTAGATGGGAACCAGTTTCACAAGCTCATGACGACTGTTGGGTTTTGTCTAGATGCCAGAAATCCTCCTAGAATCCAGGTCGAGATCATTTCTGGATCTTTAGACTGCAGTTTGTAGTTTGGGCAATTAGAGTCTTCTTTGAATCTAACATATAGATTATTACATTGAAAAGGATACTGAGATCCTGTCTTCTCCTATGTTTTGTTTGATTCCAAACTGCAGTAAGATTCTTTTTCACATCACTATACTCCTACAAGGGGAGAGCAAGAATGCGTGCTTTACAAGTGTGCTCGGACTCTGTTCCCAGAGACGTGCTCCTACCAGAACCATATGTACTGGTTCAAACTAAAACAAGCAGGCTGACCAATAACACAAGCTTTAAATTGTGAGCCAAAATAAAACACTTCAAAGTGCCTTACCCTCTCTTAGGATTAGAGGGGAGTGGGGTGGGAAGATGTGTGGAGGGAATAAAAGGAGGAGAAGGAGTGGGAATTTGGATTGGCTTTTTTTTAAATCTAATTTTAAAAAAACACTTCTCTTTTTTGATTAATCATTTTATGTATTTGTCTCAGCAATAAAAGTCTGTTGGGGTCCAGGTGATATGCAGCTCCTTTCTCAGGCACAATCCCTGGCACAGATGTGGCTAGGTAAAAGAAAAATTGAAGGCATCACTTATGGCCTAAGAAGAATGTCTTCAAGGGCAAAAAGAAAAAAAAAAGGATGTGTGGAAAGGAGCAGCTCAGATAAGGTAGTCAAAGAGACTCTGCCCATATTCTGCTTGGAATACCATTTCTGGCAGCTAGGGAAACAATATATAGACAGCAGTGGGAAAAATAAACATTGTTCACGCATAAGGTGAACCCAGAGTCTTGTGCCTGTTTCTCCCATTACTCTCCTTTCAAAGTCCCCGTGAAGCACAGGATTGAACCAGCTGTTGCCAAGACTTTTGCTGTTATTAACTGGCTTAACCTTGTTCAGTTCCATTTGTGAACAGATCTCGGTCGGTGAAGATGTGGGAGTTGAGAACACAGATAGGGGAGACCTTAGATTATACAGGACACTTAAAACCACTGGACTGGATACAATAGTTGATGCTTTCACATTTATTACCTAGCTGCAGTAAAAGCGGATCAGGTACATCGAGTAACTCTTACTAAATTACATTCCACGATAGTTTGAAGCTATCTGTGTCACTTTATTGACATGATATAGCTGGGAAGAGAAGCTGCCAAACATGCCTCAGGAAATGCATGCTTTTAGTCGTGGGTTGATTTAAGCTTCACCAGTAGTACTTTACAATTGTACGTATTTTCTACGTGTAGCTTCACCTAATGTTCTTTAGCGGCTTGAGAAGGAAGACACAAGTTATCATTTTAATTTACTTTGATTGTGTTTCATTACCATTTGGTCTGTGATCTATCCGAAGCCAATTGATTTCCAATGAAGAACAAAGGTTTCTTTAATTTTTAAATCCATCTAATTAATTGTTTTAATTACAAACTTAACAGAGTTGCAGGGGAGCTTCATTTAAAGTTTATTCTTAGCTAAAGGAAACATAAGATAACAAATACAGAAAGCAGTGTTCTATTGTCAATAGGTTTTTTTTTTAACAGAATGCAATGTTTCATTTTTATGTTCCATTTTCACTAATATTTTAAAAATTACATAGTCATATCTTTTTGATAAACATTGAGACAAGCATTATTATCTGACTTGCAGTTATATTTTTAATATTTGGAATAGTAAGAACTGATCTGAAAAATTCTGCCCTCCGCACATCACTGTTCTAGCGCTTCATTTTTCTCTTATTTCTCGCGCTCCATCTGTCCCCTACTTTATCTCTTAACTTGAATCTTCCCCAGGAGAACCACTTTGGACTTAAGCAGAAGGAAACTGAGGAAATAGAGATAGTAGCACCATTTTTCACTGTCATCACGTCTGAGTTCCCTTCCCCACCTTAAGCCTGGAAATCTCATTAATGTTATGCCTTTACTTACCATTTAAAGTCATGCAACTTTCTTGCATAGCATGAGCAAAACCACAAGAAGAAACAGGATCTTTGTGTTACCCTGATTACAGACTCCTAGAACAACCCTCCCCCCCTTGACCCTGGTCAGTGCTCTAGGATCTTGGGGCTAAGGATAAGATAAGGTACAGGTGCTACTGAGAATGGGAGTACTCATGAACTCTTAGCAATGCTCTCTAGAATAGCTGATGGGTTCTTAATGATATTTTCATTGTATCCTATGGACTTATGTATCATAAGGACCTCTGCCATATTCACTCCCCATTATTCCTTCCTGTAAGTCCCCTTTTAGATCATTTTTGTCGTTCCAGTTTCTTAAATGATCAACTTTCTAAATTCAGTCTTTGACTTCGCTGGTCCTTTTGCCTCTTTTTATATACCAGAATATCTAAGGTTTTCTTGAAAATTCTCCTTAAGTACAAATGTCTTCATCATGGAAGTAGAATATCTAGTGTAGACCTCCGTGGCTTCCATTCTCAATTGCTGTTCTAAGTTACACAAGTCCACTAAGAAATATACACTTTGGATCTCTTTTGGCGTGTGCTATACTTTTTATTTGCACATTCATTATAATAAAGGTCATCAAATTTAAATAAGATTTCCTAACAAAATTCATGTTATCATGTGAACACTAATGAATATAAAATCTTTTCCTTGAAAGGTAAGAAAGAAATGTTCCTGAGAACTTGTACCATGTAAAGGAGTCATTAATTATCACCTTAGAGTTGAAAACTAGCAATTGCATGTACCATAGTTACCGTTCTATTGCCATTATGAAACACCATGACCAAGGCAACTTATAAATAAATTTATAATAAGGCTCATGGTGGGAGTATGGTGGCAGTCAAGCAGGCAAGGGGTGTTGGAGCAATAGCTGAGAGCTCACATCTGATCTACAAGTTGCAGGTAGGGAGAGATTGGGCTTAGTGTGGGCTTTAAAACCTTAATGCCCATCCTCCAGTAACACACCTCTGCCAACAAGGACAAACCAATCCTTACTAAACAGTTTCATTAACTGGACCCACACATTCAAACATTTGAGCATAAGAAGGCATTTCCTTTCAAACCACCACAGCATCTTATATAAATTTCAATTATAATGAAAGCTAGAAATTTGCATTTAACAATAAAGTATTCTTTATAAGTTGCCCTTCCGTTTTGAAAAGTTCTGTGCAGAGTCGTGAAAGCCAGGAACTAAATTTGTTTCCGTCAAAAGCAAAAGACCAGCATGGGTCTGGTTATCAGACCAAAGTCTGGTTTGAAGTGGGAGTTGAGGCATTTTTCCTGGCAGAAGACAAAGAGTTCAACGAGATCCTTCTTCCTCCCACCTCTTTACAAAGACCTTTTTTTTTTTTTTAAGCTAAAATTCTCCTTTGATGTTGTCCTCCTTTATCACGACATCAGATCATCTTTGGGCTAGTTCCTCCCTTGCTGACATAGTCTCTCATCACTGGATTGCCAACAGGATTTTAAACTCACACAGTATATAGCACTTAGTGAACACAGAGCCCAGGGACAATATTACAATATCAAGAATGGTCTTCAGCTATGCTATGGCATGAAAACATTTGATGCAATATATTGATTTTCTATTATATCTGAGTAGATAATAAAATGTTATAGCACAGTTCTGACTGTCATTGTCATCCTAGCTACCTCACACACATAACAGAGGCAGTTGAAGTAAGTGTTTAGATGGGCATTCTATCAGAGACGCAGAAACTACCTTCCTATCAGCTCAGAATTTACCCACTTCCCAAGCCTAGACATTGCCAACTAGCCTGCAATTGTTGAAGACATCATCAAAACAAAACAAACACCTAGTGATGAATTCCTTTTTATTTCTGGCAGCTGAAATTTCTATTAAACAATCTCTCTCTCTCTCTCTCTCTCTCTCTCTCTCTCTCTCTCTCTCTCTTTGCTACTTCTTAAACACTTTGT
>JAQHUG010000056.1:4748907-4772420 GCA_028555095.1 Dicrostonyx torquatus | reverse complement strand
ATTTCAACTTAGTATACAAAGTAATGAACTTCATTATGACATGTGAATGTACTTTGTTATCATTCAGCCCCACCCAACATTCCTGACTCTTATTCCTTCAATTCCTTAGTTTTCCTAATTGTATGGAAAATGTATGGGATGAAATATATTTCTCTTGGGTACAGAAAAGAAGTGTGTCAAAAACAAGTAAATAAGAAGCATTTTAGTAAATTTAGGAGCAAGAGATGATGAACTACATCAAAATTAGTGATTTACTTGAGTACCATTTAAGTTGTCATCTCACTTCTGAGTCAGAGCCTCATTGAGTCTGGTCTTGTACCAGCTACCTTCCGAACCCAAGTTTCTATATGCTAAATCCCAACACACCCTCCTAATACTATCTTCTAATAGGAAATATTAATCAAATTTGTGAACAAGAATGAAAGTACTAATTGGATCCCTTGTTATTTAAATAGAGGGAATCACATTTGTGGTGATGTTTTGTTTGTAATCTAACGAATAAAGCTTGCCAGAAGATCAGAATGCAGAGCTAAGCCACTAGTTATCCATAGAACCCGGGCAGTGGTGGCACATACTTTTAATCCTAGTACTCAGATGCCAGAGGCAGATGGATGTCTCTGAGATCAAGGCCACCCTGGGCCAAAAACATTCATCCAGTCTAAAAGAGAAACAGAGTCAGGCAGTGATGGCTCACACCTTTAATACCAGAACTTGGAAGTCACAGGCCTTTATTTCTAGCACTAGGAAGGTAGATATGAAAGAAATATGGGTGGGAAGAGAGAGGAATTTAGGGCAGGAGAAGACAGGAGCTTGATTCATTCAGTCTGAGGATTCATGCAGACAGGATCGATCACCCTTTGGTCTGAGGATTCAGTAGAGGTAAGAACTTTTGACTGGCTTCCCTGCTTCTCTGATCCATTCTGCCTTAGCCCCTATATCTGACTCTGAATTTTTATTGTAAAGACCAATTAGAATTTACACAATATATATGTCAGCGTTAGAATTTATTTTGAATTTAAAATATATTTCTAAGGTACAGTGATCAGATTTTCAATCTAATTGAGGACTGATAAATTTATTAAGTATTTGATGATAGGGAACATTTTTCTTTGGGATTCAATATGGTTAAATCATGTGTGTCCTTGTGCACATACACAAATATTTTATCTGTGTTATGCAGTGTGGTATGGCATATAACATGGAATGAGGATCTTTATTATAAATAGAAAAAATATGGGGCATGTATGTAATTTTCCAACATCTGGGCAAATATATCTTTATCTGAATACTATAAATTAACAGACATAATAGATTAAAATATGTTTATTCAACATGTGAGAAATCATAATATCTCAAACGTCCTAGACTTCCTATTGTCATCAACACAATTAATGGACAACTAAGACAATTGTATAACTTCAAATTTTAAGAAAGTATGAAAAACAAATTCTACTGGATTACTCTAATGATACCAAATTTTGTTACGTTTTTCTTAGATTTTCTTCTATTGACTTCATGGTCTAATACCATTTCTTTGATGTACAGTATTCAAACATAGAAAATGCCTTGCCATTGTTAGAAAAGTATGACAACTCTGACCCTAGTGTCCTTCTTGAACACCATCCAGAAACTGCTCAAGCCTCAGAAAACTCACAGGTAATTCTGAAATCTTTGTTCTTGAGAGCAGTTTTCCCACTGATTGTCCCAGATCCTTATTTTCTGGGAGAGCTGCATTCTGCGATGAATACTGTCACAGAAAACATGCAGACTAAAAACCTAATTAATTACATTTCCTTATGTACAATTACCTGCATTTAACAGCGTACAATTTCCAGCAGCTGTACAGGTACCCTTTCCAAAACTAATGTCCTCCTCCACCCTGTCTTCTGAGTGGGTTGAGCTTTGTTAGATGTGATTGTCTTCCTTTTTCAATATGATCTTGTGGGTTTTCTTCTTCACACTATATGTAATAATATGACTCATTTCTATTTTCAGAAATTGTACTGATCTTGTTTCCTTGTAGCAGACTCCACATTAATGGTCCATAATTAATTTTTGATATATTATAAATTGTATTAGTATCTCGATGGAGGACTTTTTGATCTATGTTTATGAGGAATAATGAACCAGAGTTATTTGCTTTTGGTATTATGTTTGATTGAGATTTGTACCCTTGTAAAAGGCAAAGTAAAATTATACATTATTGATTTGGAAGATTTTACCTTTTCTTTGGTGTGCACCACCAATCTTGGAATATACTTAAATAAATGAAGTAAAAAGTCATTTCAAATACAGTTCCAATGTAATACTCAGAAAAGTATAGTTCATTTTAGGCAAGATATAGGAATGGCCTGGATGTTCTATTGAGGATGACTGGATTAAGAAAAGATGATGTATGTATATGCACAGCATGTACAAATACATACATACATGCATGCACACATATATGAATAAATACATACATACACATATATTACATAATATAATCAGTTATTTTCAGCCATAGGACAAGAAGGAAATCATGATGGCATTATTGAAAAGTGTCCCCACAGGCTCACGTATTTGAGTACTTTATTCTCAGTTTGGTACTGTTTGGGTAGTTGGTGCAATCCTTCTGGGGGTGGGCCTTGAGAGTTCAGAGCCTAGTTTACTTATAGTTTTCTCTTTATCTTTTATTTTTGCAGTTGAAGATGTGGTCTCTCTTTTTCTTGTTCCCACCAGCATGTGCTACTTACTGTCATTCTCCACTACCATGGTGGAGATTTCTATGAAAACGTTAGCACAAATAAACTTCCTTCCATTTAAAATATAAAAGAATTATCTCAGCATTATTTGTGACACAAATTTGATATGTTTTCTTCGTAGTTTCTTATTGCTCAGTGAATTTTTTATTTCCTTTGAGATTTTCCCCTTTGAACTATGAATTATTTAGAAATGCTTTGTTTAATTTCATATATTTGAGGTTTTTTTAAAATAAATTTTCAATTGAATTGTATCTTAGGTTCACTGTGGTTTACAATATTATCCCACATAAATCTCTCTGAAATTTTGAATATTTAAATTTTGTTTCAGTTTTATAAACTATGAAATATTTGATATTAGTTTGTGTTCTATATGCACTATAATAGAGTAAAATCCTGCAGGTAGATGGATGTTCTAACCACGTCAATAAAAGCCTGTAGGTTGACGCTTAAGTTCTGCTATGTCCAGACTGACATATTGCTTACTTGTAGAAATTTATTTTTAAAGTAGCATTGAAATCATTTCATTAGAATTGGGAATTTTTCAACCTCTCTTTTCATATCTTCTCCATTTGTGTTTCATATATTTTCCCTTTCTGTCCATTCACATTCATATGTTTAGGAGGGTTGCCAATTCATTGTGAAGTGATCATTTTTTTTCCATTCTGTAGGCATTCTCATCCCTTCCTCTTTCCTTTCCATTCTCTTTCTCCTCTTTTTTGCTCTGAAGTAGCCTTTTAATTTGACGCTATCCCATTTACTATATCTTGCTATTACTTCCTGGGCTTTTCAAGGCATTCCTTGCTTTAGTCATTGATTCCCTTGGAGTTAACTTTTATAAAGAATGAGAGATGTGGCTATATTGTCAATATTCTACAAGCATAGATCCAGTTTTATCGGTACCTTTTGTTAAAAATGTGGACTTTTTCTTTTCTTTTTTTTTTTTTGGACTTTTTCTCAAATGACACTTTTGATCATTTTGTTAAAAATCAGGTATCTACCAATGTGTACATTTATCTCTGAATCTTTTACTTTTTTTAGTTGATCTGTGTAGTTTTTGTTCCAGTACCCCCACTGTTTTGGTTACCATGGCTGTGTAATACAATGTGGAACTGGTTATTGTGGGATTTCCAGAACTGGTATTTTTTTCCTTTGGTTTGCTAAAACCTTTCAGGTTTGTTCTGTTGTAACTCATTAGTGACTCCTATTCTTGAGCAATTGGATGTTATGAGACTTATTATTAATAGTTAAAATTATTGCTTATTGCTTATGTGTATATGTATTTTTCTGTCTTCTGTGTTTAATTTTGAATGATTATTTGTATTCAGCAATTGATCCATTGTCCTGATATTTAACAACAGTAGAATATAATTTTTCAAAACATTCCCTAACAGTCTTCTGAATTGTATTAGTACCTGTGGTGGCTATTTTTGGCTGTCACCTTGGCCACAGCTATAATTAAGTGACTTCCAAACATGGAGGAAATACCTGTGAAGTATTTTTTTTTATACTTGTAGTAGCAGAGAGATGCACTTCTCATCTAGACCTCAGAGGTACAAATATACACACCTTTCATTCAGAATTTGGTGTGGGAAGACCTTTAATCTGGGACATACATTCTGCTTGAATCCTACATAAGGACACAGGGAAAGGAAGTTTTGTTATTTGCCTGCTTGCCTTTGCGTTGATATCAAGTTTGTTCCTTCAGCAGCATTAGAGCATGTTTCTTTGAAATTCCATCATATACTGAAGATCAGCTGAGAAATCCAGCCTCATGGACTGAAAAAAAAACTATTGGATTCTTGTAATTTCTGTTCACAAGCCTATAGTCAATGTTGGATTAGCTGGACTTCAGCTTGTAAGTCATTCTAATAAATTATATACACACACATACATAAATATATAAGCATATATACATATATACACACATATCAAAGAGATAAAGAGAGAGAGAGAGAGAGAGAGAGAGAGAGAGAGAGAGAGAGAGAGAGAGAGAGAGAGGAGAGAGACTGGGCCTAGTATGACTTTGAAACCTCAAAGCCCATCCCAGCCACCGACACTAACTTCAGCAAACCCATGCCTCCCAATCCTTTCTAAACAGTTCCACTACTGGTGACTAAACATTGACGTCTATGAGATTCTGGGGGCAAGTCTCATTCCAATCACCATATTTCAACTCCTTATTCCCATAGGCTTGCAGCGATCTCATAATGCCATATACATTCTGTCAACTTCAAAAGTCCACACGGTCTTTTATAGTCTCAAAATTGCTTAAGTGTAAAAAAAAGTCCCATTGTTTCTGAGACTCAAGGCACTATCTTATTTTAATCCCCTGTAAAATAAAAATCAGATTCACATTTTGGGCTTCCCATGGCACAAACTATACATTACCATCCCAAAAGGGAAGAAAGGGGCCATAGTGAGGAAATCATGGACCAACGCAAGAATGAAAATAACAGGGCAAACTTCAAATTTTGCAACTCCGTGTTTGGCATCAAAGGGTTTTTTTGTTTTGTTTTGTTTTGTTTTTTTTGATTACTTTTTGCAATTATCTTTGCGGACTACAGCACACGCCTCTTCTTGAGTTGATTCCACACCCTGCTTATAGCTTTCCTGGCCAGGTATTCTACTCTGTCATATCCAGCATCCTGGGGTATCCAAAGTGTTACAGGCTTCACCTTCACACAATGGCCTCACTGGGCCTCCATGCAGAGACTCCCTATCAAATGCCTGGCTCAGTCGCTTTGCTTAACTGTGGAGGAAGATACTATAAGTGACACTAAATTTGTTTCTATCGAAGAGCTGTTTTTTGCTGAATGCTTACAAGATTCTTGGTTTCCTTGTCTCCATTTTTCATACATTTAATTTGCATAGAATATTCTTTTAGATGTATCATCATGGAATTATTTTCCCGTGGAATTAATTAGCTATTCATCTCTGCATGGACTTTCTTGATTGCTTGTCATGTTTGGAGTTGCATTACTTACTGCCTCTGTTTCTGTGATAAAATACCCGACAGTAACAACTGAAGGAAAGATGGCTTTATTTTTATTCCCAGAAGGTACAGTCCATCACAGCAAGCAGGAGAATGCCACATCTAGTCACACCATGTCTGTGGTCAGGAAACAAATTCTGTTAAGATCTGGCTCTCAGGGTATTTTTTTCCCCCTCTTATTGAGTCTGACACTTGGATCCTCAAGATGTTGTTACTGACATTCTTCTCCTTAAATTAATCTAATCTAGAAACTGCCACGCAAAAGTTCCCCACATCTTTTCTTAGGGGTGATTCTAGGTCCTTTCAATTTGGCAATATCATCTATCAGGGCATCCTCAGTATTTTGAATCTGTAACATCTTCCGTTACATTTAGAATATTTTCAGTTCTATAGAATAATTGTTCAAAGTCACCCCTGGCACTTCATTCATATGAATATTAAATCCTTTTCTACAGCTACTCAGGTTCCTAAGACTTACTCATTTTCATTCACAAATTTCTGTCTGTTCTGCAGATTGAACTATCTGTTTTCTCTGTTCAAGTTTTATACATCTTTCCACTGTCTGCTCTGACTAGCTTTTAGAGCATCTATTGACATCAATTTAATATATCTATTTTATCAATGTTAGTTCTAAAATATCCATTGAGATCATCGTTGAATGTTCTGTTTGTGTGATAAAAATCTTGGTGAGAGAGTGCGACATTGGTGTAGTCTGTGTTGGTGCCTGTTAGAGGTCCTTCCCCGGTCAGGAAGAGATTGTTCTACTTCTTGTTATCAGTGCTACTTGGGTAAGGACTGCACATTTTGCATTTTTTTTTGTGACACAAGCTACTACCTGATTTTTTTTCCTGAAAAGATGAAAAGATTCTACCACCATTAAAACAGCAGATTTCCTGCTTTCTCCTAAAGATGGGACCCTCAGCTTTTTGGAGGAATGCCTAATTATGCAGGATTAGTCCTTAACATTGTTACACTGGCATGGATAGTCAGACTATGCAATAGTCCTCTGCTGATATCACCCAGGGTGGTGGAAGATTCTTCCAGATCCCCAAATGGTCTCCTGAGAAATTGTGTGCAAGAGATGTAGTGTTGAAGTCTAACACTCTTTGGCTTCCTTTATGCTACACTACAAGGAGCAGAAGGGTCATATTACTACTTGCATTGATAAAAGTTCAAAAGTTTTTCTTTCATGGAATTTTTTTTTAAAACTATCCCAGACAGGTCTTGTGGTACCTCAGCATAGTAGAGCAAACTTGAAATTTGGATTTTCTATTTAGCATGTTGGATGATCTTGGGAATGACATTTATGTATATAATATTTTAATTTTCCTATAATAACGACTGTAAATTTTTTACTACGCCCCTTGGTTATTGAAGTCCAGGATTTTATTTTTATGTTTGGTCTGTGCCCATTGGCATTTTGGATTTTAAGTTGCACTTGCATCTCTCTGGGAAGTCTGGGCAGAATAATAATTAAGGTATTCGTGTTTGCCTTGGGCCTGAGAAGGCAGAGACAGGGAATCCTTAGGGTTTTCTGAAATGACTAATCTTACCAGGAAGTTCGCTCTGGAGATTCCCTGTCTCTGTGTTCCCAGGGTGGATTTACAGACATGACACCATATCCACTTGGTATTTCTGCTGCTGCATCCTGTCATATACACTTGTGCTTGGGGATAAGCACTTTAAACTCTGAACCATCTCTTCTCATGTCTTAATACTTTCATCTAGTATTTGTGAATTTCATGTGTTAGAAAATTCTGCTATAAACATAAGGAATAATATTCTTTTAAACCTTTTAAAATTAAAGTTCTTAATGTAAGGTGTTTAAATAATAAGAACTTGAATTCTTTTCATTGTGGTAAGAATACACTTCAAGTATTTTTTTATACAGATAATCAGTTATCTAAGTTTTATTTTCGTGTGTATGTGATCCATCCCTTGCTCTCAAGCACAGGATGCAATATTTATTCTGTACATCTTTTCCTTTAGAATGACTCATTAGATTGAATTAGTCTGTTTGTATTTCTTCTTCCCATTTACAAATTACATTATGATATAATCAGAAAACAAATTTTGAATAGAAATGATAAATATATGGACAACTTATTCCTTCTTTGTTCTTGTCCAAATTTGCTTGGATATTCTAGATTTTTTGTAATAAAGTTTCTAAATGTTATACATATTTATAGTTGTTATATATTTTTGACATATTTGTTATGTTGAATATTCAGATCATTAGCATACAACCAGTGCTTAGTGATACGTCTGTCTCTCTTTTTATGTTAGTACAACCATGTCATATGCTCCTAGTTTATTAGGCTTCTTCCAGTTAAATATTATGTGTGTAAGACTATCAACGTTTTCACATTTATTTCTGTAATTTCTTTTACAAGTGAATATATTCCTGCCACTCTAGTTTGATTTCTAATTTTCATGGAGCCAGACTAATTCAAGGCTTTCCCAGAGGCTCCAGTGAATGAGCAAAGAGCATGCTAGTTCTCAGTCTTTGCACAGAGGCAGACTTGGGAAGTTCCTGTCTGGGATAGGGACTAGAGCCTCAAAGGAGTTAAGTTTTTGTTCCTGGAACCTGGCTTTTCTCCCATAGAAACTGGAGTCAACCCCCAGGCCTTTGTGCACAGTCTGTGATGCACGTGAGATGTCCTGTGTTCTTTTTGTGCAACATTGCTAGATTGGCTTTCTGCTGATTTTGTTCCATTGTATGACACCTTTCTATCGATTCTGTCCCATTTCCCCAACAGCTGTATAAAAAGTGCTGTTCTTCTTAATGACCTTGCTTAGCATGAGATGTAGCTGGTACTATAATTCCTAATCTCAAGATTTCCCCTCTTTTTTATTTTCTGATTCCCTGCCCTGGCTTATTGGGAACTTGTCCCTGAGGACAAGTTGCAGGTCACTCTCAGATTTTTCCTCCCTGTTTCTGTTTTGTTTCTGCTCCTTTAAAAATTATAAACTAAATAGATGTCATTTAAATTCTTTTATACTTACTCCATTTTAATTTATTTATGTGTACATGTATGTCTATGAGTGTTGGTCAAGTATGTAAAACTTCTGGCCTCAGAAGGCACCAGACAGATTCCCTGAACTTCCTGCCTATGCTCTGGGAACCAAACTAGGTCCCCTGGAAGAACAGCAGCTGCTCTAAACCACTGAGCCATCATCTCTCCAGCCCCTTAATCTCTACTCTTAGATATTCAATTGCAAACAGAAACTAAATTGTACATTGTTTAATTTTTATGTCTAATTTTACAGGACAGTATTTTGCAATATGTTGTTTTTAAGGAACTGGCTATTCCTTTTCTCTTTTTGCTACTTTTTTAAAGCAAAAGCTTCAATTATTTTTGTTAATTTTAAAATGAAAGCTACACAATACCAGAGTAATGATAATCACAGAATATCATTAGCTAAATATAATGAGGTTGTTAGTAAGATTTTTATGTTTCCTTAGTTTATTGTGCCGTAATCCTGTTTCTTCATGGATTTCTTATAATCCTTATTTTCTTCATGATTAAAGGCCATGTTTCTTTTCAAGTGTCACTGTTTACTATGGCATTTAAATATATCTTTATAGATACATTTAAATATTAATTTGTAAACCTAAGCAAAATGGAATCTTCTTGATGTTGTTGTTTGTTTGCTTATTTGTTTGTTGTTCAAGACAGAGTTACTCTGTGTAAATAGCCATGGTTATCCTGGAACTCACTTAGGCCAGGCTGGCCTCAAATTCAAAGAAATCCTCCCTCCTTTGTATCACAGGTGCTTGGGTAAAAGGCATGTGCCTTCACTACTGGCTGAAAAATAAAATTAAATCTTAGCAGAAATAACTCATAAATACAAATTTAGTTTTCTCAAGTAAAATTTTGATAGCAAATATTAATTTATAGCATTAGTTCGCCTTTTATATACTTGTGACTAATTTTTAAAATTTTCCAAATACACAATTTATAAAATATATTGGATTCTATATTTATGAATTTGATATGTAATTGTTAAAGGAAAAAAGGGTAGGAAGTAGCCATGAAGGTAAAGACCTAATGGAAATTCTAGAAAGTATGTATCTTTGCCATCCTTACTCTATGTAAAGCTTCATTAGGCCTTGTTTCTATTTTAAACGTATAGTCAAGCCCGGAAATAGGTAATCTCAGATTTGAAAACTCAGGGTTGGGTGAAAAGAAAAACCTTATTTAAAAGTAATGATATTTCTAGAGTTAATTCAACTCCTTACTGAGTCAGATAAGCAATTTTCTTTTATGTTCACACACAGCAGGACTTATATTGCTTTTGTTCTTCTCTAAAATAGCAGATTAGATTTTCATAGTTTTTTAAATTGGGCTTTGTTTATGCCAAAACAAGATAGGAAGCCAGCAACCCACTTAATCTCAGTATCTTTATGTTTTCTTCAGAATCCCAATTTGTGTTGTGATGTGTCATCGGTTTTTGTTTAATTATGTTCAGTAAGTATTTGCCTACTTTATGTAAAAACACTGAAAGACATTGACTGGAGTTTTTAAAAATAATTTATTCTTTTATTTTACGTACATGAGTATTCTGCCTACATGCATGTATGTGCACCATGTGCATGCCAGGTGCCTGTAGAGGTCAGAAGAAGGTACCAGACTCCCTGGTACACACAGTATTAAGTCACCAGCTGGGCATTTGCACCCCCTGGTTCTCTGCAAGAACAGAAAGTGCTCTTAAATTCTAAGTCATCTATCTGTTATTTCTTGGGTTTTAATTTGACAACACTAATGTCAAATTATTTTGGGCATTTTTCATAATTTTAAATGTTCAGAAAAACATGATATGAACTAATTCTGGTTGTTGGTTATCATATACATGGTAGATTTTGACTAGGAAAATGTTTGTGAATATAAAAATATAAAAAAATTAGGAAGTATTTTAGATTCTGAAAACTAGAAGTCACGTTTCAATACTTGTTTTCAAAGTGGAAATTGAGCCTACTTTCTAGCAAAGTGATATTTTATGCTACTCAGTTACTCAAAAAAGAAAAAAAGTGCAATAACTTCTTATGTGAATGTTCGCAACACAATGGATTCTGTATCTTTTTGATAGACAATATGGTAAACAGATGGTGCTCTATGAAGACAGATTGTTCTTTCCAAATGTCAATAGAGCTTTAAGGGTCCATATTTTCCCAAGCATGAAGCCAAATCTGACATACCACAGCGTGTGAAAATACTTTGTAATGCCTACTGAACAGTAAATACACATGTTTCTGAGCATCTTAGGATGATTATGCATGACTTGAAAAGGCAATGTAAGGATGTATATATACATTTTCTATACACACATCGCAATAACAGTATCCATATTTCACTGGAGTGTCTTTGACTTTGGTAATGGATCCCATTTTGCATTGCAAATCACAGTATAGAATAATGTTGTTGACTTAATGATCTTCCTGTATCCCAACGGAAAACCAGAGGCACTTTAAAAAATTTGGATTGACAAACAGATTTTTTTGAGTAATGCATCATATTGTGATACTGATTATGGGATAGAATATAAGTCTTGGATATTCATTTACAGAGAAAGAAAACTTATCTACATATTGTTCAAAAGTCAGAATACTGCAGACTCTGATACACAGATGACACTTTTATTTCTTCCTGACATTGCTTATTTTGACCAGATACTATTTTGTCATGACAACTTAAAGTTTTTACATTTACTTATTTTAATATGTTTTTGAGACAAGCTGTGCTGCTTGTGTGCAAGTTGGAGAATAAGTTTCAGGAAAGCAGTTCTTCTTCCTGTGGTTTTTGGAGAATTGCACTCATTTTCCAGGATTGGTAGCAAAAACTTTACTCATGGTGGTATATTGCCAGTACCAATAACAATGTTTTAAAAGCATGTGCTTTTGTGTGCATACAAACAGACATTCACAAAAACAGTGCACACTTATCCTGACTAGTAAATATCACACACACACACACACACACACACACACACGGAGACATTTTTGAAAATCATCCTGAAATACTCATTCTGGAATATTATATTGTGTAGAAAAATATTGGACATGAGATAGATTTAGTTGGCATATCCAATCAGATTAGTTCAATATCTTCTTAATTATTAATTCCCCAATTTTCAGTGCCTTGTAAAAGATTAATTTCTTCCTGTTTTTGTAATTATTCAATGTGGATCAGGAGGAGGCTTCATCCATACAGTCATTCTACCAACTCCTGGTACCTCATGGATCCCACTGAGTCCTCTGCATTTAACATAAAACATTGAGAGTCTGTGAGAGGTAGGGCCTGAAAGAATATTATCTTTTGTCTATATTTTCTCACATCTGAACTAAATGTTCTGATCAAATCTGAAGATATCCTAATTCTCTGGAAAATACAGAAAATACGATCCGGAGGAAAACCTGTAATGAGGCAGAAACTGGAGGTGAGGGAGCCATATAAGAAAATACTTCAGTTCCAAACAGAATTTCCCAATTTACTTTTCTTTCAATAGTATTTTCAAGTTATGGTATCTGTAATTCAGAAACACCACAATTAAAAAAAAACTATAGTATAGGCATTCTTTGTGTTAGTATGTAAGTATTTATAAACTACTTATATCTCTATAAACCTCATGAGATAATGAAAGCAAAGAGAAAAATCTAAAAGATGTTTGGAACGTGGTTCAATTCAGAGTGTAGTGTGTATTATTAATATTGATCAAAAAAGGTGTCTTGGAGCTCACGAAATAACAGTTATATGTGAAGAAACCTTATATGCATCAGAAGTATATGTAGTTGAAATAATAGAAATGTTAAAAAAGAAGTCAGTTACAAGCTCTTTTTACTATGGGGCTGAGGAGTACCAAGTAAATTTACTTTATATGAACTTACATCCTGTTACTGTTATTAGATTCTATTCTTAGAAAATACTTAGAAACCCATGAAACAGATATGGAACTCTTTGCTATTCATATAACTAGCTTTGAACTGACTGTTATTTTAGAAATAAATGCAACCACATGAGATCTCTACTCTTGCTTCCATCTGTTCTCAACACTGAAGGTGGCAGACGCAGTGGCAAGATCTGAATTTATTCACTTAATTATTCATCCACCCTGAGATTTGGAGACGGAGCTTACTATAGAAACAACTGTTAAAGGAAAGATGCAAGAGAGTAAATATCTAGAAGATTTCCCCTAATGATCCCAGTCTGAACTATTAAAGATTCAAATATCAGATACTTTGTAATCACTTGCCAGGATTCTACTTTAATTTTCTAGAATCAATGGCTAATTCACAAAAGCTATCTAAGTCTTCAATAGTGAAAAGTTAGTTTGAAAAAAAATGAGCAATGTACTATGAAACATCCATTCAACTGACATTACCAACTTCAACTGACTAAAGCAAAGGAGTCTCCACTTTTCAAATTTCAGGGCAGTGCTGCCCATTGCAATACTCCAACCCAAAGTCAACTAGGCAGGTGATATGCATCACTAGTATCTTTTTATAAACAACAAAAGGTCTTGGAAAGAAACATTGAGAATGTAAGATTGTAAATAGACTACTGTGGTGGGTTGAATTAATGACCCTCCCCAGACTTATAGTGATATGGCCTTGTAGAGTAAGTGTGGCCTTATTTAGGAAGTGTGTCACTGGAGGTGGGCTTTGAGGTTCCAGAGGCTCAAGACAGGCCCAGTGTCATTCTCTCTTCCTGGCCTGCAGATCCTGTTGTAGAACTCCCAGTTCCTACTACAGAAACATGTCTGCCTGGATACCTTCATGTTTCCAGCCATGATGATTATGGACTAAATTTCTGGACCATCAAGCCAGCCCCAGTACCTCATAGAAATAGCCTAACTGAGACAACTACCATTTTCTAATTACTGTTTCTGATTGGTTTGGGATACGATCATTGAAGTTTATACTTCACTTTGATGTTTTAGCCAGGCCCTTGCTTGCATTGTTTTAGAGAGAAAACTGTATAACAGTCATCCAGTTCCTACCTAAGGAAGCATTTATATTTGGAGAGAAAGAAAACATGAGCAAATTTGGCATTGGCAAACTAATTCAGAGAGGGCTGAGAAAGGGGGAAAGAATCTTTACATAGAAGGGTCATTTGGCTAAGCCTGAATTTGTGTTTAAGGAAGAATAAGAAGTCAGGTGAGAGCTCCACTAGTATTTGCTGAGACCTGGTTTTATGCTTGTAGAAGAGAATGACTCTAAAGTAGTGTTTCTGTGTGGAAATTTTTATTTAGTTATTACTAACACTTTTAAAAAGTTATTAAAATTTTTGTACAATACATTTTGATCATATTCTTTCCTTTTCCTCAGATCCTCCCTACCTTCATACCCAGTCAACTTCATGCTCTTTCTTTTTTTCTCTCAAAAAAACACAAAAATTACTAAGCCATAATAGCAACAGCACACTAAAACACATGGAGTATGTTTTGTGTTGAGCGAAGCTGAGAATAATGCTCGTGTGGTTGAAATACCAAGCGTCATTCTGTTGGAGAAAGCTGATCTCCTTTCTACCCACTGGAGATAATTAGAAAAAGCTTCTTAGTTAGGAATTGGTCTTTGTGATCACTTTCTCTTCTCCTTGCTAAAATTTTTGTCTGACTTGAATTTGTGCAGTTCATGTGATATGGGATTTCCCTCTGTATACTCTGATTACCACTGATGAATAAAGGAATTGGTTTGGACCTAAAACAGAGCTATGGGGGAATAGAGCTAGGTGGGGAATACTAGGCTGAATTCTGGGAGAGAGAAAGCTGAGTCAGAGAAAAGCCATGTAGCCCTGCTGGAGACAGACACCAGAACTTTAGCCCATAAGCCACAGCCACATGGTGATACACAGATTACTAAAGATGGGTTAAATTAATATGTAAGTGTTATCCAATAAGAAGCTAGAGTTTACAGGTCAAACAGTCACTTAATAATACAGTTTCTGTGTGATTATTTTGGTTCTTGGTGGCCAGGACAAACAAGGGGCCTCCCCCAACATTCTTGTCAATGCTAAGAGTCTCTGTAGGCTCATTTCTGCACCAGCTCTGTTATGTTGGGAAGACACTGTTTCCTTGGAATTATCTACCACCTCTGACCATAGCAATCTATTAACTTCTTCTTCCACATAGTGGAAGCCTATTTAGGATTGTGTGCTCCTAAGTCTTTAACTACCTGACCATTGTCCAGTCGTGGGTCTCTGTGTTAATTGCCATCTACTGCAGGAAATGGCTTCTCTGGTGAGGGCTGAACGATTCATTGAACATAGCAATATATCAGCAGGAGCAGTTTTGTCACTATGTTCATTTAGCAGAATATTAGCAGGTGTTTATCTCTAAGGAGCATGACCTATCCAGTCTCAGGTATTTGGCCTCATTAACAGTGTCAGATATGGATTCCGTCTCATGGGGTGGGCCTTAAAACTAATCAAAAATGATCAGTTACACCCATGTTATCTGTGCTACTATTGTACCATTATATATTGCAGGCAATTCACAGTAGGTAGGTCACAGGATTCATAGATGAGTGACATTGATGGTTACTTTTCTTCTCTGGTCACTTGTCACTTGTACAATATGTCCTATCACTAGGAATGCAAATAACTAGGAGTGAAGCTCCTAATTGGGTATCTGCTAGATTTTTTCATGTTAAAAAGCATAAAGTAATTTTTTAAAAAAATATTTTCTTTCCAGAAATAGGTCCTTCACATGAGGTTGTGAAGGGTATTCAATAGCCCTGAAAATAGTCATTAATGTTTGGGGTGGAATGCTACAGGACCCTTTTAGTTCAACAACATGTAGCGTACTCATGCTATCTCATGTTATATTTAGTTGATTATGTTTAATTAGGAGGTTGTTGTCCCTCATATATAACAACTTCATTTAAATTCTTTCTTTTACATATGTTATTTCATGACTCTTCTGAGTAGTAGTTGTCTCATTTAGGGCTTCTATTGTGAAAAGACACCATGACCATGACAATCTTAACATAGGAAATACATTTATTTGGGGTAGCTTATATTTTCAGAGGTTAAGTTCATTATCATCATGGTATGGCATGGTGGTGTGCAGACAGACATGGGGCTGGAGAGGGAGTGGAGAGTTCTACATCTTGATCCACAGGGGCAAGTGATCTGAGACGCTGTCTGTCGCTTGATCATAGGCGACCTTAAACCCGGTCCCCACAGTGACACACTTCCTCCATCGAGGACATATCTCCTAATAACAATACTTTGTGTGAACTTATGGTGGTTAGTTACGTTCAAAGTGCCATAGTAGGTTTCCACACAGCTTTCCACAAGGCCATTAGTGTTAGTGATCCTTCCTTATGTTCCATCATTTACCTCCCTCTACCATTCCCCTCCCCATTCTTTGTATTTTTTAGTTCCTTCTTTATCCACTAACAACACTGTGCTCTCTTCCCTTTGATTGCAAGAATCCCTCCTCCTCCCCTGATCCCTTATCAGTTATATAACCCATGTGGATATTTTAGATGAAACACACACTTCTAAACCTTAACAACTAACATGAACATATAAGAGAGAACATGTAATCTTTGTCTTTCTGGGTCTTGGTTACCTCTCACAGGTTGATTGTTTCTAGCTTTGTCCATTTACCTGAAATCTTTTATTTTTCTTAACAGCTGACTAATATCCCGCTATGTAAATTTAGCACATTTTCATTATCCATTCGTCAATTAATTGACATTCTGGCTATTTCCAATTTCTAGCTACTGAGTAAAACAAGAACATGGACGAGCAGGTATCTTTGTTAAGATGTAGAGACCTCTAGATATGTGACCAAGAGTGACATGCCTGGATCCTGTGGTAGATTCATTTTTGCCCTTTTGAGTAACCTACACATTCATTTCCACAGTGGCTGTATTGGATTGCACACTCACTAGCAATGAATGAGTATTCCCTTTCCCCACCTCTTCACTAGCATTTGTTGTTTTACTGTTCTTGGCCATTATAACTGATATAAGATGAAAATTTAAAATACTTTTAGCTTGTATTTCCCCATTGACTAAGGATTTGGACATTTCTTTCTTTCTTTCTTTTTTATTGTTAAAAGAAAAATTTACATTTACTTCCTTTGTTCCGGCCCCTCCCGCTCCCCCACTACCCCACCGCAGTCGATCTATTGGGAGCTCATCAAATCCAGCTGGACCAAGACTGAATGAGCATATGACTTAACTGGACCCTATGAATGTGACTGCCAGTGAATATTTCTTTTTAAAGATTGTTTCACCCATTAGTCCCATCTTTTGAGAACTCTATTTTTAGTTCTGTATTATTTTAAAATTGGGTTATTTATTTGATGTACTATGTTTTTAGTTATTTGTATATTCTAAATACTAACCTTTTGTTAGATGTACAATTTCTGTATATATTTTCATTTCCATATGCTGCTACTTTGTTGAAATCATGGTTTCCTTTGCTATACAAAACCTTCTTATCTTTATAAAATCCCTTTTATTAATAGTTAGTTTCAAAGCATGTACAATCAGGATCTTGTTTAGAAGGTCCTTTGCTGTTCCACTGAGTTATTCCCCTGATACCAACACCAAACAAAGACTTAACAAAAAGAAAATAAAGACCAATATCCCTTATGAACATAAATGCAATTTTTTTCAAAAAGTACTTGAATATCAATTTTAAAAACATATAAAAACATGTGCATGGTGGTCAAGTTTTACTTTTTTCCTGAGATTCAAGAATAGGATGGTTTGACATATATAAACCAACAAATGTAATTCACTGATAAATAAAAGAAGAAAACCACGTTATCACTTCATTAGATAAAGAGAAGGCCTTTGGCAAAATCCAACATGCCTTCATGATAAAAGTCCTGGAGGCAGCTGTAAGGTATTTTTCAAATCAGTGACTAATGATGAGGGCCCAGCCCATTGTGGGTGCTGCCTTCCCTGATGGTCCTGGGCTCTGTAAGAAAGCAGAGTGAGCAAGCCATAGGGAGCAAACCAGTAAGCAACACCCCTCCATGGCCTCTGTATCAGCTCCTGCCTCCAGGTTCCCACCGTTTGAGTTCTTGTCCTGATTTCCTTCAATTATAACAGTGATGCAGAAGCATAAGCCAAATAAATTCTTTCCTCCCCCACTTGCTCTTTGGTAATGGTGTTTCTCTGCAGCAAACCCCCGACTAAGAACCAAATTCTACAGTACACCTACCTCCTTATTTTTTCCAACCCTCCTGAGAGGCAGAAGTTTTTAGTAAAGTGACTCTACTTTGTCAGTCCAGAACAATTAACCCAGTTCTCCTTTAACAGAACCCTATTGGATCGTGTGGAAGATTCTAGAAGCTCCTCATCTTTTTAAACCACAGCAGCGTAGTATGATTTAGAATCAATTCTGAGGGCCTTATAACAACATGTCTCCATTTTGTAGCCCTTATCCTTTATGAATCCCTGGAAGGAAGGGGATTTAAATCACTAATAGGCAGATTTACTCTGACAGACAGCAGATGTTTAGAGACTCTTAGAAGAGGCTCCCAGCAAAGGGCAAGGCGTGCTTTCATTCTTACAGTGGGCTCTTGGGCAGCCCTGGTATCTCTTGACCTCCAGTGCTTTGGCACTAGTGTTTTACAGGAGGCAGTACAGACACAAGAAGATGAAAATTTTGGTAATTGGTATAAAATCAAACATTCCTTTGTTGCAGTGTACACAAATGGTAGTTTAAAGGGATGCTAGGTTTAAAATAACAAGGTTGTGAATACTAGGGGAAAAAATAAAAGGGGTTGTACCTGGATATAAGACACACAAACCAGCTAAAGAAAAGGAAGAACATGATATAGGAAAACCAAGCACACTTGGCGTCCAAGGCTCTCACTGGGTCCCTTGAAGCTCTGCGGAGCATGATCAAGGAGCTGTTACTCTTTCATATACTCTTATAACAGTTGAATTTGGAGACCCAAATAATAGGAATCGCTTCTAAGAAAATGTCTAGGAAAAGAAAGCTATTTCAGGGAGAAGACTGTTCTAAACACACATGAACAAGGAGTTAGATATGAAGGATCCAAAGAAACTGTTGGTTACATCTTAGTAGCCTGTCTCATGTTGTCTTAGTGGTCACGTCTCATTGATGGTTGCAGTTTAGTAGCCTGTCTGTGTCTCAAGACAGTTAAGATGCCCTTTTTTGGCAAGACATCCTTATAGTGACAGGTTATTCGTGCTATAGCAGCCCACATGTTTATGTGAACTTTTTCTGAAGAGCTGTTTCTCAGAAGACATAATATAATATAATATAATAATATAATATAATATAATATAATATAATATAATATCAGTGGCATTGCAATTTCAACATGCCTTCCCTCTTTTGGACATCATGGAGGAAGTATTCTAAAAGAAAGAGACTACGCATGGTTTAAAGTAGAAAAAAATCTTGTTTTCAAGAATATCCTACTCACCTTTTAAAAATTTATAAAAACTTATTTAAAATCCAAAGTGTAGAACTTATTGTTGTTCACACTTTGGGGCATCCCAGTAGAACCTTTTTTTGGTGTGCTTTGTTTATTTTTTAATAACTAATGCAACAGATTTCTAATTATATGTATATTTAAGCTCTGTCTGTGAAAAGTTCATTCCTTTCAAACTATAAGAATTATGGATTCCCACCATGCTTACTGGACTTGAACAGAAAGGAGAAAGTGATAGGTTTGATATCAAATGGACTATTCATGGGACCAATAGCTCCCAGTTGTGAATATGAAAGCTGTAGTGTCATGAAAAGAATCCATAAAAACCCAATGGCAGGGATGCTTCAGTAGGGAAGGAGCTGTTATGACCAACTGAAACAGAGCATCGGAGAGTACATTTGATATGAGAACAAGTTTCCTGAACGTCTGTGTTGATTTTGAAAGATGGCAAACAGCTATACACTCAGATTTTTAGAATTAAGAGGGAAAATCACTCTATAGGTAAATCATTGGTGTTACGTATCTGGTTCCAAGTATTTACAAGGCTTTTCATAAACACAAATCATATGTGGGCCTCAGTAATATGAGGATAGTATAGAGAGTATATATCAATATGTTAAAAAATCAAATAAGGGCTAGAGAGATGGCTCAGAGGTTAAGAGCATTGGCTGCTCTTCCAAAGGTCCTGAGTTCAATTCCCAGCAACCACATGGTGGCTCACAACCATCTGTAATAAGGTCTGGTGCCCTCTTCTGGCCTGCAGGCATATACACAGACAGAATATTTATTGTATATATAATAAATAAATAAATAAATATTTTTAAAAAATCAAATAAAATATAACTCAGCTTGAGTCAGTAATTCTTCATTTCAAATTAAAGTTTAGAAAGTTGCATCTATTTTTGTAACACCTTCTTATTGTTAGTAGTTCTGTGTTCTGAAGGAAGTGAAGTTTTAAATTCACTTTCAATTTTTCACAATAATTGAGTTTTAAAATAATAATAATAATATGCCTTAACAGTAAGTCATTGTTAAAAATTTAATCTATAGAGAGAATTAATACCTTTGCATTTCTTACCAAGTATAAAATTTTTTAAAAGTTGTAATGCATGATATTTTATTCTTATAAACTAGTTTTAGAAGAGAAAAATTATATATTATGCTATTACAGCAAGAAATTTTACTGAAAATTTCTAAGTTCATAGTTCAGAATTCAATTCCCCTTGGTTTATTATTTCTACATATATTAGCTATTTTCACATAATATTCATCAAAATCATACTACTCAGTGAATTCCAGTGTGAGGTCATTTTCTTTGAAAAATTCTCTTTACCATGTTGGAAAGAAATGAATTTCCTTCCTTCACTTTATTGTGGTACCTTTTATTCTGTGGCATTTACTAGCTATTCTATTCATGTATATTTCCTATATACCTTAGTTCTTTTGTAAGACGTGTATATGCCTTTTTGCCCATACTTAATGATAGACAACATTTGCTCAGCAAGACCAGTAAATTCATATTTTTTTTTGCAATCTGCCTATGTATAATTTTTTACTTAAGATAAAAATCTACAATTGGGCATTCAGAATGGCAAGTCATTATATGTGTAATAAAAACAAAAAAATCACGATAGGATATTATTTTCTATTCATTCAGTGGGAAAAATAGAAAGGGACTGCAGTAGTGCTATGGGGGAAAATGTATTCACATCTTCTCTCCAGAGAGACAAAATGAGTCCTTTTTATAATGTTATATGACAATGTATTTAGAACAATAGCACACAGACCTTTTAGAGCAGCTCTTCTGTGTCTGGGGCTTTATACTTTAAAGATTAAAAAAATTGCTATATGATTGCAGCATGTTTGCAACGAGAAAAAGTAGACATAAAACAAATGTTCCCATTGGCCAAACTGGATAATGGCTAATGAATTTCAAGATATTATTTGAAGTTATTTAGTCATTGAAAGAGGTTGATAACATTTGGCTTGGAAAGGAGTTAGGATATTAAATGAAACAAAGCCTGCCTGGGGTTGGAGAAAGGTTGTGGACAAAAAGCATCTCTGGAGCATCTCATACCACTGACATCTCACCTCTTATTTGATGATGGGCTGCCTGTTATCTGCTGTGAGCTGGGTTCATGTATGTCACTTCTTCTCTCAGTCTCTTTCCTCACAATGATGCTTTATTCTTTGTGAAGAGCAGTCAGGCCAGCCGATCTTCCTGATTATTTTCATTTCCCTTTCTTTCTAGACAGGGTCTCATGTAGCCCTGGCTGCCAACGTTCATCTTGAGCAAATCTGGCTAATAGGTAGACGCCTTTTTGTAAATCTGTTCTCTCTCTATATATGAACGTATTCTATAACTTCTCTATTCAATTGTTCAGTCATTTCACTGAAACACTGTAGCTTTCTTTCCAGAAGATAATGAAAATGTAAACCCACTAATAAATGACAAAACCTATGCATCTGTTTCCTAGCAGCAAGTCAAGTGTGAGTATTTGAGTTGTTCAAGATGAGGTAAACCACTCCAGGCAAGGAAAATTATGCCACAGCTTATGCGATCAGATCAACACAACAGTCCTTTCCCCCAACGATTCTTATTAAATGAATTGTATGCTAAAAGCTTTCGATAATGAGTCAGGTTTAATAAATTATGTAGTCTTCATGACTTTTTAATGCATATTCTCTCAGGACTTGTCTGTCCCCGGAAGGGAATTCATCAAACAGTCTCTGCACATCGGAAACAAAAGCAAAATGAATGAAATTGGGGTGGCTGAAGCATAACTACTGGTAATGGGATTGGTCTTGCTTCACTTTCTCTGTCACCTACCAGACATGAGAAAGCTTTCCTTAGCGGCTCACAGTTGTCTTATTCAGTTTTTGTTTCTCCCATAAGTATTATAAATTGACTACTGAGACTTGCATCATGTTTGTGACTGATCTGTGATCTGCTCTGATGCACTGGCAATTTTACTTCTGAAATAAACTATGCAAAATGAGACGGAGAACATCTGAACACATACAGAATCACACCCACGTTCTCTCTCTCTCTCTCTGTCTCTCTGTCTCTCTGTCTCTCTCTCTGTCTCTCTGTCTCTCTCTCTCTTTCTCACACACACACACACATACACACACACAGTTGGGGGGGAGAACAAGATGGAGAGAGATCTTTAAGAGAAATACTGATAATATATTCAGCAATTGCTCATTACATTTATTTTTGATAGCAAAGCAAAGAAATATATAAGCATATTAAAGGCTTTAAGACCAAGGCTAAAACAACTCCTACTCCACCCACATCAGGGGATCATGCCTAGAGGTGTCCTAGGGTGGTGGTGTCTGTGACTGTATGGTTCTGGCAAAGGAGAGGATACACTGATAAACAGCTTACAAATCGGGGCCTGCTTCATAGTATTTTGTCCAGGTGAAGTGTAAGGTGACAGCAATCTGCTGCTATAGGGCTGTTGGGACATTACTCCTAAAGCACAACAGCTCCTAATGAAACTGACAGATACTAGCATGGGAAATTGTGTGGCATCAGGATGTGCTTCGGAAAGTGGCCTTTTCACTTTATTCTACAATAAATTGAAACTGTGGGGGAGAAATGTAAGATTAAAAGCTGTTGAAGAGGCTTCTATACCAGTTAAACATTTCTATGAAATAAACAATGATACTTTGTTTACAAAATTACCAAATAAATTGTCCAAGATTATTTGGACCTATGAGACAATTGTCTGGTTTAGAAAATTATTTTCTTAGAGATTTAAGCAATATTTTTTTCTTTCATAATTTCATTCATGTATGTACTTATTTGATAATTTAGACTATTGTCATTCCCTTCTTCCACAACATTCTCCCTACTTTTTTCATGTCATTTACACTATTATTTATTTAAACTTATTTACTTAGATGACTGCTTAAATTAATTGCAATTTATTGTATAATCATACCATGGCTATTTACTAGAGGAGGGGAACTTACCACTGAATGAAAATGACTTCTATTACGTCAGCAGACATTAACTGTCACAAGCTACTCACCTACAAGTGTGGCCTCATGCTATCCACATTTCTTGATGAAATATTGACAGGGTTAGGATCATTTCTTAAAGAAATAGAGTTCGAGCAATCAGTAGCATATATACACATAATATATGTATCATTTACAGTCTAGTAGCATCAAAAACAAAGAATAGTTCTATTCATTTTACTCATGAACATTATTTAATAATGTACCAGCTGAAAGGAGGTTAATAGATTCACATACAGGATTGGAAAATAAGGCAGTTTATTTATCCACTATGAAGAGATATTCAATGTATGTACTACCGAAGTCTTTATTTTTTT
>JAQHUG010000056.1:4691447-4707557 GCA_028555095.1 Dicrostonyx torquatus | reverse complement strand
TTTAGAATGTATTAAAGGGTTACATTGATCATAGGTTGGAGGGTAGACGGTGTCCAAGAGGGACTGTAGGGAAGAAAAAGCTGTAATTCTCCTTCAGTGAGAATATATTTTAGTCATTTTAATTAAAATATAACTACATTGTTTCCCCCTTTCTTTTTCCTCCGACCAGCCCCATGATACCTCCCTCAAGCCCTTCAAATGTGTTGTACCCTCTCTCAAACTGATGACCGCTTTTCCTTTGATTATTATTTTTATATTTTATGTATATAAATACAGTGATCTGAGTCTGTTTTCACTTGTGTGTATATGGTTTCAGAACTGACTACTTTGCATTGTCCAATCCATTAGGGGCTTATACTGATGTGAATCAACATCCATCATTACACAACATCTGCATTCTTTTTGGTTTTAAACTGCTTCATGCCCTAAATCTCTTGAAATTTTCTAAATCATTTGGTAACTATGCAAGAGGAAACGTCATGGTCAGTGTCAATAATGACTCAATTAAAGAGAAAAAAAAGTACCACATTAGCTACTTTTCTTTTGCTGTGACAGAACACAAGGCCAAGTCAAAGCTTATAACGGCGGTTGGTTGTAGTTCCAAAGTTTTAAATATGTGATGGTGGAGGAGCAAGGCAGCAGCAACACCTGAGAGTTCAAGACTCAAAACTGTCAGTAGGAGGCAGAGAACACACCATGGATGGCAAGAGGCTATAGAAACATTACGGACTTCCTCTGTGGTCCACCTCTTCCGCCAGAGCCCATTTCCTAATTCTATACAAACAGTTGCACCAATGTAGGCCAAGTATTCAAGCATAAGCCTATGGGGTCATTTTCATTCAAACTACCACGTGTTACTCCGTGATCTTCATAAGCTTATGTTCATAACACCACACAACGTGCATTTTTTTTCCAACTTGAACAGATCCTGTAATATTTCATGGTATCAATACTGCTTTGAATTCCAACGTCCTTAGACTCAAGGCAATCTCTTAATGGCAATCTCCTGCAGAATCAAAGAAACAAATCACATAGTTCCAACATCAAAATAAGAATTTCAAATTATCCTTACAAAAAGGAAGACTCCAGGCATAATGAGGAAATACTGGATCAAAGCGAAAGAGAAACCCAGCATGGCAAATTTCAAATCCGTGTCTGAGCTCAAAAGGCTTAGATGGTTCCAACCCTGAAACTTTTCTGGCTAATACGCTTGCTTTGGGTCCATGCCTTATGTGCAAATCTCTATCAAGTCCAACATCTTGGGATCTCAGTGAAATTCCGGCTTTGCCTTCACAATTTCACACCATGAACTTCAGGGCATCTTCCCTTTCCAGGGCCTTCATACATGGAACGCCCTGTCCCACGTTTCCTGGCCTCAGTGCCTGTTATTAAGTATGAAGTGAGATTCTATCCCCACTTTACGTGTATATTGTGACTCAAAATCAGGAGTCATGTGGCTAACTCTGACCTGTTGGGCTGCCCACTTGGGAGAGTGCTGGATTCCGTGAAACACATTTGCTTTGCCTTGTTTTGTTGTTGATTTTCAGGAACAGAAAAGTTCTTAGGCTTTTTCCTTTCACAGTTGGAAGTTTACCTGGGTGGAGTCTTACCCTGAGGGGATGCTGTCTTTACTCAGGTGAAATTTGGTCTCTCTTCCTCACTTTCAGCTCAAGCCTTATTCTCTTTCTCTTTCAACTGCACATTTTCTTTTTCTTTTTGCCCTCCTTGCTCCTTTTCATTGTAGATTTGCGTATGAGTGATTAGCAATAACCATGCACCAGCGTCAATATGAGACCCTGAAATCCGTTCTTTCAGGAGAGTTAGCCCATTTCTTTTCAGCTCTGCCTCAGGTCAAGGGCAGAATATAGCCAAACTTTCAAATGTCACAGGATGGCTTCTAGTACAGTTTTTATTAACATTCTTGCTTCCTTCTTAAGTCTTATGAACTTGTCCTCCATAGCCCTCAAAACTACTGACTTTTGAGATCTTTCTAGGGTGGCCTGCTAAGTTCTGCTTAGAGCATCCCTATACTTTTGTACCCCAATGTTCCAAGGTCTTAAACATTCCTTCCCAAATCGGCATGGTCAGGACAGTAACAGTAATAATCCAATCCCTCGTATCAACCTTTGTCTTTCCTGTTACTTTTCTATTGCTGTGTTAAAACACTACAACTAAAACATATAAAAGAAGACATATAATTGGGTTACAGTTTCAGAAGGTTAGAGTCTGTGGTGGTGGACCTAAGGTATGGCAATAGGAACAACTGAGAGTTCACAGGTCAAAACTGCAAACTCAAGGTAAAAAGTTCACTGTGGACGGCAGAAAGCATTTGAAGCCTCAAATCTGCCTGTGACACACCTACCACAAAGCTGCAACATGTAATCCTCCCCAAATATCTACACTAACTGGGGATCATGTATGCAAATGCATGAGCACCTATGGTAGCCATTTTCATTCAAACCACCACGACTACTTTATTAGTTTGAAGAAGAAAATAAATTGATTACTTATACATTATAAAAAGTGATAGAGATAGTTGCTTCAGGCTGAGAACAAAGAATTACACCCAGAGACTGCTCTAGTAAACAAACCACAAACAGATTGACATCCTTTCTATGGCTCAGAGATTATCTTACAGTTTTTACATATATTAATTACATTATGCCTCTGGAGGTATCACATAGCTAATAAGTGACAAAGCTGTCTTTTGTAACAGTGGAGAGCTGCTTAAAATTCCATACCACTGATCCTTAGTCTCTATTGACCTAAGTAAATAGACATTTCTGCCAAGACAAAGGATTTGGAAAATGGAGTGGATACTAGTCAACTGCTTCAGGCTCTGTCAGTGATAGAGCATTAATTGGTAATATCTTCATTAATCAGAAATAAGACTGTTGATCTTTCAAAAAATAGAAATTTAGAGTCAGCAGTGATCTTATTGTACCCACATATCTGCTATCTCCAATCATCGCAGAGTTGAGTCCCCATGGCACAATATTGCTAGCCTGTGATACTGGTAAAATGGAGACCAGGGAAAAACTCATGCCACATAACAAAACTTAATCTAATTTATTTTTTAAGGGACAGAAAACTCAACTTAGAAATTTTCTTAGAAAAGCCTTTGAGGCACAATAAAGGAAAGTGAAGTTGCTTTTTCTATTCTGTAAGGTAACCCCTGTCCACAATTCCCTCCTGCTCTGCTTTGTAAGCCATGTTGTTGCCACTTGAGTTGAACTTTTCTTCGTCCCAGCTTACATTTCTATGATCATGCTCTGTATGCTCTTGTAAAATAACACTTTTTCAAAATGGACTTGATCTAGCTTTATTTTAATGGATTCCAAACTGATTCATAATGTACCATGACTTTCTAAGTCTTAATTTCTCTAAAGTTATGGGGAGAATGAATGAGCTTACCTGCAGGGGACGATACTGCTAGGACCAGTAGTGTATGCATAGTGTGCTCTTTTCTGCTGAGAACAATGGATGATACTAGTCAGAAGACAGAGGCAATTCATGTTTACAAATGCTTTCAAAGTGCAGATAGTTCTCTGAACAACAATGCCATAAAGTCAGATCAATAATTTGCATTCAATTATCAATCTCTGAGGATTCTATAAGCAGGTTTAGCCTTACAGTATAATTGAGGCTGAGGAACAGAGCTTTCAGTGTAGTTCCCATTCCCACACAGGAAAAAAAAAAGTTAGATTTCTTCTTTTCTTGTTATGTTAATGAAAAACTAATCCTGGTTTTTCAAAGTCTATCCATTTCTTCTCCTGGAATAGCTAATACTTTGATGTACTCATACAGGAAAGTGTTGTATGTGTGTAACTGCAACTGAAGATTTTATCTTAAAATTTTCCCACTGAAGAAACTACAATTATAGAAAAAAATCAACTTAAAACAAACCACTGTACTGTTTGATTTAAATACTGATTTGCACACACACACACACACACACGTGGCACGTGTGTGTGTGTCTGTGTAAGGGCAGGCATAATTTGCCACAGCCTGCTGGCCCGAATATATTCCAGAGGTTCTCCTGTCTCTGCCTCCCACCTGGATGTGGGAGTGTGGAGACTGCAGGTGCATACTAGTACATCTGTCTCCGCCTCCCACCTGGATGTGGGAGTGTGGAGACTGCAGGTGCATACTAGTACATCTGTCTCTGCCTTCCACCTGTATGTGGGAGTGTAGAGACTGCAGGTGCACACCAGCACATCTGCCTCTGCCTCCCACCTGGACGTGACAGTGTAGAGACTGGAGGTGCACACCAGCACATCTGTCTCTGTCTCCGACCTGAACGTGGCTGTGTAGAGACTGCAGGGGCACACGAGGACATCTGCCTATGCCTCCCGTCTGGATGTGGCAGTGTATAGACTGCAGGTGCACACCAGCACATCTGTCTCTGCCTCCCACCTGGACGTGGCAGTGTAAAGACTGGAGGTGCACACCATCACATTTAGCTTTTTGTCTGGGTTCCAAGGTCAAGGTCAGGTCGTTAGGCTTATGCAGTTTATGCTTTTACCTGTTGGGCTACTGCTGTGGCTCCTAATGTTGAATTTAAGAAGACATGAAATATTAGTTTGGTAGTTTTGAGTTACAAGTGATCTTTGTGCATTTTTAAACATACTATTTCTTTTTATCCCGAGTCCTGGTTTTCCTATGCATGGGAGAAAAGTAATAAGAGTAAAACTCCAAGTGTTATAAGGAAATAATCGTGTGTGGAAAAAATATTTTTAAGATAAATGGTGATAGTAAGTTTAAAACAGCTTATATTTTATTTTTATTTTTTAAAAAATTGCTATTTCCCCATTTTACATATCAACCCAAATTTTCCCTTCCTCCCCTTCCTGCCCCATCCACTTTCTCACCATCCCACACCCCATCCACTCCTCAGAGAGGGTAAGGCCTCTCATGGGGAGTCAACAAACTCTGTCATATCTCTTGATTCTCTAAAGATACATTTCTTAATTTCTGTCCAGAAGAGAAAACAGACGTACTTTCGTAAAATCATGAACATCATGAATGACTTGGTACAGAACTAGGGAGAAATGCAATCATTTAGTGGAGACAATAAAGACATCTCTTTATAGTAAAAATTAATGTTCCCATTACATTTTAAGAAATACCTAATTCAAACTAGTAATAAATAATGGTTACATTTTTATTTCTGTAAAAATGTTAACACAATGTGAGTGTTGACAAGTTTGTTAAAACTTAAACATCCTATCACATGCCTTAATTTTTTAAAAATTGTGGGTGTGAATGTGTGTGTATTTGTGTGTACTGAAAAAAACCCTGTGGCCTTTTGCTTGGAGTGCAAACACTCCATCACTGATCACTGAAATATATTCATGGGCTTGTTGTTCATAGTGACTTTTGAGACAAGATTTTGCCAAGTAAATTGTCTATTTAATCTTTAACTTAGTCTATATCCAGGATGGCCCTGAGTTTGCTCTTCCTGCTTAAATCTCTAGAATATCTGGATCATAGGCTTAGAGCACTAGCGACTAGCATTTCTCATTTTTGAATATTACATAGAGCCTGAGTTTGTAAATATAATCACACACACATACAGACATTTGATCAATGATATAATATTCATGCTGCAAATTTTTTGCTTACTGCTGCATAAAAGATATTAGTGTTGCATTAGTGCTTAAAAATAAAAGTAAATAAAGCACAACAGATGTGTTAAAGATTGAAACAGATAATGCTATGCACCAAATGTTGAATGTAGTACCAATAGTACTAAGCTCATTTAGTTTTTTGTATGGTGGGTTTGGTCACCAACTGGAAAGCTCATAATCTGTCTGCTAATACTCCTTTTATGTTTTCATTTTCACTCAGACATGTGGAAAGTAGGAAAGCCTGGACTGACTAAGAAATCTAAATAATTTCAAAGAACCGGGGCAGCTAATTCAATTCCAGAAGCCCGTAATATGCTCATTAATGCTGCAAGAAGAAACAGAAATGTTTAAAGTTCACGTTTTATGGAAAATAAATTTGTCTCTGTGGAAATCTATCAGGGATAATACTGCTGAATTGTTCTGATCTGCAATAACATGCTGAAGAGGTAATGGCAGGCAAAATCCTCATGTCATCTGTCTCTCTCAACAGCCACCCCCACAAGCAATTAAAGGAGAAAGATGATGGGATGTTCAAAAATTAGTGAACTATGTGATTGCTTTATAGAAATCACTAATTCTATTTCCATTCTGTTGCTAGTCTAGAAAAATGTACCTGCCATTCATACTTGTCTCCCTGTTGGGTTTTCATTGTCAGTTTGACACAACATAGAGTCACTTGGGAAGAGTGACCTTCATCTGAGAAAATTTCCAGATTGGTCTCATCTGTGAGCCTGTCTGTGGGGCATTGTCCTGATTTCCATGTGATGTTCTACTTTCTATATGCTATGTGGACACTGTCACTGTTAGGCACCATGAGACAGTAAGTGAGCTTAGGAAGTGATATTCCGCCATGGTTCCTACTTCAGGTTCTGTTTCTGTGTAGCCTGTCACTTATGTGAAAACTGTCTGGACCTGGCCTCTCCACCACTTTCACCGTCTGACCATATGGTACAGCTTGATCTTGGGACAACATAGCCACTGAGAATATTGCCTTTTGATGAATGACCTGGAAAGGGTGTTGCTGAATTTATAATGCAATTGGACTTTAGTACTAGAACCTAAAGATAAGTAGGATCTTAAAACCATTTTCCTGTGTAGCTTTCCATTTTCAAGTGATCTCTGTCCTATTTGGTCAATATTCTCTAACCAGATTGTTTTTCTTCCTTCATAGATGCCACCTTCTCTTTCTGTTCCTGGACATTTGCATGTGTCTTTATATCTACTTTCACCCAATGATCATATAGAGAGACCTCTTTATTTTAGGTTTCCATTCATTCCTCCGCTTAAACTCTAACTGTGATTATCTTAACTGTCTCCTCCTTGTCGTTAAATTTTTGGAATTATAAGAGCTCATGACTAATCTTTTTTAATTGTGTGATTATTTTTTTACTGACTGATCTCACCCTTCCACAAAGTCGGAACACCAGGATTTCAGCAATAATATCCGCCCTGTTTACCAGAAACAAAACATGCAAGTTAATAGACATCAAATGAACCAGACTGATGCCTTTCAGTCTTACTAATGCTGCCTTCCATAGCAATAAACACTTATTTCTGCTGTGCTCTGGCTTGAACCCTTTGTTGGTTAGAGGAAACAAAATGATAAGTACCCGTTTCCCTGAACTCAGGTAGTAAGACAGACTGACCTGCAGGGGGCAGTGCTGTCTGAAGCACCACGGGGCTTTCCTCTAGGCAACCTCCAGGTTTGTAAACTAATACTGTTTATTTTCACATTCCATGCCCTCTGATGGATGCACTAAAATTCTTTCATTACTGTTTTAGCAATGTGTTATGCAATTACACTTTAGGAATGACACTTCTTATAAGAAATATCAGAGTTTTCGCCATGGCTGCATCAGAGTGCCTCTTAAATTAACTAGATGGCCTTTTCGAAATGATTTTTTTGAAAAATTGTAGATATTTTCATTTGGTCCCCACTGTCCCTTCACTTCCTTTAATCTGTAGTTTAAAAATGATTGGGGGATTTAATCAGATTTAGCAGTCAGTAATGCCACTGCCAGACAGTTACACTCATTTTTAGAGAGCTGAAATAGATTTCAAATCCAAAAATGATTTCTCTTATGGTCATGCCTACACACTTTTGGCCTCCCATTTCCCCCATCCATCCACGTCACATACCTGCCGTTCTTTTCTGAACAACTTTTTTAGGGCCCCGGCTAAAAGTTAGCAATATTAATCCCATTATCTCAGCACTGTTTCTTTTTTCAGTACACCTTATCCACTGATAATGAATGTGTAGGTTCTGAATCACCATGTGTTACATCTATTCCTATGAGACACTTAGGATACATTGCTACTCTTTCAGAGCAAAGTTGTGTTGAAACTCACGGAAACTAGGAGAAACAAAAACTTTCATTCTCCCATAAATGATTATCTAGTATTAATAACGGAATAAAATGTACTTTTCTTTGTCTAATTTTTTTTCTTGTTTCTTTCTTTAGGAAATGATTTCTCCTCGATGGTGACCAACTTCATTAAACAAGCATTTGTATGAAGGGAAACGCTATGTAGTAAGGAGAACTTTGAACATAAATATAGAAATAGCTATTTGTATTTTAGATAGTTTCATAAGACAGTTTCTCACTACATAACTTCAACTGGGGCTGGGACTCATGATCTTAGTTCAGCTCATTCTTGAACTCAATGCCATTCTCCTTTTTCAAGATCTCAAATTCTGAGATTAAAGACTCTCTTCCCATCTTTATCTCTGCCTGTCTCTCTATCTCTTCATCCATCCATGTAACAATACATTACAAAGACAGTACTTTTATATAAATCTATTAACATGTGTAGTGGCATTTCATTTGCATTTTAATGGAAAAAAAGCTTGCCTAAAGATCAGCAAAGTAAAACAGCCTCACTGATCTACCTTACAGACCAAGTGGTGGTGACAAGCACCTTTAATCCCAGTAGCCACAATGGCACACACCTTTAATCCCAGTAACCACATTAACTTGCTATAGAAATCGAGGTAGCAGTGTGCCCCCTTAATCCCAGAACTAGAACTAAAATGGGAGGAAACATCTCTCAATCTCAGTCTCATTCTGAGGTTTCCTGGAAGGAGGATCACAATTTTCGGAATGAGATAGAGGTAAGAGCCAGTGGCTGGATGCTTTGCTTTTCTGTTCTTCAGGTTGAACCCCAACGTCTGACTCTGAGGTTTTATTAATTGGGTTCCAAACATGTATATAGAAAAATGGCCTATTCACCTGTGAAGTCTTCTCACCTAGTTTATTCCCCATTACAAATAGGCACTCTTTCTTTATCTTTCTACATCACCTCAAGAATTACATGTACAAGAAAACATAAACATGTTTTAGTTCCTTATTTTCTACATGTAGAAGTATTCTTGAAAATGTCATAAATACCAAAAGTTTAGAAGTATTTCATAGAAGTTTCTTGATCTTATTTATATCCAAGTAGTATTTCGTAATGTGAATATAATACAACTTAACAAATATGAACATTTAGGTGTTCTTAGTCTTTTTTTCTAGGAATATAGGTAGACTGTATTTCAATGAACACAGTTTTCAAAAGTTAGTTTACATTTCAGTGGTTGTCGTTACTTGTGACTAGATAAATTGTTACTTTTCTAGCTGCTTTTAATGCATCCATTATGTGTTTTAGAGACCTCTGCACGATATCACAAGAGACCTTGGAAACTGAGTAGCCATTGTGTTCGCCACATTAGCTTAGTCCTTCCTAAATCTAGTATCGAATACAAAAGTTTGTCTTTTGGTGTTTCGTTTTTATGTAGCCATTGTCACATTTATTATTAATTTATTTTGTTTTGTTTAATAGTTAACTATTCAACTCTTTACTGCTGGCAAATGGAATATTACTGACCCATTTTACTGTACAACACTGGTCTCATTTCCTTGAATGAACTATTAAACCTATTGGCAGTACTATGTACAAGAAGGGGTTAAGGATACCTCCTTTCTACATATAGATGTTGGTGACTAGCTGGTTGTTCCTGTGACAGGTGGCAGTTAGACAAAAGCAGGTCACTTAGCAGTTGAGCTCTTTTCACAATATTCTCAAGTGACAGAAGAGATTTAAGTCAAACCATATGAATAAACAGGCGTGTATCCCATATCCCGATTAGTCCATCTCTTTAATTTGAGATTGGTGCAAGGTGGTTTTACAGATTCACTTTACTTCTCTAAACTTCATATCATACTAGTTTTAGAAACAACCCTAAAAAGAATAAAAGTTAACATTTTCAGAGTTCTGTATACTGTATTTTCTTATTCCCAGGTTGCAATGCCATCTTGCTTTTTTACCACACAATTATTTAAATATGAAAAAACCCTGCATATGGTAAAAGGATAGCATGTAAAAATCTATACCAATTGATATTTCTTTTTTTAAAATATTTATTTATTATGTAAACAATATTCTGTCTTAGTGTATTCCTGAAGGCCAGAAGAGGGTACTAGACCTCACTGCAGATGGTTATGAGCCACCATATGGTTGCTGGGAATTGAACTTAGGACCTTCGGAAGAGCAGGCAATGTTCTTAACCTGTGAGCCATCTCTCCAGCCCGATATTTCTTTTATTTCATATAATTTCATAATAATGAAATATATTAATTAATAGATTTAAGTGCACAAAATAGAAAAGGAAAAGTACTAAAAATGAATAATTTCATCAATAATTTACATGTAATTCCTGCTGAAGAGGAAACAAAATAAAATAAATAAGGTTAGTGATATTTTAGCTATTTTATATCATATTTTATATTTTAGTTATTGATATGGTCCATAGGTGAGAAGTTTACAGTGCTAGCAACCTGTGCAAAGGAGAGAGACCTGATGGGTAGTGGTTCATAGTTCATACCCAGGCAATCATGTTTCAGTGTTCAATCATTTACACACTTTGCTATAATTTCCATCCAAAGCATATAAATATGTATGTAATATATAATATAATAACATGTGTGTATACCTACATAAATACATACATACATTCATATACATGACATGCAGAAGGTATTCTGGGGATTTGGTTCTGTATAAAACAGAGTGCTCCCATCATCATGTTTCTGTCACTGAGTATACATATAAACCATATGTAGAGCTCATTATACCTCCTTGAAGTCTCTGAAACCACAAAATAATTTCTAACGACATAACATTCAATCTGTTCAGAATGTAGGATATGGGTCGTGTTTCGGCTCATAAAGTTCTGGCCAGAAAAACAAGAGGGCTTCAGTTCGGATTCTCAGAACGTAAGGGAAAAGTTCTAGGTGTAGGTGGCATCTCCGTTCCTTGTTGCTTGCTGACCAGCTGGTCTAGCAAGAAGTAAGTTACAGACAAGTGGTGAGATACACTGTTTATAAAAACTAAGGTGGATAGTACTAGAGGACGATAGATAACCTTAGCCTTTGCTCTCCACCAGGCACGCATGAGCACGTGAATCAGCAAACACACCGACTATAAATAAAAACGGTCATAATGCAATCTCAACTTCAACCCCCACAAGAACCACAACCAGCCCATCTCACTTAGGATGACAAACACATGCCTTTGCTTGGGAGACAGAAATGTTTACCATTATCTGACAAATGCTCTAAGCACCTAATAGGCTAAAATGTAAACGCGGACTTGTTGATATTAGTAGGAAGTACACACAAAACATTAATAATTAAAAGAATTAGTGACAGAAGAAAAGCTTATGGGTATATGTTTACATTTTTTAAAAATATAACAGCAGAATTGTAGAAGATGAGGGAGATGGCAGATGCAGTGGGTAAGATGATTACTCTGTAGAGAATGGAATTTGAGTTTGGATACCAGCACCCAGGTGAAAATCTGACTGTGGCACAGGTCTCTAAGCTAGTGCTAGAGTTTGAAGGCGGGTGAATTCCTTGTGCTCATTGTCCAGTCAGTGAATTCCAGAAAAATCCAGGTGGAACTGTGACAGCATGCACAGGGCCTCTAGAGGTCCAAGTCAGAAGATATTTAGCACCGAGAAGAAGAAATAGACAGTACCTCCCGTTTCTAACCAAGAAGTTATCTCCAATTGACAAATACTCACAAAGGTAAAATAAGTTTCTTCCAAAGATGTCTCCCTGAGTACATAAAACACACTTAATGGCAGGCCCTGTGCACAGCAATAGATGGACAGCCCAAAATTAACTCAATGGTTAATTTTATAGATTTCATTTTATCTTATATTGCTTTATTTGGGCATTTTTTGTTACTGGTCTTTTACTGTATATTATAGTTTCTGATTTTGTGTTTCTGTATATTTTCATCCCCTTTACCAGTGGGGGGAAAAAAAGAAATTTGAAAGGAAGTTCTAAAGATAAAAAAGGAAAGATCCTAAAATGAAACTTAAATAGCATTTTAAGGAAATAGCAATATGTTAAACAAGGAACAAAATGATAAATAAAACATGTCTTTTAATTTTGACAATCATAGTTAAGAGGATGAGATAGGAACTAGAATTTGAGCTAAAATTTTGGCATTCTCACCAAAAGAGCATATCTAGAATATGCAAAGGACCATCAAAATTCAACAAAAAATATAAAATTATAATCTATAAATGGGAAAATACTTGAACACATGTCTTATCAAAGAAGAAATGAACATAGCATAAAACTATATGAGAAAGAACAAGACAATTATTGTCAAGGGTAAAGATAAAATTGGCTATAAAGGACTGTAGGGAGTTTTGATGACAAATAGGAGCTTTGGGATCCTGGTGATGGTGGTACACTCTGATTGATCTACGCATGCGTTAAGATTCATCAAATTATGTGACAGAAAAACCAATTTCAATCTATGGCAACTTAGTGAAATTTATCTTAGGAAAACTGTCTTTTGTTGTGTTCTGGAGAAAATTAAAGCACCATGAATGTTTCCAGAAACATCCCTGTAACTAAAAGGCAATCATTAGATGCATTTGCAGAAATGTGGGCTGAAAATTCTTTCACTGGCTTATGTAAGTGAGTCTAGTTTGAGCATCATTGCTTTCTAAAGAATTGTATCCCTGAAATTAGATTTGGGTTGCCTCTGAAGTTTTACAGGAGCCCAAGAAGGATGTAAACTACCCATTCTCACAGAGAAGACACCGGTGTTAACTTGTATATATAAAGTAACAGAGACCCAGAAAATCCACTGCTCTCCAAAGACTTCTAGGTCAATATTGTGAGTGTTGTGTGAATTTTCTATGGTTGATATGTGGATGCTGAGATGTAACAGGTAAGTGTTTGTACCATTAAGATAGATATCTGTCTTTGGATCTGAAGTAAAATAAATGCTTTTCGTAAGTCTTGTTGTGGACAGGTAGTAAAACACAGCACCTCTGCCCTCGCAGCCAGTGCTCTCCTACTACCGACTTTGTTCTTATCTATCAGGCACTGCTTCTTGAAGGATCACTAAGAAATCTTGCTTTATTGTCATTCATGTAGTTTTCATGAGCCATTTTCTTGGAATGAAAGATAATTTTTTAACCCTTTTTATAAGGGCAGGATCTTTATGGAGACTTAAACTATACTTTTATACTCACATGTTTTATCGAAAAACTACTTGATTTTGCTTGTGTGTTTTATCTGCTGCTATGATTAGGAAAATAGCAAGTTATTAGGAACTGATTGCGTCCCAAGAGAGAGACTACAGAGCATTTGCATCCAGGACAATCAAGCCAGTTCTACAGATAGATATTTTTTCATGATAATCCAGATTATGCAGCCTGGACATAGGACAGAATTCCGTTGTTTCCAGTCTTTGCATAAAGAGATATTATTTTGACCTTAGAGAATTATGTATCATCAACTTTATTACAGCTTTCTTTTCTCATAATGCAGAGCAGCTATTTATCTCTTCCATGGTACGTATGCTTCTCTTCACTACCTTTTCTAGATGATCCTTAACTGACTTATTCCAACTGTGTATTTTCCCTTTTTAGGAAAAAGGATGAGATTTCACAAATTTTGCCAGTATTATACGCAATATACACTCCCTGTGGGCTGTGAGCTACCAACTTTCACTAGTACAGAAAAGAAAGAAAAAATTTCAGCAGCAAACCTTCAAATGTGATAATCTAACTTACTCGTTTTGTACATAGACATGATATTAAATTTCACTCCCTTTACTGTCTCTGCTAAAGCAATACTGACATTGCTGTGTTAACTTTACTCAGGACTTGGGAGAATTTTCTTCCTCCAGGACAAAGAATGAAACTCCAACAGGCATCTGAAAGTCCATGAATTTGCTGGAAAATTTCAGAATCCTGAGAGGAGATTGCCTCTGAGGAAACGGTCTGTGTTATTTAAATGCACTGTGAATCCTGACTTTAATTTCTAGGCTGCTAAAGCATTGCAGATGAAATAAAGTTGCTTAAAGTTTAATTTAGTTTTGATTTTTTTTCCTGAAGTTAAATATTTGCTCTCCATTGATCAATAGGTGACTGCAATTTTTTGGTGTAACTCTGACATGTCTTATGACAGACTGTAATTTCCTGTGAAATATAGTTATCCTGAGGTGGAACTAGCATATAATAAGCTTGATATGAGAGCAGAATAAAGAAGTGGCTACAGGTTTTTTTTCCGTTAAATCTCCCATATTGCTCGTCATCCCACTGAGGGTCTTCTCTTCATCTTTACAGGATTTTCCTAGTTTCCCTTTGAGAGTACTGTCATGAGTACAGATAGATAAGAATTATCCTGTGGGTAACACAGGGCAGAATTGCTACAGTACCAAAACTGTTTAAAATTTTTTTTGGCCGGTAAACAGAAGAAGGAAAACATGACGTCTACAAATAGAGAGAGGAAAATTAGTAGAAGAGTGACATACATGAATGAAAATAGGAGGAACCTCATTAAAATATTTAAGTATAAATTAATGTCAAGGTAACAAACACATAAAGAAAATAAAACATCAGGAAACAGATCCCAATGACATCACAGAAAACAGAGAGCATACAGTTATCTCATGAGAAGCAGGCTTTTTGAAACATTTCGTTACATTGAGAATAGAAAATACTGTTATAAATAAAAACAGCCCTGGCTGTGGATCAGCTTGCTAGTGAGATTGATCACCACATATGAGTTCTGTAGCAAAATTCTTCTACGAAATGAAACAATTATCAAGAAACACTTAAAAAGAGCCACTTAATCATTTGAATGTTGTGATAGAATACATGCTAATCCTTAATTTGTTTATTTTGCTTACATGTTTCTCACACACACTGGTTAATATTATCAGTACGGGGGGACTGTTCAAGATGAAGATGCTTCCTCACATAAAAAGTTGAAGAGTTGAGTTAGGCACTCTCTCTTCATTCTTTTTTTTTTTAATTTGGAAACCAAGGTGTTGATAGGTGATAGAAGTCCCATCATTTAGATGTGCCCATAATTTAGATGTGCCCAGCACAATGTCCAACTGGGTTCATAAGTGTCAGTGAGCATGACAAGTTTGTTGTTCCAATTCAAGCCAACGATTCTACAGCATGATCCTAAACTAAGCCCTGCCAAAACCAAGAATCTTTGTGTCTTTGTCTTCTCCAAATTCTACTCTCTTGGTCAGGTAACACTTGGATCATTATATCCTTCCAACAAAGCTGGTTGTGCTAGCATTGTCTATAGTTTAAGATAATGTGGAAACTTAAGAAAAAAATGGTACCAGGAATTCAAGGTCAGTATGCGTAGCAAAGAAATTCTAATAAGAAAAATAGATTTTAGCAAAAAGTAAAAAGATTTATATCTCTTCTTTTCTGTTCTGTTCACATTTCTTTTTCCTATGGATCTTGTTTCAAGATTTATTATGTACAATCAACAAATGAATCCATGTGGTACATCATTTATTGGAATGATAGGCAGTTTCTTTAATCTATCATACTTAAGGATGGGAGGATGGCTCAGACTGCAAAGTGTTTGTCATCCATGCTTAAATTCCTCAGTTCAGATCCTCATTAGTCCTATAAAACCCAGGGTTGGTTATTGCATCTTTAGCCCTAGTGATGTGCCCAGAGACAGGCAGATCTCAGGAGCTTTATTGTTTGCCAGTCTATCCCGAAGGATGAGGTCCAGCAAAAGAAACTTGTCTCAAAACAGCAAGTGGTGAGTGATAGAGGAGATACTAGATGCCCACTTTTAGCATCCATGTACACATGCGTGATTGGCCATATTTATACGTAGGACACACACATTCAGTTTATCATATCTAATTAACCTACTCTTTGAGAAAATAGAATTTACCTATATGTGAAAGAAAGACCCTGTTAAGTTACAGACTCAGAACAAATGGCTGATGTACCTACCTAACATATCAAAGTGGAACTGGCTGTCAGGTTCTCCCAGCATCCCTCAGTCCCTACCTGTTAGAGACTATGGCTGGAATACCTCTCTTCTTATCCTGAATTCTCAACCCTAGGGGTCTCTCTAGTCTGGTCATGTCCACTCCGGACTCCCTCAGATTTCTCTCCTTTGGTTTTGTTCTCTTTTTTTTT
>JAQHUG010000056.1:4562013-4572891 GCA_028555095.1 Dicrostonyx torquatus | reverse complement strand
CTAGAGCAGTAAGACACCAAAAGGAGATCAAGAGGATACAAATCAGAAAAGAAGAAGTCAAACTCTCCCATATGATAGTTTACATAAGTGATCCCCAAAATTCTACCATGAAATTCTACAACTCATAAACACTTTCAGTAATGTAGCAGGAGACAAGATTAACTCAAAAAAAAATCAGTAGTCCTTCCTATACTTAGATGATAAAAAAGCTGAGAAAGAAGTCAGAGAAACGTCACCCTTCACAATAGCCAAAAATAGCATAAAATGTCTCAGAGTAACTCTAACCACACAAGTGGAAGACTTGTATGCCAAGAACTTTAAATCTTTGAAGAAAGAAATTCAAGAAGACACCAGAAAGTAGAAAGCCCTCCCATGCTCTTGGGTAGGTAGAATTAACATAGAAAAAATGGCAATCTTATCAGAAATAATCTACAGATTCAATGCAATGCCTATAATTCCCAGAACATTTCTCCACAGATCTTGAAAGAATGGTACTAAACTTCACATGGAAAAGCAAAAACAAAAAAACAAAAACAAAACAGGATAGCCATTAAAAGAACTTCTGGAGGCATCAAAATCCTTGAGTTCAAACTCTACTACAGAGGTACGGTACTGAAAACAGCCTGGTATTTGCATAAAAACAGATAGGAGAACCAATGGACCGAATCAAGGATCCGGATATGAATTTACACACCTTCAAACAATGATTTTTGATAAAGAAGGAAAAAATATCAAATGGGAAAAAGGAAGCATATTTAACAAATGGTGCTGGCATAAACTGGATATCAACATGTAAAAGAATAAAAATAAACCAGTATCTATCACCATGCATAAAACTCAATTCCAAATGGAGCAAAGACCTCAACATAACGTCCGGCCCCCTTGAACCTTATAGAAGAGAAAGTGGGAAGTACACTTGAACGCATTGGCCATAGGAGACCACTTCCTTAATATAACCCCAGCAGCACAGACACTGAGAGAAACAATTAATAAATGGAAACTGTTGAAACTGAAAAGCTTCTCTAAAGCAAAGACACAGTCAACAAGGCAAAACGCAGCCTACATAATGGGAAAAGATCATTAATCCCACATCAGACAGAGGTCTGATCTCCAAAATATACAAAGAACCCAAGGAATTGGTCATCAAAAGAAAAAATAATCCAATAAAAAATAGAGTACAGACCTAAACAGAGAACTCTCAACAGAGAAATCTAAACTGGCTGAAAGAAACTTAAGGAAATGTTCAACATCTTTAGTCACCAGAAAAATGCAAATCAAAACAACTCTGAGATTCCATCTTACACCTGTAAGAATGGCCAAGATCAAAAACACTGTCCATATTCTTAACAATCTATAGTACTGTTAGTTTCAGGTTCATAGGAGGGGAAATCACACAAGATACCATTTCTTTTAATGGCAATTTATTTTAGAATGATAAATGAAATAAGATTTATAATGAACCACATATAGGAGTCCGAGAATGTTGTGAAAGATGCTAACTTCACATATCAAATAATGGAGTGAAAAGAGTATTAAATTATCATGGAAAAGTGATTACCACTAATTACAACAAGTGTTACTTTCAAAGTAGGTAATTCTAGAATAAGTATATAAAGAATAAATTTAAATATACAATTGAATTTGAATTTTGTGAAGAGGGACAGCAATTATAAGTTCATTCGGCAAAACATGTCTTGCTAGGCATCCTCACCCTATGATTTCACTGATTATAAATGTTTTCTTTTGTGAAACTAGCTTTTAATCTTTATTCTACCTCATATGTATGTTTCTTTACCTTTGATGATGAGAACATGAAGTGTAGGAAGTTGCACATGTGGCAATGTATTTTATAATTTTATTGACTTTGTATATATCTTTAAATTATTGATTTTCTTTAATTTTCCTTAAAGTTTTATAGGTAATCCTAGATATCATTACTTTTGTTTTAGCCTAGATATGAAGTTTTATCTTAATATCATTAAAGTATTTTAATGTTTTCACTGAGCTGAGTATGTGATTCGAAAGAATAGAAAACTTAACCTGGAACACACATTGTCATTCTCTCCAGTATCATAGAAATATATATTTTTTGTTAAAAATCTTACTCTTAAAATAGAAATTAAATAAAATTTCATACTTTGAACTTGTGTATAAAATTTTTCTAGATGCACTTATTTATATAATATAGAAATCAAAACACACACACACACACACATATATATATAGATAGATAGATAGATAGATAGATAGATAGATAGAAAGAGAGAAAGAGAGAGAGAGAGAGAAAGTAGACAAAGTCAGGGAGACACCATGTAGCTTCTGAAAGAGACAGACGCTTGTGGGCCACAGCCTCGAGCTATTAGACATAGTAATAGAAATGGGTTAAGATGTAAGAGTTACTTAATAAGAAGCCTGAACTAATGGACCAAGCAGTATTGTCACTAATACATTTTCTTTGTGATTAGTTTGGTCTGGATGGCAGGAAATGAACAAGCAGCCTCTGTTTACAAGTTTACAACAGCTTTATATTTTTCATATAAACTAAATGACAAACTATTATTTGAAATAGTCTTGAATTCATTTTTTGAAAATATTTTAAGATGAAATTTAGGTACATCACTACTCCCTGCTTTCTCCCTCCAGCCTTCCCAGGTACTTTTTCATTTCTCCACTCTCAAGTTGAAAGGCTCTTGAGTATTACTGTTGCACATACCCCCACAGTCACAAATGTATATTTATGCACAAATATATAAACACAACCTGCGGAGTCTGTTTTGTTGTTTCTGTGTACATAGTCTCAGGATTGGTAATTCTGCACTGGACAACAAATAAGGGGACTCAACCTTAGGAGAGAGGCTTTTTCTGTAGTTTTAGGTAAACTTTATTTCTTTGTGCTGGGGTTGGACCCTATGAAATTTTCTTCTTTTGTGTTAGCATACCCTTTGATATTTCTCTTGTTCCGTCATGCTCAAAGAGAGACTATTTTACAGCAGGCTTCACTATATTCTGGCTCTTATAATCTTTCTGGCCCATCCTCTGTGATTTTCCATGAGCCATAGATGCAGTAATTGTTTTATAGATGTTTTTGTGACTACCAAAACACCAAGTACCAGGTATGAGAACCTTTCTTTTGAATGGTTGACAAAAGCATCCGATACAACTCCAAAAACATTATAGGCTATTGACACAACCCTTGTTTGACTATCAGAGTTGTGGGTGGGTCTCTATTGCTAAAAACACTGAACATTTAGGATAAAGGTTTGGCTGATTTTAAGCTGCATTTGACATGAAAGCCTATTTCTTGCATTCTAGCCTCCATGCTAACAAAGGCTGATTATCAATCTGTTTAAAGAGAATCAATTAAAGAACCCTCCTCAGCTCCAACACCAATGAATTACGTCATTGATCACTAAGTCAAAGCATCTGAAAAGGTGCTGTAAGCAGTACTCACACGTCCTTAGTGTCTAACAGTTGTGTAATTGAACTTCTAAACCTCTAACCCTCTAAATATAACATGGATTCTAATTGTTTCTCATAATAAAAACCAGGAGTTATATATAGGGGGTAATGCTATAAGATCAGAGAAGCAGAGCAGCCAACAACTGGAGAGTTCTTACCTCTCCCAGTATTTAGATCAAAGGGGCAATCCTATCTTTACAAATCCTCAAACTGCTACTCAGACTGAATCCTCAGACTGTATCTGAGCTCCTGTTTAATTCTGGCTTCTATTCCTCTCTCTGCCCAGCCATACCACTCCTGTCTCCACCATCCTAGTTCTGAAATTAAAGGCCTGTCCTGGGGTCACCTTTGTGTGAGCTATATTTCTCTTTCAGACAGTTTCAACCTTGTATAACCCAGGGTGGCTTTGAATTCACAGAGATACGTCTGCTTCTGTCCCACAAGTGCTGTGATTAAAGGTGTGTGTCATCACTGCTGCTCTCTATGGCTAACTAGTGGCTTAGCTCTACACTCTGATCTTTAAGCAAACTTTATTGTTAGATTACAAACAAAATATCACAACAGCTATACTTCTAAACTTCTAAAAAGGCCTAAACAGGAAGGAAAACAGGACTGTTGCTGAAGTATAGACAGGTTCCCAGTGCTAGTGAGATCATGGTCAATGGGTTTATTTTGAAAACTATTACATTCTAATATTTGTATATATGTTTTTGAGATTGACTGTAGTTTTTATATCTTATAATTACTAATCTTTTGAGTCAGTTACTGCCTTATTGGATAATTTTAATAAGAGTTTACTTTTTAAAGATTTATTTAGTTATTAGGTATACAGTATTCTGTCTGCATGTATGCCTGAAGGTCAGGAAAGGACACCAGATCTCATTACACATTGTTGCAAAACTGGTGCAGGACAATTCTGTATTCTGTCAATTATGTTTTAAATAAACACTGATTGGCCAATAGTGAGGCAGAAAGTATAGGCAGGGCAATCAGACAGGAAGTAGAGGCAGGACAATTAGCACAGGAGTATTCTGGGAAGAAGGAAGCACTTTCCCCAGTGCTGCCCAGATATGGAAGAAGGAAGATGTGACCTGCCCCGCTGAAAAAGGTATCGAGCCATGTGGCTAACATAGATAAGAATAATAGGTTAATATAAGTTATAAGAGTTAATAAGAAGCCTGAGCTAATGGGCCAACCAGTTTTATAACTTATGTAGACCTTCTGTGTGACTCTTTGGGACCTAACGACTATTGGAACCGGGCAGGACAGAGACCCCAACAAGCAAACCCTGTGTTATGCAAAACACCTTGTGCTTGCTTGTAATTGAACTTGGGATCTCCAGAAGAGCAGCCAATGCTCTTAACTGCTAAGCCATCTCTCCAGCCACCGGGTTTTGTTTTTTATATCTTTTAATAGAATCTATATAGAATTGTTCATATTTGTTTCCTAAAGGACAATATGTCACTAGCTACTCTTCAGGATGGTATTATTTAAAATATCTTCCTGTGAATCTAAGTATTTAGATTAAATATTTGACTACTTTATCTTAATAGTGTTCCTTTGCTTTTATTTTATTTGAATTTAGTTTATTTGTGTTACAAACCAATTGGGGAATGACATTTCAGCTTAAGATTACTGTTTTGTATATATGCCTACTGGTCCGTGGTATTATTGTGCTATATTTTCAATATGTAATTTACATTAATTTGTTTTTTCAAACTGTTGTTGTAAGAACTGGTTCAGTGCACATCTCTTCTGGCTAACTTCTAGCTGCTTAAATCAACAGTTCTTCTCAGAGGAACACCCTTTAACAGTTGATATGTTTTACCTAGGCATGGAGTCAAAATTAATTGTAAATTAAGTCTCCTGAATGTCAAGCATCTAAAAATTGACTACAGCAGAATCAAAGTCTACCTTCCTTACTTGTAGGCAGAATGCCTGTTGCTGAATAATTACTGTTCCAAAGTGTCCTCTAAGTACCTGTTGAAGGTAAAGCATTCTTGACGTAATTGTATCTTTGCTTGCATATGTCTCCTTCAAGACCTGTAAGTTTTTCCCTTATAAGTTTATTAAGATTGCAATTTTCTAATCAATAATTTTCATAGAAACTGTGTCTATAAACCTTACTTTAAACAATATTTATTTTTGAATCTCTTCACTTATATGTAGAGTAGGATGAGAAAATGGCCAGTTTCTTTTATCCTAAAATTTTAATCTATAATTTTATCATGTTTTAATTTCATTTTTGTTATGCAATTTCTAAGAGAAAAAAACCTTGAGTTTGTTAACCAAATTGAAATCAAAGTTATGGTAGTCCATAGCTCCAAACATGAATCCAAGTGTTTGAGGAAGCTATGGTGGAGTGCACATTGGCCAATTGATTGGCCATTTCTCAACTTTAAGACATGCATGTGGATGTTAAAAGTAAACTTTCTATGGTTAGTTCTCGCTCTTTCTCTCCATACCATGGGGTCTGGAAATCCAACTTCAGTCAAGGTTTGGTATCAAATATTTTTTTGTAATAAGTCATATTCTTGCTTTCCTTTTTGTTTTGTTATATTTTTCATTTTTTTCCCTCAAGGAAAAGACAAGTTTTTTGGAGAAGTGAAGTGTTAACCAAAAAAAAAAAAAAAAAAAAGTTAAAGCTTAGGAAGATAATGAGAGCTTTACTATTAGTAGAAAGGAATTGTTTGTTTTTTGGTGCATGTGCATGTGTATGTTTGTACATGTGTTTGTACATATATTTGTGTGTATGTACATGTGTGTGTGTGTTTGTACATGTGTGTGTTTGTGCGTGTGTGTTTGTACATGTGTGGGTGTTTGTACATGTGTGGGTCTATTTTTACATGTGTGTGTTTGTACGCGTGTGTGTGTTTGTATGTGTGTGTGTGTTTGTACATGTGTGTGTGTTTGTACGTGTGTGTTTGTATATGTGTGTTTTTACATGTATGTGTTTGTACATGTGTGTTTTTACATGTGTGGGTCTGTTTTTCCATGTGTGTGTTTGTATGTGTGTGTGTGTTTGTACATGTATGCGTTTTGCTTAAAATCAGACCCATACACCTTCTTGAAGTAAATTGGGAGTGATTGTGATTGATTTTCACCTTTAAATAGTAAATTACTCCAGTATTTCATGAGAGATAAACATTTATATAATCAGGTTACTATAACTAAATTTAAAATTTATTGAAATATTGTAATAATCATTCAACATTAATGAAGGAAAGAGGAAGGTAGGAGAAAAATCAGGTCAATATATCTGAGAAGACAAGAAAATATTCAATGAGAGATCACTGACTAGTACTGAGTTACTAATGTGTATTTTGAGTTTAGCAATTTAGCAATTGTTAAGCTGGTTTTGTGGAGTATGGCTGTTTTTGATAAAATATAAATGAGAAGATAAAAAGATATTCTCTGTAATCACATATTTTATCATATTTGGGTGTTAAAGGAGCAAGGAATATGCCTATGGAATTAAGACTTTGGTTAAATTTAGAAGGTACTACTATGTTTTTGCTGTTACAATAAACTGGAGAGAATTATGATTTAATTTAGAATATGGATTTCTGAGTCTTAACTAATCTAATTAGTGACAATATTTGCAGAGAGTGGCTGATGTGACTGTATATTTGTGACAAAACATGGTCATATCATTAATGCCAATATCCCAGGTTCAACTGGATCACACTCAGGAGAATGATATGGCTTTCCCCTGGTCTGAGTATGAATACTAATGAATGATTGATTTTTGGCTAAATAGAGTATGTGTTACAGATACCAATAACAACTTCTTTGCTCTAGATAACTGTGAGATAACAACTTCCTGAGAGTGCACCTCCTACAATAAACCCCTTTGAAGATTAACTCCCTTTCTATTATTTTCTTATATGATAAACGTATGGAATTTCTGGACTGTTGTTATCTGAACACATTACCCACCTGAATCTCTGGGTCTAATACTTGTTCCTGTATTCTTAATTTCCTGGTGCTTTTATTTAGTTTTCTAAGACCAAGATGCATGGCCTGGCAAATATTATGTATTCCATATGTCCTTTTTGAGATGTTAAATTCTTCAGTACCGAAGAAATAGTATCTATATATAAAATAAATTCTGGATAGCTATCGAGGTGTGGTCCAGGAACAAACTAAGTGGAATGTTTATTTGCAATGCCACTTCCACACAATAACTGTGAGGTTGTATAAGAAGCATGACACTGAGGATGGAGAGTTGACTCCAATTCAAGAGTCTTTGCTGCTCTTCCAGACGACCCAGCTTTGATTTCAACATCAACATGACAGATCAAAACATTTTGTAGTTCGAGTTACAGGGGATTCATCACCCTTTTCTGGCCTTTGTGTGAAGCATGCCTCAAGAAAGTGCACATACATACATGCATCAAAATGCTATACACATAAAAAATAAATATTTTAAAGTAAAATCCATTTAAAAAAGTAATAGGATACTGAAAATCATCTAACTAATACAGGTGATTCAGGCCAGGAAATGAATGCAAATCACCACAAAATGGTCTTATACACATAAGTGGCAGGTACTAAATCAATTTTATACTTACACTGAAATAAATAAGCTTACATTTGAATGTTCCTGACAAGCTCTCATTCCTAGGCAATTTAAATTTTTGGTGTAAGTGGTGCATGTATTCAAGGAAGACTAAGATTTGAAACAAAATATACATCAACTTGAAAAGTACTTCACTTTAATTTTATTATAGGAACATGAGGAATTTTAAAAAGAAAAAGGCAACCACCATTCAGTTTAATGGCTTGGTCATCTATAAAGTTTAAACACTAAGCACAGGTTCTTATACATTTTGGCACCCTTTAATATAATATTGAAAAGATGAATGGAGTAATCTATGTAGCTAGAATTTTACTACCCTTCATTAAAATGCAATATTAAAAGATTTAAGGTTCTAAAGAAGATAGTTGAACATATATGTACAAAATAATCTTTGCTCATAAAATAAAAAAGCAATTATACTTAGTAGTGACAATAGCTTTCCACACCCTTTTTTTGTCAATCCAAAGAAAATATAAAAAATATAAACAAAAATAAAGAAAGCTGAAGACAAACTTTTCCTTTTTGTTTAATTTGTTTTTGTTTTGATTTGAGGCAGTCTCCTTATGGAACAGAAGCTCAACTCTGTGGTTTTTCAAACTCATTTTTTCCAAACACTGTGATCATATGTGTCTCTGAGATACTTCATCTTGACTTTCAATTTGATGTAATCTAGAATCACCATGGAAACATACCCTTTAACATAGCTATTGAGGATTTTCTCCATTCAAATTGTGATGATCAACCTTAAATGTGGATAGGACATTTTCATGGACTTAGATGCTGGACTGAATAAAAAGAACATATGCTGGGCATCAGTATTCATTGTTGTCTGCTTCCTGGTTGTAGATACAGGGTGATCAGCTACCTCAAGCTCTTGCTACCATGAATTTCCCTTTAAGATAGAATGTACTGTTCAACCATGAGTCAGACAAAATCCTTCATTTTTTTGTTATTTGTAGCAGCGATTACTTAAAAAATATTAGTAGTCCTATTTTAAGCAAATGATAAAAGGATTGAAAAAGAAGACAGGGAAACAACACCCTTCACAGTTTGCACAAATAATACAAAATATTTTGGGGTAACTCTAGCCAAGCAAGTAAAAGATCTGTATGACAATATTTTCAAATCTTTGAAGAAAGAAATTGGAAAATATATCAGAAGATGGAATGAGAGCCTATGTTCATGGATCAGTAGTATTAACAAGGTAAAAATGGCCATTTTATCAAAAGCAATGTACTGAGTCAACACAACCCAATCAAAATTAAATTCCAACCCAACTTTTTACAGAGCTTGTAGAACAATGCTCAAGTTCGTATAAACATTTGGAATTTAAACAGCTTAAATCTTTTTTCCCTTAATTTTATTTTTATCAGTTGTAGTGTGGGCCTACTTGTTTGTCCCAGCCACCTGGATAGGTTAGCCCCACAATAATCACACAGAAATTAATTAAATCACTGCTTGGCCGATTATCTCTAGCCTTTCTTTGGCTAACTCTCACAAATAGAAATTGATATAATCCATTTCTATTAATCTGTATATCACCACATGGCAGTGGCTTACCGGGAAAGATTTTGCATGTCTGACTCTGGCGGCTCCATGGCGGCTCTCTCAGACTCTGCTTTCATCCTCCCAGAATTCAGTTCTGTCTTCTCTGCCTAAGTTTTACCCTATCAACTAGGCCAAGGCTGTTTCTTTATTCGTTAACTAATGAAAGCAACAGACAAACAGAAGGACCTCCTGCATTATCTATCTGATATTTCATCTCAGTGATAGAAGATTCACTGGCCTAATTTTTGACATATGGTATTACATATATAAAAATTAAAATAGATTTACTAATATTTCTGTAGAAGCATTATTGACTGTTATAAAGATGTATTGAATACACTCATATAGTGAAAAAAGTATAATTTTTGGAAGTAGACATAAGAGAAAATCTACTTTCTGTCATTTGCTAATCATAGTTGTTGCATAGCTGTTGTTAATCTCACTGCTCTCTTTTTTTACTCATCTGAAGAATAGGAATAATGAAATTTAATATAGAGTTGTGAAGTAAAGATAAAACAATAATCTTAAGAATTCTTATCTATCACACAATACATCAGAATTAGTGAGGTGGTTTAAATGAGAATAGTCCCACCATCATATATATTTAAATGTCTCATCATAGTTGGTTGAGAAGTTCTGTAAGGTGTTAGGATGTATGGTGTTATTTGTAGAGACAAGTAACTGAGAGTGAGTACTAAGGCTACAAAAACTAATTCATGTCCTAGTGCCCTGTCAGCTTTGCAACTATTTCTTTCTTTTTCTCTCTGTCTGTCTCCTGCTTGTGAATAAGATGTAAACTTTTGATAATTTCTCTAACACCAAGCCTATGTGCTGCCATGATCGCTACCATGGTAACAATGGACTCACCCTCTCAAACTTTAAAGCAAAATTCCAAGTAAATTCTTTCTAGTAAAATTGCCTTATTCATGATTTATCTTCACAGAAATAGAAAAGAAACTAAGATAGTAAATTGCATATTAAACACATGTAACAGAATAATACACTGTGTACTATAACAAAGCATTTGGTGTGGGACAAATCATGTATATCACACTTAGAATTTTCATGAAATTGCTTTTGACTCTTCTTCATGTGACTAGTTTTTCAAAATATTTAAGTACAAACAAGGGTAGTAATTTAAACTCAATTTCCTAGGGAAATAGAGTTTTCATTTACAAGCTTTCCATTTTCTTGGTAGGTTGATTCCTAGGTATTCAATTTATTACCTTTTTTATTGTTAAAAGAAAAATTTACATTTACTCCCCTTGTTCCCGGCCCTCCCGCTCCCC
>JAQHUG010000056.1:4528126-4538409 GCA_028555095.1 Dicrostonyx torquatus | reverse complement strand
CAGGCACACTGTCTCAGTGGGTGGACCAGCCCCTTGCGGTCCTGACTTTCTTTCTCATCCTCTCCGACCTTCTGTTCTTTGACTGTACCTCGGGAGCTCAGTACATTGTTCTGATGTTTTTTACTACTCTGAGTATTTCATTGTGTAAGTGTACATTTTCTTTATCTATTTGTCAGTTGAGAGGCATCTAAGTTGTTTTCGCACTCTTGTTATTATGAATAATGCTATTATTAACATAGTTAAGTAAATGGCCTTGAGAATCCTTTGGGTATATGCCCAAGCATGATATTGATGGGTCTTGAGGTAGGTTGTTGCCCAATTTTCTGAGAATCAGCTATACCGACTTCCAAAGAAGATGTACAAGTTTGTACTCCCACTAGTAATGAAATTTTCCCCTTACTCTGTATTGTCTCCAGCATGAGCTGTGATTTGTATTTCATCCAGCATCTGATGGTAGGAGATGCAGAAATCCTCAGTGGAACAATGGGCTTAATTCCCAAAGTCTTGTCAAAGAAAGGGAAGAATGATAATATGAGCAAAGGGGTCAAGACCATGATGGGGATACCCATTGAAACAGCTTAACTGTGCTAATGCGAGTTTACCAGCTCTGGACTGCTAGGGTGTGTGTTTGCCAGCATAGGACCAAACGAGGCATTCTGAATGTGGGTGACAGATGTATAGTTATGGCATACTAGGAATTACTGACATCAAGACTAGGATTTATCTCTACTGCTTGAACTGGTTTTTGGAACCCATTGTCTTTTGAGGGATACCTTGCTCAGACTAGATGGGGAGAAAGAATAGATCTAGAATTTGATGCCTTCCCATAGGAAACCCAACCTTCTCTAAAAAGTACAACCAGCCCTCCCCAATTATGTAGAATGCAGGTATTATGGTTTTGGTGACTGTATCTGTCAACTATCAAGGAGAAACTTGGTGAATTGTAAGGTATATCTCTAAAATGTTTGGTGAACTTGTTCTGCATCCAGTGAACATCCAGTAACACAGGAAAAAGATTTCGATGATGTAGCAGGAAACAGAAGAGGGAGGAAAAAGAAAAGGGATTGTAATGTATTCTCCTTGCTGTTTTCTGATGAACACGTGAAAACTAAAGCAGCTAGCAACGTAAGGATCTGTGCTAAGTCTGCCATACCTGTCAATAATGAAAATTACCTAGTGTTACACTATCTGGAGTTCACAGGATAAGATATAAAAACTGTTATGGAAGCTCAGAAACATGAACTCAAAAGGTCATAATTGAGTAACTATGTCATTTCTAGAGAACTTTCCTTTAATTGTTAGCTGCAGAATGAGCACAATACCACAACACAAGCCTGTTGTTCAAAATTGCTTCATAGCTAATCATTCACCAGAGGGAAATATCAATACAAAGATCTAAGACACCAGGTGACAGGAAAGGACTCTAAGATTTACAACCATTGAGGCCATATCTTAGGCTATCAGTTCTTGTAAATCACCAGGAAAAAAAGCTTTGTCTAATTGAGGGTGGCAAAGGCTCTCTTATGACAAAGCTGGGAGAGGCAGTGCTTACTCATCATATCCCCTTTCCTTCTGTTTCAAGAACTTCTGTGTTTCATAATGTACCTGAGTTTGGGTATGAAATTATTAAGGAGCAGTGCTGTGACTAAATGCCAACAGACTTTCATAGTTATTTAATCAAAGATTTGGAGGGCCTTTTCATCTAACACAACCTAGTTTGATAATATTTAAAGATGTATTTAGCCTTGATGTAGAAAGTCAAAAGAATATTCAGAAAGTAATGAAGGATTTTCCTTCCACATTATTTATTATACATTAGAGTTATTGTAATTATCAATTGTAGACAAAGACTCATCATGAACCTCATACAGACCTTCTTGTGTACCTCAGAAATTCCCTGCCATGCCTGAATCATGAAATTTAATTAGTAAAATGCATTTCTGTTATAGAAAATTAAAGAACTGCCGGGCGGTGGTGGCGCACGCCTTTAATCCCAGCACTCGGGAGGCAGAGACAGGCTGAATTTTGTGAGTTCGAGACCAGCCTGGTCTACAAGAGCTAGCTCCAGGACAGGCTCCAAAGCTACAGAGAAACCCTGTCTTGAAAGACCAAAAAGAAAAAAAAAGAAAATTAAAGAACTATGGTACCAAATGGAAAATGAAGTATTGGAAACACAGAAAAAAATTAAAACGCAGGATGGTAGAGATAGTCTATGTGGTAACTTGAATGTATTTGACACACACAAGCTTAAATGGAGTGGCATTACATAATGTGGTTTTCTTAGACTAGCTATGGTCTTGTTGGAGGAAGTGTGTCTCTATGCAGATGGGCTTTGAGGTTTCCGGTGCTCAGGATACTACACAGCGATGCAGTCCATTTCCTGTTCCTTCTGATTAATATATATCCAGCACAATATCTGCCTGCAAACAGCTGTACCCTCAGCCACAAAGCTCTCTACCATGATGACAATTCATTAAACCTCTGAAACAATAAGATGCCAACTCAATCAAATGTTTTCCCTTTATAGGAGTTGCCATGGCCATGTTGTCTCTTCACAGCCATAGAAATCCCAACTAAGACAATCTAATAACATTTGAGAAATAGAACCTATAATGAACAAATTAGCTGGATTTCCATCAGAGGTTGTTAGTACTTTGAGGTTAAATTTATTTTTCAGCTAGACTGACATATGGTGCTCAAATTCTTGGCTAAATACCAGCATGCATCACTGCACATGTTTCTGCAAAGCATTTATCAGATACTAACATTTAAATAAGAGAAATTTGAATACAGTAAATTATTCTCTACAACTTAACTCCTCATTCTATAAGGAAAAGATTTTGCGAAAAAAGATTATGGTACATTGAAAAAAGATAGAATTGTGACTGTAGCCTTCCTCTGCACTGAAAACTACATTGTCAATTAGTGCTATTATTTCAACTCTTCAAAATAATAGTCTCAATTTTTATTTCTGTGGTAGCAAAGACTTCAGTAATTCTATATGGACTGTATTATCAGTTATTAGAATGATATTCAATCTGCATTTCAAAAAATAATGCTTCTAAGCCTTTTGAATTTTCTCATTGGATGTCAGTTGCTTGTTCTGGAACACACACACACACACACACACACACACACACACACTTAAATAAATTTGGTGCCTAAAAGCTCAGATGTAGTGGCAATATTACAAGATGTGGTTTGTGTGTGTGTGTGTTTATGTGTCTCTGTCTGTATGATTTTCTGCTTATCTACATAGCTATCATCTATCATCATCTATCTCTATTATCTGCTGATCATCTATCCGTCTATTTTCCTATTTATATATCTATTTATGTATTATCTATCAATCAACTATAGATCTGTCTATCCTACTTTTGTCTGAGACAAATCTAAGCAATGTAAATAAATGGAATAAATACTTATCTTACAGAGTGTGACTCATTTATGATATAGAGAATGATTTACTATATTCAAAGTCCTCTTATTTAAATGTTAGTAGTTGATAAATTCTTCACAGCAACAGGCGCAATGCTATAGACTGCTATTTAACCAACCATAAACATTAAATGGAATGAATGACAATAAAAATGTACCTTCATGATGTCTGGAATATAGTTCATCCACAAATCAGATGTAACCATTTTACTAATTGATAGCATCTGTTTACCATTATAGTAATTGGAAAGGTGTTGTAAGTGATAAAATCATATTTATCAGTAGAAATGGACCATTATTATGTAATTTTAATGCCATTCACCATCAATTTCTTTCCCACTCCCTTTTGGTGCAACTAATATTTTCTTAATTCATCGAGGAAATTAAGTGAAAATCTGTGTGAATAAAATGTGTGAAAGTGACCCAGAATCAGAACATTTTGGGAGCATAATTTCAAGCCACAATTGTCACCAAGGTTATGTAAATTAGTTGGCCGGAAGAAAATCATTAAGCCCTAAAAATTAGCACAATATCCTTTTAACCTTCCAACAACCTATGTTAGTTGTAATGAAGAAAAAGGAGCAATTGAAATAGATAATATACAAAAATCTGTAAAATGACATGGTTGTAACATACAAGGAAAAATTCTGGTGGATGTGTGATTCCTGATGTCCTTTGGGATGATTGTAGTAATTTTTCTAAATTTATTTATTTGTATTTTTGAGAACTTCGTATCTGAGTACTGCATTTAAATCATTTTTATTCCTGCTCATCTTCCAACTCCTCTCACAAAGTCTCTCTTAAATTCACCATGATTCTCCCCATACTATATCACTTTATTTCCCCGTCCTTCCTGTTCCCTTTCCCACCAGTCCCAATACACCCACAAAATTCATTTTATTTCTCTTTCCCAACAAGATCCAGATATCTTCTTAATATTATTGTTAAATTTGGATATTTTTATATCCATACTGCTTTCTTCTCTTTCCTTCCTCTTACTCTCCCTACCTTCCCCAAACTCTCCATCCATTAGTTCTCTGAGAAGTAAGGAAAAAAAGAAGATGGGTCCTCAATGAAAGAAATATGTAGTTTGAAGGTATGTCCTGAGGCATATTATATTGACTTTGTTCCTTACTTTATTTCCTTATTCATCCACTTACTGTCCTATATAATGTAAATGTTCTACATCTATTGTGTCTTCTTGGTATAATGCAGTGAAGCCTCTGAAACCATGAACCCAGACAAATAATTCCTCTTTTTAAGTCATTCTGTGGTAGTTAGAGCATGATAACATAAAAAGTAACTCATAAAGTACTACAATAGACATGAGAGTTTGCATATATCTAATATCCTAGTTTTATTTCCTTTTTCAGAATACCAAGTAATGAGATAGCTGGATTGTATGTTAATTCTATTTTAATTTTTTGAGGAACCTCCTTATGCTTCTATTGCCATGCATTTTTCGTCATGATAAATTGGATTGTGCCTTTAAATGTGAGCTAATATAGTTCTGTTCTGATATTTTGCACTGTAGTGAGAAAAGTCACTTTTACAGTTGGAACCAAGGATACTGCTTATTCCTACTGTCTAGATTGCTGGTGCTAATCTAGACTCAGCTAACCTGGTGACTGTCTGGTTCTTAGGTCTTTAGAACTAGTTTGTAGAAATGGACAGGCTACAGAATTTCTAGACTACTATATAAAGAGATAATCAGTAATTCATAATAAAGTACAAAAAGCTAGAAATCTGAAATAAATGCTGAATTTAGGCTTATTAGGTTTCAGAGGGAAGAAACATTAAGCAGTTAAAAAGGGATCGCATTTCTAGGATGCCATCAAAGAAGGATCATTAACTTATTTTTGCGTTGGACCTTACTTCTCAATTTCCTAGCAGCATTATAAAGGAAACCATATTTTTTTTTTGCCCTACCTTAAAATGTAACATACTGTGCGAAAAACTGGAGGTGTAATGGCTTTAGGAAGTCCATTAGTGGAAAGCCACCTTTTTTTGGTCAAGAGAATGGAATTTAAATTTTCCTTTTTTTCTTGAGTGGAGACATGACATTCTAATGTTCTAAAGATTAGAGCATTGAAAACTGTTGTCTCCTTTTTTTAACCATTAAATACTGGGCCTATCAATGTCAGGGAGACCACTCCTTAGAAATGCTGATCTATATGAATGCATACTAAGGCAATGAGAGGAATAAGTATCCATTTATTAAGACTTCCACAACGCCTCTTCTTCATATAATGCTTATATTATTTCAATTAGAGCAGTAATAAATAACCATGACCATTTTTAAATTATAACTCCAAAAACATAACTTTTCTTTTTAACCTCCTTTTGCTACAGTTTTGGATACTGACCCAAAGTCTAAATCTCCTTTTCCTCTTATCTGTGATTTTTCTCTATGTTTCCTGAAGACATTTCTCCTTCTTCCACGTCCAGCAGCTGAAAAAAATCAATGAAATATGAAATGATTCCTAATGATATTCTGGACTCAGAGATTGGAGCTCTGTCCAGTAGTCATTCGAGAGGAAATTTCCGACCAATTAGGAGTGGATATAGAAACCCTTAGCCAGATTTTATGCAGAGGTAATAGAGGACACCAGGAGGACATGGTTCACTAATCCAGAGAGATTGAAGTTGCAGGCTCAGGGTTTACATAAGTCTGCAACAGATAATCTGCATATATGTTGTCACTTGTTAATTGATGATTTTGTGGGACTCCTAACAGTGGGAGCAGGTGTATCTATATCTATGTCTATGGCTCTTTTTGTCTACTCTTTTGTCATCATGTTGGGTTGCCTTGTCCAACTTTGTGTGAGGGCTTTTGCCTTGTGTTGTATTTTGCCTTGGTGTGTGGTGTGTGTGTGTGTGTGTGTGTGTGTGTGTGTGTTTTCTCTCTTGGAGGCTTCTTCTTTTCTGATAGAAATTGGAAGGGGAGTGGATTCTGGAAGAGGAGAGGTGAAGGAGAAATGGATGTTGACAGATAGTAGTATGACCTGGACTGAAGGTGATGCGTGAATTTGAATGGAAGAATCAAAGCTGCATTGAGATGTGCAAAATGACTGATTGCACCAAAGGAGTCTTTCAGTAACATACAACCAACAATTAAGCTCAGGCTTGCCAGGAATATGGTCTCCATAACCAAAGTATTGGCCTCTGTGAATCAAGAAAACCAATGTATAATACCAAGAATTCTCTTAGTAAAGCTGTCTGAAGTAGATTTTTTTATAATGAAAATCAAGGCAGGAATAAATCATAAAATTTCTAGAATAACATGTTTATCAGTTAAAAACATATTTCAATTTGATTCTCCAAAGTATTTCTTCTATGTTTTCTATTTTATTTTTAACCTCATATATACATTCAATTCTTTAATTTGAGACCTCCTCACTTATGACAACCATATTTCCATTGCTATAGTAGCATTATAACTAAGAATATAAGTTTACAAAGAAGAAATTGTCACAGTTTTACTGGCCTAGCTCCATATAATCCAGAAAGTAGCCTTATTGGAAAATGGGTGTCTACAGAATTGCAAAATGGCGTGAGACTGGATGAAAGTGTGCTCCTCATACAGTGGCTCTGATGTTCATTTAAAAATGGCTTATAAAGAATGAAACAGAGAGGGAAAAAAACCACATACATCAAGGGCCAAATTAAAGTTCTAGGCCTGAGACAAAGTCATGAACAATTGACATGTGAGCGCCAGAAACTAGAACAGTATTGGAATTTTTCCTCGGGATTCCAGAGGTATTATATGCCTTTTAAGATGCAGGTTTTGGATCTGCAGTCTTTAGAATTGTGTGATACTATATTCTGCTGTGATGAGGCACACTCATGTACTTTGTAATGGGTAGATATAAGTATCAATGCATGAACCTAGATCATATAGTTGATCCTGATGTTTAATTATTATTTAGTAAACCTTAGTCAAAAAACAGTAATGACCAGCACCTTTTCTACAGTTTTCTAAGAGAAATAATTAGGCATAATGAATAGAGTGTTAAGCTGAGAATTAGAAGACAAATTTGTGTTAGCCACATCTGTTCTTTTTTTTTGTTTGTTTGTTTTGTTTTTTTCGAGACAGGGTTTCTCTGTGGTTTTGGAGCCTGCACTGGAACTAGCTTTTGTAGACCAGGCTGGTCTCAAACTCACAAAGGTCCGCCTGCCTCTGCCTCCTGAGTGCTGGGATTAAAGGCGTGCGCCACCACCGCCTGGCCGCCACATCTGTTCTATGTGTTGCCTGTGAAAACACATTTTACTACCAGTGAGTTGAACAATCTTTATGTTTCCAATGAAGATGGTACATTCCTCTCACTCTAAATAAATTGGTTTCAACATTGAAATGAACTATATTTGTCAAAATTAAATATTGTTTGAAAAGTAAAACGTATATCATCACAATAAAATACTTTCATGCACATTCTTTTGCTGTTCTCAGGCAGAAAATATTAAATTATTTTGTTTTTATGACAGAATTCATTAAACAGTAGTCACAAGATATTCTATGCTAATTATGATCATTTATACTTCCATAGTTGTATAAAAAATAAATATTTCACATATAACTAAGTCCAGTTATAATTTTTTAATTATCTCTGAGAAATTAAATTTACATATATTATGAATTTATTGCCATATCCAGTATGGAACTTGTAAGATTTTTCAAACCTACACTATTCCCTTCATATCAGGAAAAAATCTCTTTGCATATCAGAACTCAGCCCCTGACTTTAAACCTGTGTCTTCTTCCTTGTTCTATCCAGGTACATATTTCCCCAGGCTTCCTTTGTACATTTCCTGAGTAATATTTAACTGCTTACCTTTTTCACTGAATCTATCTTTCCTTAGCAATTATTTTCCTATAACAGTCAATACATTTTGTTCTATCCTCCCTTCACCTACAGAGGTTTCTTTTGTACACTTCCAGTTCTATTATATTGACATAACTTGTTCTTTTTACTATATTTATGGTTTCAGGGTTTATTAGAAAGCACAGTAACATGTAGAACTTTCCTGTGTTGATAATTGAACCATTGTAAGTCTTGGGCAACATTTCAAAAGTCTTTTCTTTACCACTCAAAAGTTTTCTAATTACACTTTTAGGGATGTTTGCTGGATAATTCTAAGAATATGGTTTAAGAATTAGAAAACTAGTAATGTAAGTTAATTCTTTTTAGAATGCTGAAGGATCAGTGAATTGATGTGTACTTATGATGGTATTTTCTTCTTTAGGCACACACACACACACACACACACACACACACACACACATACACATATACAACAACCTAGTTAAAAGAAGACCGACCTTTTGATTTTCAATGTATATTTTATCTTGTGTATGACTACATGGTTCTGTAGTAATGAAACCCCTGGAGGACTTTGGTAACATATTTTGCACTGTTATACCATCTACATACAATATTCCATTTATGTCTGGCCTTTGCATATGATCCAAACTTTTGTATTTCCTCTATTATTTAAGGCTTGAAGTATGTTTATAATCTATAGTAATGCTTAATATAATGAAAAACATCTTTTCCATACATCATTATTATCACATTTCTTATTCTCAATGGCTTTTCTTTCCTTCAAAAAAATTTGCTTCGATTGATATAAGAAGATTTTGCATGAAAACAAAAGTCTTGAAATCTTTCACAAGGAAAGCAGACTGCTAGAAAAGAAATTATAAATATATGGTGAGATATCAGAAATTAATAACACTTGATTTATCTAGCCATAGGAATATCCATTTAGAAAGGTTACTTCCATATTGAATTGTTTGCTATTTGGAAAAATCAACTTAGAGATGCAGGGTCTGGTCTGGAAGGCAGATATCATTAGGAAGACAAATGAGTATAATCTTTTCTTTTCCTCTTTAAGTCACTGGAAAGCAGCAAACAATGCATCAGTTAAGAAAAAGAAGCCAAAATTCAATTCTGAAATTCAATCCCTTGCATAGAAGGATTGCTCACAAAGTCAAGTTACTAGCAGGATGCCAGGCTGAAATTAAACTGAGAATTTCTTAATGTGGGTGTGAAAGCTCTCTTTTGACATTTTACTTATTTCCCTAATTCAAATCCAACAGACACCTAGCCCATTAAACTGATTAGTTTTTTCTTGAATATCCATATGTAATTCATCTGTATAATTTCTCATTAACTTTTGAAATAGAAATATGATTTGTACTTCAATTGTATTCAGTACTGCTTTTAATATTATCATATTTGCTTTGTAGTGCCAGCTATGGCAAAATACCACATGCTTCTCTATGTAAGAAAAGATGTTATTTTTATCTCATCAGTTGTTATGAAAATAGCAGGAGAGTCTTAGGCAGTCCTTAAATAAGGTCCATTCCTTGCAGAAATAAAAATTTAACTATGTTAACTAAAAGTCATAACTTTAAAGATATTATTTTCTTTTGAACTATTGTGTTATAGATCTACTAATATCCGTAAAATGGAAGGCTTATAGTAAATGTCTAGATCCTTTAAATTTTTCTCAAAAGACCATTATTTAGATATTACATGTGTGTTCTGTTTGTGTGGTATATGTGTGTATGGTGTATATGCGTGTGCATATATTGAAGTCTTTTTTTCTGCAATTTTGTACAGCAGAACATTGTATAGATATAATATTTAAAATAGAAGAAGAAATGTATACACTTTAATCAAAGGTGATCAGTATTTATAACCCGTTGTATATAAATACTAAAATCCATAATTTTTTCTGTGGAAACAAAAGCATAACTTTTTCTAAACATCTTTGACATTTACCTTAAAGTCAATGCTTTTTAAAGTATACAGGTTGGTATAATTCAACATTTCTTATAA
>JAQHUG010000056.1:4447981-4472512 GCA_028555095.1 Dicrostonyx torquatus | reverse complement strand
CTTTGACTTAGAATGTTTAACAGAGCCAGCTAGGACATTTGACTCTAGGAAGCTAACAAAGATACTGAGGCCATTGTCTCAAGGATGTTTGCAGAGATTCCCCTCTTCCTTAGTTAGCTATCCACAAAAGAATGTTTCCGTTTACACATGTGCTAGTTAGCTAACTAGTTGTTCATTACCCCCAGTTCCTGCTCACTGCCCCAACCTCAAGAAGCTGCACATTTCGGGGCAATATATACTGGTTTTGTTCCCTAATAAAGTGAGACCTTGACAATTGAAAAAAAAATCATTTTCTATGGGAAGTTCATAATTAAGTTGTGTAATGTGGTTGATAAACAAAATGCCCAATTACCATGATTATTTTCGTCAAGTACCTAGTTAAAATAACTACTTAAACATTCATATCATCTTTTAAAAGCTGAAAGAGAGTGTTTGACAGATAGAGTTGTGTGATAATACTTCTCCTGGGAAACTGCAAAACAATTTATATTCATCCCAGACAGGGAGCTCGTGACAGATCAAAGTGTGGATATCACCAAAGTCTAACTTGGTCATCTAATTAGTCATAGAGGACTTACTTACACGAATGAGTGATGGATTAGTTACAGGACCAGCACACAAAGACAGCTGAATCACCAAAGCCCACCCAAGCACATGTGACCACTCACAAAGGTGGCAACCTGAAGCACACTGCAAGGCCTGCTGGTCGCTCAGCATGTCTGAGAGTGTCCCTTCAGAGTGACTCAGTTGGCATAAACCTCTTTCAACCAGTCCAACTGTTTTCTGCTTCTCCTTTCTCTGAGTCTTCTTTGTAGCTTGGCTTTTCTGAGATTGACTCTCAGTAGCTTGACTTGATTTTTCTTTTGAGCAAGGGTCCTAGAGAATCTGGTCAATTTCAGGGACTTCTTGAAGTTATTTTTAGTCGTTTACCTTATGGCTTCAGAAGCTGTCAGCAAAATGAAATGTTTCAATCTCAGAGGCAATTGTAGTACCACAGAGGGGGAAGTTATGTTAAATATAACCATGACCTCTTGAATTTCTAGTGAGGTAATTAATGCTTATAACTTCAGAAAGATAAACCTAAAGTCGCCGGGTGGTGGTGGCACATGCCTTTAATTCCAGCACTCAGGAGGCAGAGGCAGGCGGATCTCTGTGAGTTCGAGACCAGCCTGGTCTACAAGAGCTAGTTCCAGTGCAGGCTCCAAAGCTACAGAGAAACCCTGTCTCGAAAAACCAAAAAATAAATAAATAAATAAATAAATAAAAAGAGAGAGAGATAAACCTAAAGTCAACATTTAAGCCTTTTCAAAATTATTTGTGTTCTAGAAAAGTATACTGTGAATAAAATCTATATATTTGTATAAATATAGTGTCCAGTTGTGTTTAGTGCATGGGCACTGAAACTGTAGAAATCTCTTTACCTTCACTGTGAGGGCCAAACCATTTTTTTTAAAAACACATTTTGCTGATTTACAAAAACTGCTTTGGGGCTTCCACTTATTATTATTGGGTTAACTCTGATTATACACTTCAACAGGAGTTTCTTAGAGGTGTTTTATCTTCTGTATATCCATGGAATATTTCTTCAGAAAAGTAAGACTTTAAATCAAACTGCTAAACTTCTGGTTATTGATGAGGGATTCCCCTCTGAATGTTGTGATTACCATTGATTAATGAAGAAACTGCTTTGGGCCTACAGCAGATCTATAGGGGAACAGAGGTAGACTGGGAAAACTAAACTGAATGATGAAAGAAAGAAGGAGGAGCCAAAGAGAAGCCATGGTGACCCGCTAAAGACAGATGTAACTTTGCTGGTAAACCTCAGCCACATGGAGATATATAAATTAATAGAAATGGGTTGAATTAAGATATAAGAGCTAGTCAATAAGAAGCTAGAGCAAAGAGACCTGGCAGTGATTTAATTAATATAGTTTCTGAGTGATTATTTCACGGTCTGTGCAGCTGTTAATGAACAAGCAACCTCCTACTATAGGTTGTAAATATTATAAAATAAATAGTATCACTCTAACAAAAGGTTAGTACCTCCCATGTTTTTTACACCACTAATACCAAATTATCTAAAAAACTTTAGTGATCAATAGATAAATGGGCATACATAAAATATTTTTGAACCATAAAATGAGTGAAATCCTGTATTATTAAGAACTTGGGTGGACCTATAAATAATTCTACATATGTTTTACCCAAGTTGAAACCCCCATAGAGATCACCACTGGAATCCAGTCAAGTCCAGAATGCAAAAGCAATGTTTATTCAGTGTGCACATAGTCCAGCTAGTTGGGAGCTCAAAGCCACCACTTACGACACAGTGCAGTGGGGAGAGCTCACATTTCTCATTTGGGGTTGACCTATACAGGCAAAAACCACAGACTGGGTTCATTTAGGGTCAAGGGGTTTGGACTTGCTAAACGCAGGACATACACCATTCCTGCAAACCCCCTTCCTCTTTAAGTGCCTACTTCTGCTTCTGTGCATGCCCCTTGCCCTCCCCCAAGCAGCTTTATCTGCTTTTGTCTAGAACACAAAGATGGGTGTCCAAGTGGCTAGCTGCCAGAGACAGTTGGTTTGCACTTTTGCAAAGGTTTCTGTTTCCAGCTAACTCTTGGTGCTACAAAGTTTTAAAATTTTCCATGTCCTTACACATAAACTAAGCATAAAAGAACAAGGACTTCATGACCTCAACGTACTATAAATGAGAGTAGTATCATAGTTAAATGAGCCTGAATATCCTGGGCAAAGCATACAAAATAGGTTCATAGTTAAGAGGAACTAATCTAATAAATCCGTTTACAACATGGTGATTTATTTCTAAAATATGTGGAAAATGAAAATTAATGTTCTCAAAACAAAAAGGGTACACAATCAACCACTGGGTGTTCGATACTTCTATACCATAGTGTGTGGGGGACAGAGACAGCTCCTTTCTGGGCCCCTTGGTATATCTGGGGCTCAATCAACCACAAGCCAGGCAGTTGGGAACCATCATGGTAACTACAGGATGAAGAAATGAGAGAGGTAGGTGAGGAAGAGAGAAGGAGTGAGGGAGAACAGAAGCAGAAAAATTCATGTGCTGGGGAGAGGGCTGAGCTGAAGAAGAAGACGGTGAGGAACAAGCTGACATGGATGTACTCCCTTACACCTGGTTTCAAGGTGACACCTGGGCCTGGACTGCTGTCAAAGGCCATGACTTTGTCTGTGGCTCTGATCCAGTCACAGGGGTTGGTGTTGATGTCTGCGGCTTCATGTTACCACTGAGGGCCCTACAGGTGTCCAGAGTTTGGATCTGATGTCTTCCCGACACAAACTGTGGCCGAGGGTCATGTCTGGGTCCATGGTCCTACTGTAGCCCTAGTCTATGCTAATGTCTATTGTTACAAAAAGAGGGTCCTTTGTCCTGGCTGATCAGCTAGCTTACACCCAAAATAACCACACAGAAACTGCATTAATTAAATTACTGCTAGGCCATTAGCTCTAACTTCTTATTGGCTAACTCTTACATATTAGTTTAACCCATCTCCATTAATCTGTGTATCACCATGTGGCAGTTGCTTACCAGAGATACAAACCAGCGTCTGTCTCAGTCAGAGGATCCATAGCTTCTCCCACTCTGCCCTTCTTCCCAGCATTCAGTTCTGTTTCTCTACCTACCTAAGTTCTGCCATATCAGGCCCAAAGCAGTTTCTTTATTCATTAACCAATGAAAGCAACACATGAGCAGAAGAACCTCCTACACCAGTCTATGACCCATGTTGCCACCAAACAACACATGGAGTCCCAGCATCTGGGCTGCTACGTAAGGCCATGTTGGTATTAGAGGGATGACCCACTCCCCAGCTTATGCAGATCTAAGTGAGATCTGCTGCCATCTGGGGCCATGGCATTGTACAGGCCCAGTTTAACACCAGAGCCATGTCTAGGTCCATGACCCTGCCACAGCCAAGTAGCCAGGGTTCCTGTTGTCATTGAAGGCCATGGGAATTTTTAGGGTCTAAGCTGCCAACTTGGATCATATGGGTGTTTGAGGGCTGAGTCCATGCTAGCCTGAATGACCTGCAGTATGAACCAGGGCCTTGGTGGCAATCTGTGCCCAGACTGCTGCCAAGGACGATGTTTGGGTCCATGGTCCAGATGTAGTTAGAGTCTGTGTGGATACTCACATCCCCTCTTGCCACTCAGGCCATGTGATGTCTGGAGATAAAAGCTTAGTACCCAAGGCTGAGCCTCTGCTGGGGCATACAGATCTGAGTGTCCTGTGTTGCCAGCCCTAATCCCAGCTCCCATTCCTGGGCAACAGGTCTGGGCTGCAAACTGAGGGGTCATGTCTAGGTCCATGGTCCTGCTGCAGCTGTGGTCTATGATAAGGTCCCTGTCTCAGCTTCCACCAAAAGCAGTGAGGATGGGGCTGAACAGAGCTGCTCTTGTCCCTCACTGGTTTCAGCACTTCGAAGAATAAGGCCTACACTCCATCTGGGCAACACAGTAGATCTGGTCCTGGTTATATGGGTGCAGGTGAGCTGGCCCTGAGAGTGTGAGAGTGGGAAAGAAAGCATCACTCTCTGTCATGTGATGTCATGGGTGAGGGAGAGATGCCCTTCTTTCTCCTCACCATGAACCCCTCATCCCTCATCAGCTATGACAGGCAGGGAAAGCTAGTTCGAGGATCATCAGATTTGGAGAGCTGAACCTTCCCCTCACTAGCTCCAGCACGTGGTAGAGCATGGTACCTAGACTGGGGACTGCACTAAAGCTGATCCTGTTGGTCGTGGCACAGGTGAGCAAGTCCTCTGGCTATGAGAGGAGAGAGTCACCTGCCTTTCCCTCACAGGACATGTGGTGGTATGGGTGGGGAAATATAAACACCTGGCCTCTGATACCTGCCAACTGTAGCAGGTAGGAGATCCAGCCTCAGAGGCATGAGAACAGGAAGGCTGGCTGACCCTGCCCCTCACCAACTGCAGCAATTGGGAGAGCAGTATATATAAAATCTTGCTTGGAAAAAATAGAGGTGGAACTGGCAGTATGAGTGTGAGAAAGGCAGACCCAAGGGAATTAGAGCAGGAGACCTTCTCCCCTACATTGTTACCTCCTGCATTGAGAGGCCAAGCTGGGACAGTGCTGGAGAGCTCGCCCAGGTAATGATGATGAAGGAAAGCTGGCAGGCTGACCAACCCAACTATCATCCAGGCCTAGAATGAGGGCTACGAATTAGCCCACACCAACATCCACATCATCTATGAACTGCTAGAGTATGTAAAGGTACCAGACCCGCAGATCCAAAGCTACAGGATCTCCATGACACAGGACAACTCCTCTAGGAGGAGTCCCAGTGAGAGAACAGTATTTACATGGTAGCAGAAGGCAAAGTCCTCGAACCAGACCAATGATCTATTGCAATGAACACAAGTAAAATACACTGTGTGACTCACTGGGCTACACTACATTCCCATGCCCAGATGATATATTCTTTTCTTTTTATCTTTTGGCTATATATTTAAATTTTGTTTTGGTTTTTGGGAGGGGTGTAACAAGGGCAGAGGCAAGAGATTGGGGCAATAAGTAGGTTTGGAATGCATGATAGGAAAACCACAAAAAATAAAAATAGTTTAAATAAATAAATAAAAGCATTAAGTATGCAAGGCATTTTAGTTACTAATTAGTTAGATTTAGCCACAGTGAATTAGCTAAACATACCTAATTACCAAAGACATTAATCTACATAATTAATAAATGAGGAATATCCCAAAACATAATGTTGTACATAATAAACACTTTCATTTGATGTGTAATTTAAAAATTAAAAAACGGAGAAGAAAGAAAATGCTAATTTTCTACTGTTGTTTTTGCCTTTGTACCCACTCATGATCAGAAAAATTCATCTCACATTTTCTGCTTCTGTGAGTTTGCTAATATAAAGTGCTGGTGTTAATAATGATTAAGTCTGACTTGCTGGATGGCCAAGCATATGTAACTTTATCTATAAGATACAGAAAAAGAGTTGCTTTTTAAAGTACCATTGATTTGTTTCATACTATAATAAGTAAAATTGAATAAAAAAGGATGAAATTTCCCATTTTAAGGAATATTCATATAGCATACACTCTCAGATCTGCACGGTTCTGTTTATTTGCAGAACCCATGCCTGGTGATTATAATTACCAGTGACTCACTGCTGGGGTGATACCTGTGTGTATGCTTGAAGTTGTGACAACAGTTTTTGTGTAAACAAAACATGGTTTCATTTAACACCTTGTCACCAATTCTGGGAGCACAAATGAATTATTATATTAATTACGGAAAATATAGCCTTTTAAATACTTTAGAATATTTATGACTACGTAGTATAAAGAAGAAAAATTAAATAGATATGTTGGGATTTGCTAGGAATCAGTGTACAACTACTATTCTCTGCACTGAAAATGGCAGACAATATGTACAACTATGAAAATTAAAATAAATATTAAATACGTTTAGTAAAATAAAATCCAAGCAAAAATTTGGATATGAGAATACATAATTTAAAAATAGGACAAAAAGAAAGCACATGATAAAAGGCTGGAAAATTCTAATATTTGTCTAACATCTTTCCAAATCCACCTTTTCTGATACTGATGTACATTACTAGACCTCTTCAAATTATTTGCAGTTATTATTTACCTGTTCTAGGAGATGTCTTGACTTTTGCTTTTTGTATGATGCAAGAATCTGCTATTTAAAAGCCCTAGAGTATTTTCTACCACATGCTAAACAACCACTTTATTCCAGAATTTTTAACGCCATTAAAAAGATAATATATCTGTATTTTGTGTCAGTATTCAAAGAATCAAGATTTTAAATGAATTGTCTTGTTTTAAATTTGTAATAATTAAGAGATGAAGAAACCAATATCAGATTTGCATTACTACTTATGATTTAAGTTGTATTTATTTAATTACTATTTTACTGAGAAAATAGAAAGCAAGTAGGGCATGATGATAAGTTAAAATTTCAGCTAGGGATAAGTGGGAAGCAAATAATGATAGATGCTAATAATTATTGCAAGTACCAGAGACAAGGGCACAATTTGAGTAATACTGTCATAATAAGATGAACACCAGTCTTTTCTATTCCTAACACTCATATTGAATCCATCTTTATGTTAATGCAATGTATTAACAGTAGTATACATTTCACAGACATAGAAGGACATATAACATATAACGCAAAAATAATCTGGATAAAATCAGGTCTTAGGATTCTTGGAAAAAGTTAAATGCTAGTTATATAATTGCCAACTCAATTTGCAAAAGTGTACAACTATACATGTTTATATTTAGGATATAATTCAACCTTAACTGTAAAATTTAGTTAGTGAGTTATTTTGCAGCCCCTCTAGATTTGGAACCATGCTTCTCCATTTCCACAATCTCCATGTTCGAGATATCACTGCATTCTATATTTATCATTTGTCTTTCCTTTATTATTATATTTGCTTCTTTGATGCTGCTGTGTGAATTAGCATACTCAGATTCAGTTTTAGGGTCAGTACAAGGTTTATTCTGCTGATATTTCTTGTTTAGACTTTTCTTCACCCACTCTGAACTGCTGAAAATAGCTTCAAGCTCTTTTGTGAGTTTTACTAGTCCTCATTTTCTATATATTGTTAGAATACTAAACACGACACATAATAGCATTCATTGTCTTCCATAAAATTTCACAATTTTCCAGCTTTATATTTTAAAAAATCATGAGTATAACAAATTCTAAATTTCAAAATCTTCATTGTGATCAGCATGGCACAATAGATCGAGTGTCCTCTGAAGTTTGCTATGGAACAAGAATAAACTGCATATCACTATGCCTGTATATGATGAATGTTGTGAGTGTAAAATAAAATACACTATTTAAAGTCATATATATATACAAATATACATGTATACATATACACATATATTACAAAGAAAATTCAAAGCAAAAAGTCAATTCTTGCAGAATTTTGGAAACAGTTTTTACCATTTTATGGAAAACTAACTCGGGATAAAACTGCATAACAAAAACTTTTATGTCATACCTTTGTGATAGATGAAATTCCGTTTTTCACCAAAGCCAGGGCTTCCTGTTGTATAATTCTCTTTCCCTCCTGCCCTGCTCTATCCATCTGTCTTTTTATATCTCCCTGAGCTTTGAAAAACCAAAGCAATATGTAATCAGAGATGATACAGCTGTGGTGTATGGCACAATACTGTATTCAATAATAAGAATTTAAGATGAAATGTTTGCAATTATTATACATTGGAAATGTTCACTTAGAAATATGGAAGAATGTTTTTCATAACATAATCAGTGAGTAATTAAAGATTAGCACTAGTAAAATCTCTTTCTTTAAGGATCGGTCTAAAATATTATATGCTGCTTTTTGTCCTAATGTTATTTTTAAAAGTTAGAAATATGATTCTACCATATATGTTGGAGTTGGGAGGAGTGGAAAGAAGGAAACTATTATCAGGATGTATTGTATGAATGAAGAACATATTCTAACAAAAAATTTAAAAGTATATATAAAGAAAAATGTACACGTAATCTGAGTTTCTTTAGAACTGCAGTAACCATGGTATTGAGATACTTAGAGTAAACACATGATGTGGCAAACATTCACTTTTTTAATTATAAAGTCAAAATTACATTTCATGTAATCTGCATGCTTCTGTTTTTATAATATTCTGAAAATAAAAGGGTAAAAATGGCTCACCTCTCATTGTGAGACTTTAATTTTAAGAAATTTCAGCATTTGCTGAACTAAAGAAACCAATTTGATTTCTTTACATAGATATAGATATTATATGCAAACATATACTGTGTACATAAAAACATATATAAAATAAACTACAGTCTAATGAGATAATTTTCATAAAATTTCATATTACCAGTTTATAATTTAAAAAAATGAATAAACTAAATTCTAAATTTCAAATTTTTTTTTTGTTGTTGTTGTTTTTCGAGACAGGGTTTCTCTGTGGCTTTGGAGCCTGTCCTGGAACTAGCTCTTTTAGACCAGGCTGGTCTTGAACTCACAAAGATCCGCCTGCCTCTGCCTCCTGAGTGCTGGGATTAAAGACGTGCGCCACCACTCCCCAGCTTAAATTTCAAAATTTTTGACCATTAGAACACAATGGCCATAGTGTTGTCTAGAATTTGATACGGTTAAAAGAATAGACTGTACGTCATTATGCCTAAGTATGAGAAATGTTTTGAGTATTTTGATTAAGGCTTTGTTAAGTTTACAAATTGCTTTTGGTAGGATGGTTATTTTAGTGTTATTAATTATATCAATCCATTGATGAAAAATTGTTCTTCCATTTTCTCATGTCTTTCTCATTTTTTCTTCAGAAATTAAAAGTTTCTATTATCAATATCTTTGTTCCTTGGTTAGTTTTATTCCAAGGTAATTCACCTTCTTTGATGCTAAAGTATATTGAAAAGGAGGAGTGACATCAGGCAATACTCTCCTATTCCTAATTTTAATGGGACAGTTTTGAATTTACTACATTTTCTATGATGTTGGCTGTGGATTTGTCATGTATAGGATTTTTATAATGAGATGTGCTCCTGCCAGTTCTACCATCTCTAAGATGTTTACTATGAAAGCACATTGAATTTTTTGGTATTTCTGTATCTATGGAGGCAATAATGTGATTTTGATTTTTGTATATATATAATTAACCTGGCATTTCTGGGACAAAACTAACTTGTTGGGTGGGTAATCTTCTTGAAATATACTTGTATTTAATCTCCTAGTATTTTATTTAGGTTTTTTGCATCTTTAGACATCAAAGTTGTTGAAGTTTGTTGTTCTGTCTCCAACAGTTTGTATTTCAGAATAATTTAATATTCATGGAAGAAATTTTGGAGTTACCCTTTTATTTCTATGTTTTGAAATGTTAAGGATTACTGTGCTGTGCAGCTGAGTCTCTGTCTGATGATGATGTTGCTGATGGTGATAATTCTTACATCACCCAATATATATTCAAGATGATTATATTATAGTAAAATAATCTTGAATATTTGCCATCTAGTCTGAGTTTTCCTCTTTAGATTTAAATTGAAACTGTTATGCATAAGTCATCACTGGAAAGAAGTAGTTTATAAGATTTGCAAGAAGCTAATTTTAAAGTTTCAAAATTCCACACAATTAATAAATATGGAATGCTTACTTTTGGAGCAAATATAAATGACATATATTTGTCAATTAATTTGCATTTTAGTTTTGTTTAAACTGTATTGTTTTCAGGAATACACAAGCAAAATCTTGATCAAGACAGAGAACAGCCTTGTCTATGGATACAAAGCATATTAAGAAAACAGTTTGACAATGATATCATTTAGCAAAATAGCAAGAGCTATGTTCATGATTAGGCCTCTGGGTTTCTTGTGTGGGCTTTACACAACAAGACATGAACTTCCTACTGTGGAACTAACCGCTAATCCAGTTAAAATAAAAGGATACCATATTACTATCATTTCACCATTGTTCCAGAATGCAGGCCAGCACTATAGAGTGTGGAGTCCAGTGATGGCTGAGGTCACTGATGCCTATTTTCCCCAAACATACTGAATAGAGTCTTCTGACTTCTTTAAAAAGGAGGAAGTCTCATGGTCTGCAAATAATTTTTTTTTCTAAATTATATTTTTAAATTTTCTTCCTAATGAGCAAATTAATTTGCTTATGAAATTGACTTATTAATTACATTTTATATATCCTTTGCTTGATCCACTCCATATTCCCTTTCCTCCCTATCTCCCCTCACATCCCCATTTCATTCTTTAATGCCCTGTATCTTTTCTTTTTCCTACCAATATGTTCTATATATTCTCCAATTATATTTTCATATAATTTACTTGGAATAGAATTGCATCACTTACCTACTTCTTTGCCTCGCTCTAGTCATTAACAGGTACCATCCTTCCATTTACTTCCATGGTCCACCCTCAAGAGACTTATTTTTAAATATTATTGTTACATACACATAGGCGTATAAATTTGTATGAATACATACACACGCATCCACAGTCTGCATAACCAATTGTTTGTTTGTATATAGTTTCAAGGCTGACCACTCAGTGTTGCAGAATTTACAAGGGGGGCTCAAATGTCAGAAAGGCTAATTCTCCTTCTCCCTACAGTAATTAGTTGCCTGTAGTTCTCTGTCTAGTTAGAGGGTGGAACCCCTCAAAACTTTGTGGTATAAGAGGTACCTCTGTATTTGTGCTGCTTTCATTGGTTTAATAAAGAAACTGCCTTGGCCTTTTGATAGGGCAGAACTTAGATAGGTGTAATAGACTGAACTGGATGCTGGGAAGAAGGGCAATGTGGTAGTGACCATGAAGCTCCTGCCTGAGACTGACACTGGTTAGAATCTTTCCTGGTAAGCCAGGACCTTGTGGTGTTACACAGATTGGAAAAAAATGGGTTAAATCAAGATGTGAGAGTTAGCCAATAAGAGGCTAGATGTAATTGGCCAGGCAATGTTTAAATGAATACAGTTTCTGTGTAGTTATTTTGGGGGTTAAGCTATCTTGGAAGCGGGATGCAGCCTGCTCCTCTTACAACAACTTTGCCTTTCTACATTAGCATTTCCATTGATATTACCGTACTTCTAGTTTTCTTTATTCACACGTTTCTAGGAGATAGTATTTACAGTAGATTTCTTGATATTCTGATATTTACAATCTCTCTGACTTTTCTTCCACAATATTCCCTTAGACATAGATAAATACAGTGATGTGGGAGTGTTCTCCTGTATTTTGTATTACTCTTATTGGTTGAATAAAGAGCTGCCTGGCTTATAAGATAGGTCAGCCCTTAGGTGGGCAGAGTAGACAGAACAGAAGTTCTGAGGAGAAGAAAGAAAGTGAGACAGTCGCCATGAGGCTCCCGCAGCAGATGGAAGTACTGTAGAACTGTCCGGTAAGTCACCCACCTCGTGGTGACATACAGACTTTTATAATGGGTTAGTTTAGATGTGAGAGCTAGCCAAGAAAAGGCCAGTGAAAATGGGCCAGGCAGAATTTAAATGAATCCAGTTTGATGTGATTTGTGTACTCCGGGTATAGATATGTGGACTTGCGGCCACATGGCCGGGAGCCGGGCGGGACACAGCCAGCTGCTCCCGCCACTTACAACAATACAGGAGCTGTGATGTAATTGTATTCACTGGGGCTGTGGCTCCTCATTACATATTAATTCTGTGATTGTTTCCATTTACTGCAAAAAGTATTGTTTGGCTAGGGGAAGTAATGGCACTTAATAAGGATAGATAGAAGCATAAGATTTAGAATGTAGTAGGAAATTATGCTGGTCTAAAAAAGCAGTAGTAGTTAATTTTTTATAAGGTTAATGTCCTCATTGACCTTAGGATACTGGCTAGGCTACAGCACCAGGCTTGATAGTCTTCCTATGACTGGTCATACGTCTCATTAGTGGCTGTTTGCCACTGACATGCGAATATCTCTATTGCACCTTCACACATATGTTGTTATGCTGATAATTGATCTGATTCATATGTGTTGCAGCTGGACAGGACACCTTTGCTACCCTGGCATATTGCATAACATTTCTGGAACAATGAAAAAAACCTAGAGGACAAAGAAGATACTTTCAGCTCAGAACCAACTCACATCATCTGACTCATATATCCTAAATGTATATCATCAGCAATAGGAGCCTACCCTGACCACTGAAAGGCAATCAAAAGCTATTTCTATAATCTATACTAGTTGAAGAGTCACCTAGACTACCCTGAGAGATCATAAAGAAAGTGTGTTCTCATGCATGCTCTATTTTAACTCAGATTTCTTCAACTGTCAATGAAATGCAAACACAATGTAATTTTCATAATAAAGAGTTTCAATCAGTAAGTTAATTACACTTTACTTTGTTACATGAATCATGTATATGTCTGCCCTTCCAAGTTCCCTATTTACCCATTACAGAGAATTCAAAACACGTTTTTGCCATCCCTCAGCATCAATTTGCCACCATCTGTAGAAAATATACAAATCTGTCTCTCATTAGTTGAAATAGCTGTCACTTTATCAAGAAATCTATCTTCCACTCTACAGATCAGAGCAAGTATGCACTTTTAGAGATCCCTTTTCTAATATTTTATTTTCTTAGTCACAAGCTATAACAAAGCACATGCTGATATAATTATTATAATCAATTTCCTTTGTCCCTAAATGCCAAATTTAAGACAAATTGTTCTGTTCTTCATCACTGTTTTCCCTGTTATTAAAACTCATAATATGTCCCAATTTTGGCACTTATTCAGTGACTGACAAATATAATATAAATGAGATGATACATGAATAAGGAATTGATTAAAATATAAATAAGGATAAATACAAGATCTAGTCTTTCATTTGTAAATGCAATCATAATACTCACTTTCCACACACAAAGTTAAGGAATATAAAAGTGTGGTTTTCTTGATAAACAAAGGAAAATTAACATGTACAAATTTTTCTTTGTTCAGTGTAGTACTTGTAATATGACGCTTTATCTGGAGATGGAAGGTGTTTGTTTTTTCTGTCTTTTCCCACAGATCTAGAACTTTTTCAGATATTTTACCTAGTAACTGGAAAGTTGTGTTGCATAGAAAACATGATTTTGAGTAAGTTTTGTTCTTCCCATTGTTTTATTCTTGGACTCACTGCTGACAGAGGCATTCTGGGATCTCCATTGTGACAGCAACTGACCTGTGATCACTGTAGGTGAACTGGACCCTGTGGAGGCGTATTCTGTTGTACCTGAAGTTCACCCAATCACCTAAGCAGGGCTCCCAGAGACTGAAACAGCAAGCACAGGGCCTGCATGGATCTGTATAGGTCCTCTTTGTAAATGTTATGGCTGTGAGCTTTTTGAGACTCCTAACAATAGTAGTGGGTATATCTCTGCCTTTTTCACCTTCAATTGGGACTCTTTTCTTCTTACTGGATGGACTTTTTCAGCCTCAGCATGAGGGCTTTTGCTTTGTCATGTTGTATCTTGTAATGTACAGGTTGGCTGTCATCTCTTAGAGGCCTGCTTTTATCTATCCATCCATCTATCTATCTATCTATCTATCTATCTATCTATCTATCTATCTATCTATCTATCTATCTATCATCTATCTATCTATATTCTATCTATGTATCTATCTATCTATCATCTATGTATCTATGTATCTATCATCTCTCTATGTATCCATCTATCTATCTATCATCTATCTATCTATCTATCTATCTATTTATCTATCTATCTATCTGTGTGTCTACCTGTATGCACATATGTATGTGTCTGTTTGAAATAATTTGGTTTGAAGAAATGTTTGGAGTATACAGATTAACTGATTATCATTATGTAAAGGGTGCGTATACACATATTTTATGCACACAATGAATGAAAAATGATATTTTGGTTTAAAAAGTACTCATGGATATGTATTTAAGATAGGAAAGGATAGATAATAAATATATGTTGCCTGATGTGTTCAAATGATAGTAAATAATACTGACAAAAGAGTAATAAAAATATGGAAATGTGGCAAATGGAAATAAAATGTGAAGCTATTATAATTTAGTCAGATGCTACTCACAAATATCTGAAAATATTAAAATAAGTGCCAAAAGGCCTAAGCAGTAGATTATGGTTTCAATAAAAGGTTAGGTGAGCCAAAAGATTGCTTCATTTATTAATGGTATATTCAGTATTGCTTTTGAGATGTCCATCATTTAAAACACTGGAGAGTAACATGTGATGAAGAGGGTGTGCTATCTAAATTAATATCAAGAAGGTATTTGTTACAGAAAACATCTTCAAAGTTCACCTAGGCTGTGGACAGCCACCATGCCTGCATGTCCTATCTTACTAATGCAATTCTGGTTGGACATAGGGCGGGATAGCATGAAGAGGAGGACGTTTTTTGTCTGTCAGGAGACAAATTCAGTATGTTCCAATGCCCTGAGCACTGTCCCAGTGTGAAGTTCTGTTATTAGTCTTTCGCTTTCTGCTTCCTTTTCACTCACAGTGTCCCCTAGCAATGGTCTTGTGCTCAGACTCTTTCTTCATTTAGTACCTGAATGGGTTTGAGACAAGTAGAATAAGGTTCTGAGCCTAGTATAGTGATACAGATATGTCATCCTCACACTAAAAAGGCAGAGGGAGGAGAATTTCAAGTTACAGTCAAGTCCTAAGTGAAGGTGAGGCTTTAACTAAAAAGAAAAGAACAATTGGTATTTGACAGGATATTATGCCTGCTGATCCATTAGCAATAAGACCTCCATTGGTAGCTGTGGCCACTTAGTATGAGCCTTTACATCAGTAATAAAAGCACACGAGTAGTTTACAATCCACAGTCATTCTGTAGTAGGTTATATTATTCCTGTTTTCTTATATGGAATCTGTGATACAGGATGTCAGAATTCCTATCCAAGGTCAAACACTTTTAAGAAGCAAAAATTTTAATCAACTATAGCTGATTACCCTTCTGTTCATAGTCTGTGTTTGCAACAAGTACACTAGTAAATGTAAAGAAAGGACTCAACCATGCTAAATAGAAATCAGGGGAAAATACAGAATCACTTTCAGAAGTAAGGTATTTCATTTTTCTGAATAATACAAGTAACATGTTGAGAAGGGAAACTAATTTTAAACACTTTTTTCTTGATACCATTGCCAACAGCTTATTAAAACACTAATGATAAGTTTGACATCTATATTTCTGTACACGGTTAATTTTACTTTAGTGCAATAAATGTGCAAATCATAATTTTGACTTTCCAAATGACATTGGGTGGTATTTTTATTTCAATTATGTTTTCAATTATGAACACTGTCTACCTCCTGAGGCTTCCAGTTAAGATGAAAGGAAATGCTACAGTGAGGAGTAGTCAACTTATCAAGAGTCATGGTGTGAAGTGGTTGTTAGGAATCCCTGCCAGATGGAGTTATTTGTAATGATGAATGATTTCAAGTTCTGTACAAGTAATTGAAAATCCATTCTCAGTCATGAATGAATTCAGTATCATATAGGCAAGAATTAATTTCATGTATTTTAAGAAAAACAGAAACTTTTTATATTGCATTTTCTAGTATTAAAAGCTATGCAAAATATTTAATGTAGTGAAGGCAAAATAGTCCTCAAGTATTTGAATACCAACATTAAACATATTATCTGCAATGTTGGTGTGTCTTAGAAGGGCCTTTGTTTTGTCACTATCAAGAGTAAGCTTGCTTGAAAAAGCTTATGGGTAATGCATAAAGCAAGATCAAGCCAGTAAATTTTTGTTTCTTTTTCTGTTCCTGTACCTCAAAGAATATCAGAGGTAGTCAGATTAAAATAGCTTTTGAAAATAATTAATATTTTTATTAAATTATTTCTTACTCCCCTTCTCTAAGACCTTCTCATTCCTCTTCTTAAATACATGTCTTCCTATTTTATAATAATTATTATTACATATAACTGCAAATGCATATATAAATGCAAACTGCAGAGTCTTGCACTATGGCATATAAGCTTGGTTTTAAGAGTTGACCACTTGGAGTTGGAATTATCCTTGGGGAAAATTATTTCTCCATCTATCAGGAGTAAATTCTCTGTAGCATTTTATCAAGAAGTGGGCCACCATAAATTCCATTTTTCTGTCTTTTATTATAGAAGAGTGTCTATTCAGTCTAGTATAAAGAAACTGGTGGAAAAGGAAAATAGCTAGATCGTGAAGTAGAAAAGTTATTAAAAGTTAACAGGAGAAAAATATCACATGGAAAGAAGAGAATAGTAACTGTCACTCTTAGAAATATATTTTCATTTCAGAATGAACTATCCATCATATAGAGAAGATAGTGATTTTGCAGCTGTATTTCTTGCTTTCTATGAAATGAAGACCCAATTCCTCAGCATTGTTTCTAGTATGGAAAAGCGCTAATTGGGTAGCTTAGTGCTCTTCATGCTCAGGCTGTGTATCCTGACCACCATCTAATTCCTCAGGGATCCTTTCCTTATCCAAACAGTATATTTTCAGAAACATAGACTCCTCTAAGTCTACCTTCATCTCCTAGGATTCATCCTCTTGCTTAAGACCCAGCGTCCACCCTAATTCTTTCTTCTCCTTTATGGGCTTTCATTCTAGTCTGTCTGCAGTCTTCTGAATCCATGCTGACCTTCAGAACCACTTTCTATCAATGATGTACAGCTGCCATACTCAGAGGAACCCAGAAAAACTCCCTAGCAGGAACTGCACAATCATCACACCTAAAAGGTCCAGTTTGGGGCAAGAATAACCAGATCTTTAACTTAATTTGCCTTAATCTCTGTACAAAAGCACAACCTTAACAATGAAGACATGAAGACAGCATGTCTCCTCCAGAAGCCAGCAACCCTGTTGTAATAGGTCTGGGTAAAGCAATGTAGATAAAACACAAGATAAAGACTTCAAAAATGGCAATCATGAATATGTCTAATGACCTTAAAAAGATAATGTAAACATTGAAAGTATCACTTAGCAAAGAAATAAAACCACTAAATAAAATTAAAAATAATTTTTTTTGTATTTCTATACTTGAAAACTCAGGTAAATTATAATTATTCCTAAAAAATATAAAATCTACAAAGTTTAGTTCAAGCAGATTATTTCATATCTCTACAGTTACTAGTATATTTTTTTGAGACAGGTTCTCCTTACCAAAGCTTGCTTCTAACTCACTACGTAGTTAAAGACGACCTTGAACTCAATTTTTTCGGCCTCTACCTCACAAGAAATTAGATTATGAGTATTCATTACTTTATCTGGTCTTCTGTGGTCTTTGGGATCAAACTCATGGTTTCATACATGGTAAATTTTCTTTTCACAAGTGTTGAAATTTGTTCATATCATCTCAAGAAATGACAGAAGAATAAATATCAATTTAAAAGGCTTCTGGATAGTAGAAAAGGGAAAAACAACTTTCCACTCTTTTTATGAAGTAAAAATTATCCTGATACAATAAATGCATGATAGTATTTTGAGAAAAGCAGTCTAACAAACACATGAAAGACAACTATTGTCATAAATATAGCATAGTGACAGATATATAAAATATTTACAGATTGATTCAGTGATACACAAAATAAAAAACAGACAAACAAAAACTTTTATCCAAATAGGAAATTCATGGAATTCAGACTTGAAGTTACAATAGAACATCAGAAACATATAGTGACTTACATATAAAATTATTTTTTTGTTTTTTTTTTTTTTTGAGACCGGGTTTCTCTGTAGTTTTGGAGCCTGTCCTGGAATTAGCTCTTGTAGCCTAGGCTGGTCTTGAACTCACAAAGATCCGCCTGCCTCTGCCTCCCGAGTGCTGGGATTAAAGGTGTGCGCCACCACCGCCCAGTTTATAAAATTATTTTAAAGACTAGATCAAAAAACAACCTTTGACAAAATTTGACATGATTTAAAGTATGAAGATCATAATGTAGATGTAGAAGTAATCTGTCTGTGGATATAAATGCTTACAAAATTGCAAAATAGTTTATCCAATAAGAGAAATATGAACTTTATTGACTAATGCCTTATTAGTGAGAGGTGGTCAACTAACTAATCTGTCCTATATGTCTCTAGAACAATGTATTGAACTCAAAAAAATGTCAAAATACATGCAGAATAGACAGGAAAAAAGAACTTTTCAACTGGAATTTTCAAGTCATTCAAGTACTCAATGTTATTGGATCTTAAAAGTAGATACTTCCGTGTTTGGTTATACTCTGTAGCTTGACCAGTTGTGACTTTTTTAATAATATTCATCTGCTGGAAATTTAAACACCTTTGATGTGAGGTTACAGGTACACATATTTGTAACTATAGTGGGAGAGTTAAGAATGCTTTTGGAGATTATACTGGCTTGGGAATGAGACTGTGGTGTTGGAGGTTTTCTTCTAGGTTAGATGGGCTCATCAGCCATGGAGAGATGGCTGTGTTTATAGGACCAGGCATCTATTTCCCCTGTTGAACAGACCTTAAGTTTAATTAGACTGCTGTTGATACAACTTACTAGATAGCCCACACTTAACATGCAGGAAACCAAAGGAGAGTGGCCAGAAAGATCTTAAGAGCCAGAATGTCAAGGCGTCTTCTTTAAGATTATGTTTCTATATATGACAGGGAAGCAACACCCATGAAATCTCAACAATATAGCTCCTAAACAAGACCTTTGCAGTGTCAACACCTGAAGCATAAGTCTAACAAATGTTAATGATAAAAAACAGGAGTCAGATATTGGGGTAAAAACCTGAAGGATCAGAGAAACAGAAGAGAATCCACAGTTCACTCCTACCTCTAGTGTCTCACAGTCCAAAAGGCAGTGATCCTGTCTCAGTTTTACCACTTCTTGTTCTCCCTCTATAGTCCTCAAAACCTCTATGATCAGTCAGTGGCTGACTCTGCCCTCTGATTTTAAGCAAGCTTTAATTGTCAGAATACAAAGAAAATATCACACACAACAACCACCAGTTTATAGATCATCACGAATGCAGAAAATTTCACAAAGTCCTATCCCTAGATTAAAAGCTACACATGTAAGTGGTCAGTTATAAAATATGTAGTTAAGATCAACACTAAATAGACTCAATAAATAGAATGCATATGTTTGTATGCATATAAATACACACACACACACATATATATGTGTGTGTATTCATGTATATATGTAGGGAAACAATTATTACAGGAAAAGAGGTATTAATATAAGAGGAATCTTCAAGGAAGAGAAGTAATTGATATAATTGCAGTAAAATATATATCAAATAAAAATATATTTTAATTGGAGCCAGGTACACATACCTTTAATCTCAGTACTCAGCAGAAGCCCAAGGCAGGCAGATTTCTGAGTTTGAGGCCAGCCTGGTCTATGGCTGAGTTACAGGGAAACCATATATACATGGAGAAGCCATGTTTGAAGGAAAGAGACAGAGACAGAGACAGAGATAGAGACATACAGAGAGAGAGACAGAGAAACAAAGAAACAAAAAAGAAAAATATTAGTCCTTTTTTACTTTGGTTATAAGTAATGTCTTCTTGATCCAGTATATTACATGTCTTTGATAGCAGCTTTTAGTACGTACATATATTCTGTTATCTCTTTCTTCTCTCCATGCTCTAAATATTTTAAATAATATGTATTAATCAGGAAGTCTTCTTTCAATTCTGGTATTTGGAGTCTGTCTCTTTATTACGCTCTATATACATGCATTCCTCATTTCTTTTTACTTCCAATGGCTGTTTAGGGTTTTCAAGTCGAAAAGCTAACTATTACGGAAATTGTATTGTATAGAAAATAATTAAGTCAAACAACAGGCAGTTCAGTAAACAGGAAATTTCTACATACAAAGAATTTGGAAATGGACATGCTTTTCTTCACATTTTAGTTAAAAATTAATAAAATTTTAAAATGTATCTACTTAATATCTTGTGTTTAGTCATTGTCTTGTTCTTTTGATATGAGTTTTATAAGTCCAGAAATTATGGTATGAAGGAAATCAGAAGGATATTATATATTTACTCGATAAGTACTATTATTACAGATTTATTGGAGGAGAGCTGATTGTTGGTTCCTGGCCGCCCGGCTAGCTTAGACTCAAAATTATGACACAGAAACTGTAATCATTAAATCACTGCTTAGCCCATTAGTTCTAGCTTCTTATTGGCTAGCTCTTACATATTAATTTAACCCATTTCTATTAATTTGTATATTGCCACGTGGCAGTGGCTTATCACCAGTTTCAGCATATCTGACTCTGGCTGCAGTTCCATGGCATTTCTCTAACTCTACCCTTCTTTCTCCCAGCATACAGCTTAGCTTTTCCAACCTAGTTCTGTTCTTCCCTGCCATAGGCTCAAAGCATATATTTCTTTATTTATTAACCAATAAAAGTAACACATAGGCCAGGCGGTGGTGGCACACACCTTTAATCCCAGCACTAGTTCGAAACTAGTCTGGTCTACAAGAGCTAGTTCCAGGACAGGCTCCAAAGCCACAGAGAAACCCTGTCTTGGAAAACCAAAAAAAAAGTAACACATAGACAGAAGGATCTCCCATGCTCCCATGCTCCCACGCCACAGATTTAACTATCTAGGCTAATAAAATTAATTATATATATAATATAACATATTACAATATATTAACTAATATATTATATATAAACTACTATATGTATAAGCATTTGTTTTCTATACAAAGAATTAATAGATGTATGCTGCAAACAGTTTAAATCTGTTTAACTATTAATTATATCCTCTAATCCCAGGACAGGCAAGATTTTTTAATTTCCACATTTGTCTTTTAGTCATAGGCCACATACTGCACTGTTTGGTTTATGTTATGAGTATTTCCTGGAAATTCAAAAGGTGAAATGATTTCTCTTTACAAATCCACTTAAATGAAGTTTTACTTGTACTGTTGGAATGCTAGAGGATTTGACAAAAAAAGAAAAAAGCAAACTAAATTCTTTAAAAACCATGTAGGGTTTTAATTAAAAAAGAATCATTTTGATAATTATAATATCAGTAATGACAGTAATAAAAGTTGCTGTTTATTTAGTACTCAGTATGATGCTACATTCTATCAAGTGTTGACAGATTTCCAGCAAGCTGATGAGATTGGTAAATTGTCCTTAATTTAAAATTCAGGCATGCTAGGTGGCAGTAGCACATGCCTTTAATGCCAGAACTCAGGAGGCAAAGGCAGGCCGATCTCTCTGAGTTTGAGGCCACCCTGGTCTATAGAGCTAGCTCCAGGACTTCTGGGTCACTTACACAGAACATCCCTGACTCAAAAAAACAAAGAAAAAAACAAAATCTAGGCATAAAGATACCAGAACTTTCTGTTAGTTAATACAAGGGACCTGGTTAGTATCTCATTGCTTCAATTAACAACCAAAAAGAAAATGTGAATTTTGTCAGTCACTATTCTTACATCATGATGGGCATTTAGTTAAATGACTTCAGAAAAAGGCTCCATAGAATCTATTTTGATATATTTTTATTACTTTCATACTTGATTGTCAAACATGATATTTTAACTGGTAGAAACCCATGCTCCTCTTTATATAGCGTAGCAGAGGTGTTTTGCAAACATCCTCTGTTTCAAAGCCAGATAAGACCATTAACATCTTCAGTGTATAATATTTTACAAAACCTATGGCATGAACTCAGCTAACTTCCTTAAATGACTGAAATTAACCATGCGAAATAGATGAATGAGAACTGAGAATGGCATGACTCTCTTCCTCACATGTATTGTTCCAGGAAACAAAATTTTGTTATTTGTATCAAAAGGATGAATTCATTTAGTGTAAGTTTCTTAGGGACTTTATTCTTGCCACTTAAGGACTTTATCTTTGGTTCAGATAAAAAGTGAAAGACTTTAGAATAATTATAATTCATAAGTACAGAGGTGACTGGTTAAACTCCCTACTCAAATTCCACAAGTAAGCTGCCAATGCAGCATTAGGAATTATGATGACAACTTCTGTCTCTCCTACTGGTTTTAAACAGCATGTTAGATGCAGCAGAATTGGCTCATACTGAGCACTGTGCTCCCACCCTCTCCCCTGCACTGACAGCAATTATTCCAGAAGGTGGTCTTTCATTCTAGAAGCCTTCTTATCATCAGTGATAAGAGATAATTGTTATTCTCAGCAGAATCACACAGGAGTGCACATGGTTGATATTCTTGTCCTCCAAATAATTTTTTCCCAAATCGGGGTTAAGTCACATTGATTAAAAGGCCTGAGCCTCCATCTGATATTGCCATTGATTGCCCTGAGCTGGCCTGAGCTTCAGGAAAGGATTTCAATTTCCAGGATCCTTGCTCCACTTTTCAAAAGCTTAAACTTGACTTCGCTGGAGTAATAAAAATGACAACTGGGACTTTCCTCATTTTGATCCCCCGATTAGATCACACATTCACCACTGTACATCTTCAATATCCAAATACATCATCACAGTTTGACTGGATGGCCAGCACTGTTGACAGCCTCATCCTTCCCTTAAAATCTGAAAGCAGTGCAGTTTGCTACAGTGTTCTTGCCTTTTTAATCCCGTGAAATTTTCCCTTTAACTTTTTTTTGCTTTATTTTGCTCAGATAATAAAATGATTTTAAGAAAACTTGAGTGTATTAAATAATCCCATACAGCATGTTATTTATTCTTGAATAAAAATATGTAAATAAAATCTAAAATTTAAAATTCTAATAGTTGTATATAAATCAGATCACACATTATTTTATAGTTAAAGTCCATAGTTAATATTGTGATATTTCCGTTAAAAAAGGGTAAAGGGTATATCTGGCTTTTTGTCTGAAAGTCAAATATTTAGGGAAACTTCAGTGTAAGCAAAATAGGTAGTCATTTTATAATTCTACTTTTAATATTATTATGGTTGAGTTTCAGGGAAGTTTACTTGAAATAGGATTTCAGACCAACACCAAATATCACTTTATTATAAATACTGCATGGGTTGTAATCATGACAAATAACATAAAAGATATATTGATATTAAAATTATTTGTTGTTTAGATACCAAAATAATCAAAATGCATTAGTTGGATAATTTAGAGATTTACGTGGCATCATTTAATATATATATATAAATATACATATGTGCATATATATGTATCTATATAGTATGATTAAATAAAAATAGAAATTTAAACTTACTGTTTCCTTTAAGCATTACTGAAAGCTTGACATTCAAATTTAGCCCAGTCTTGCATTTCTTCTCTAGTAACTTTACTTCTTAGGTGAGCACTGTTATATGCTGGTGTGAGGCTATTTTCCCATCTACCCTCAGTCAACGTTCTATTGTGACCCTGATTTGCTTTAAACTTAAACATATATTTATTTTACATATTTATAAATATATCTTACTTGACTCTTACATTTTCGAGTGTATTCCTTAATAATTTGATTTCTCCTGACATTTATTTCATTTGAAATCTCTAAGACTTTGGAGCCAGAAAAGAGGGTATCCAAGATTGTAAGCTGCCTGTTCTACTCATTTAGTTTGTTTTGAGTATTTTCATAAAAATAAAATTTGATAATTTTGAAATCCAAATGAATTTTTTTAAATTTACTGTTAGGATATTTTAACTACAACATTTCCCCCTTCCTTTTCATCCCTTCAAGTCCTCACTTATACATATACCCACAATCCTTCAAATCCATTACCTATTTTTATTGTTACTACATAAATATATGTATATATTCCTAGAATTAACTTGTTGAATTCATATAATGTTAATGTTATTCTGTGAATGTTATTGGCCTTAGCATTTGGTTTTAAGTCAAATCTCAGTTGCTGATCAATCAGAATAGCAAATCAGATTTCTTACAAGTGGGAAGGATTATCTTTGGTCATTTTCAAGAACAGCTTGCAGTGTTCTTTTGATCTTGAGAGTTGACGTTATTGTAAAATTATTTCAAAAAAAGAATGTTTAAAAATTATTATAATTGAAATTG
>JAQHUG010000056.1:4387695-4408329 GCA_028555095.1 Dicrostonyx torquatus | reverse complement strand
ATGATAGTGCCCTGAGCCTCAGCTGCCTACAAGGCCATGTGTGCCCTATCTGCCAACAGTTTGGACACTGGAAATCACAATGTCCTCATGTGGGCTAATCCTCTATGTCATGTCATGGAGGTCCAGCCTCACCAATATTAGCAAGTGAGACTGTGCCTGCTTGTACTAATCAGCCTGGCAGAGGATTGATGTGGCCCAGACTTGGTGACTCTGACCACCATCTCCAAGCCTAGCGTAATGTTGCAGGTAGTGTGTAAGTCCATTAGTTTTCTTTTGGACACAGGAGCTACCTACTCTGTTTTAACATCTCATTCAGGTCCTAATTTCCTTACCAATTTCTGTCATGGGTTTGATGGGACCCTTTTCTTCCAATTTAAAACCTTGTCACTGCCCTGCAAGAATGCAGGGCAATTCTTCTCTGATTCTTTCCTAGTCATACTTGCCTACCCTGCACCCCTACTTGGTCATGATATTCTCAGCTACTTTGGGGCCACACTCATTTTGGCCCCCACACCCTCTCCTGACACCCACTTTCTTCTCAACTTAATAGCCTCCCAAGTTTCTGCCCCAGACTGCCCTGTCCCTATACTCCCTCATCCAGTAGATCCCCAAGTATGGGGTATGCACTCCCATGATTGCTATTCATCACCCAGTCCTGGTTTACCTTAAATACCCTTCCTTTTTCCCTTCCATACTTGTTTCCTATTCCTAAAACCCACTTCTGAGATCTATTATTACCCACCTTCTATCTCAGGGACTTTTAATTCCTATCGACTCACCCTGCAACACCCTGATCCTTCCTGTGCATAAGCCTTTTGGTTCTTACCATTTAGTTCAAGACCTCTGCTTCCTAAACGAGCCAGTTATTCCTATTCATCCAGTGGTTAACAACCCTTACAATCTCCTATCTAATATCCCTTCTGCCACCACCTACTTCACTGTTATGAATTTGAAAGATGCCTCCTTATTCTCCCTTTACAGCCTGACTCATACTTCCTCTTTGCCTTCACCTGGGAGGAGCCTGACACCTGGTTGGTTCTTCAGACAGCTTCCATGGATTGTTCTCATTTGGGGTTATCGGGACAGCCCCTATTTTATTGGCCAAGCCCTGACTCAGCATCTTTTGAGCTTTGACCGTGGTTCCATCATGCTTCTCCAGTATGTTGATGATCTCCTTCTCTTCAGTCTCTTCACTTCTGAACTTTCTCAGATCCCAGGGATGGCAAGTCTCACCAGCTAAGGCTCACCTCTGCTCTTTCACAATGGTGTATTTGGATATTCAACTCAGACTGGGAACTAAAACCTCTGAGAGTGTCCAGGCCCTGCAGGAAGTACAAGCCCCAACTACAACGGCTCAGATTCTCTCATTTTTGGGCCTGATGGGATTCTTCCATCATTCGATCCCTGTCTTTGATATTACAGCCAAGCCTCTGTACCAGGCAGCCAGAGAGATCCTCCATGGGGCCTCTCACCCACGTGGCCATCATCCGCAACCACTTCTCTCTACTGCGAGATGCCCTTCTCATAGCCCTTTCCTTGCTCTTCCAGGCCCTCTGAGACCTTACTACTTTTATACAGATGAAAGTTTAGAAGTGGCCACTGGAGTTCTAACACAAGTTGGGCCTTCGAATTGGACTGTCGCTTTTTTGTCCAAAGAGCTGAATCTCACTGTCTGTGCATGGCAGCCATGCTGGAGAGCTCTGTCAGCAGCAGCTGAACTCACCTGGGAGGCTCTCAAGATCACTCCGTCCAGCACAATCATGGCATTCCACCCACCGCCTCTCAGACATTCTGAGTCATTCCTTTCTCTCCCTCCTTGGGCCTTCAAGAGTCCAAGTCTTTCCTTACTATTTCTAGAAAGCTTCCAAATTAAGTTGGAGAGGGCCAATGTACTTTTCAAACAACAGCTAATCAAACTCTCCACTGAAATCAGGTTGTCTTGGTCCTCCCTTCTCTACATTGCCTTTACCCATCTCCATGACACCCCATGTTCTCTCACAGCTCTAAGCCCTTTCTAGGTCCTTTATGGCAGGCCATTCCTCCTTAATCACCACCTGCCAGCCAAATCTCCCACGCTGGCTGGGTACCTAACCTATCTTTCCCTTCTAAAGTCCCTTCTTCGCTCACATGCTAACAGCTGTCTCCCTACCACCTCAAAAATGAAACCAAATGCCCTTGAACCTGCTCCACTCTCCCCAGAAGAGAAAGTACTCCTCAACCAGCTAGTTCCTAGGTTTCTTGAATATTGATGGACAGGATTGCACACAATAATCTTCACCACCTTTTCAGGGTTGCTAAGCTTCTGAGATACCCATTCAGGTAACACCCTTCCAGGCTCATGTGGGCACCTTTTCAGGATACTTGATTTGTCCAGCAGTTAGAACTCTCCACCCTTTGGTTTTCTAAGATGCCACAATGAAAGGCCAATCGGTTCCTCATCCTGGCACACTCATTTTTGTCAGTGAAACCAAAGCAGATGATGACAATCTAATTTTTCTCCTAGACACCTCTCTTCTTATCTCCCCTAAGAAGCAGATGCCTGAGGTCTCCAGGATGGCAGTAAACAGAATGCCTCCTCAGTCACATCTCCCACTAAGCATGAGCTCAACCACTCCCAACTCTTTCTCATGTTACCCCATGTCTGCAGGAAGAAGCTAGACTTAAGCCAGAACTCCTATACTCAAAGAGTCTGAGATGTTTGGATAAAAACATCACCCCAGTCCCTGGAACCTCTATATCCAAAGAGTCTGGAATGTTTAGGTGAAAGTGTAACCCTAGCCATTGGCACCCCCATATCCAAAGAGTCTGGAACGTTAGGGTGGAAAGTTCCATTACAAGCCCCCTCTCCTGGGAGTTTCCCAGAGGAGAAAGCCAATCAAATGATGACCCCTCCCCAGAGATGCTCACGACCACTCTCACCGGTTATTTAAACTGCTCCTTCCATAGAACAAACATGTGGTTTCCTGGTTTTCTTTCACCATCTCCTCTCTGAGGGCCTGAAATTCCCCCCTGGAAGTCCTGGCATCCATTAAACTTGGGATTTTTCTAATTTGGTATGATTTGGGTTTTTGCATCAGTGAAGAGAGTTATTGGGGTGCAAAAACTTTTCAGTTTGTATACCCACTGCAACTCCATCTCTAGCTCTGTTTCTCTGCCCTGCTTCTCTTTACAAGCCACTGCTCCATTTTGTCATCCTATTATTCAATTCCATGAAATCACTTTCTAAAAGAATTTTCCCATATGACCTGTCTTTATTCAATCCTTCTGGAGATAATGCACTCTCTGCAGGCACAGGTGTATCAGCAAAGCCTCCCCAATTGAAGTTGGCAAAGACTCAGGCTCCCCAAAGACCCTACAGCCCACCAAATGCTGGCTGCCACTGCTATCTTGAGTATTTCCTTCCTCCCAATTCCTTTGTCTTAACAGTTGAAAATTATTTTATCGTGTAAATATATAATGTTTTCACTGTTCATACATCAGTTGATAGACATTTAGGACTTTTTGCCTTTCTTACTATTATGAACAGATCTCAATGAACACAGAATAGCAAGTTTCTCTGCAGCATGTTTTAGAGCTTCTGGGGCATATGTTAAAGAGTGGTTTAGCTAGATCTTGAGGCAGATTGATTTCAAGCTCCTGGAGGAACATTCACACTGATTTCCATATTCTATGTACCAGTTTGCAATTCCACCAGCAACAAATGAATAAGTATTCCCTTTTCCCCACATATTTGCTAGTGTGAGGTGACATTTGTTTCCCTGATCTTGGCCATTCTGACTGAGATAAATGAAATCTCAAAGTAGATTTGATTTTCATCTTTTTGTTGTCTAAAGATGTTGAATATTTTATGTGTTTCTCAGGCAATAGTGTTTTATATTTTGATAACATTCTGTTAGTTCTATACCACATTTTATAATTAGCATATTTTTTTCATTGTTTAGTTTTTAAATTATTTTTATGTTCTAAATACTAACATTGCATGTATGAGTAATTGACAAAAATTTTGCACCATTCTATAGTGATGTGGGATATCACTCTGTATGCTGTGAATACTATTGGTTAATAAAGAAACTGTCTTAAACCTGTACAGGACATAAGAGAGAGAGCTTGGTGGGGAAAACTAAACTGAATGCTGGAAGAAAGAAGTTGGAACCAAAGAGAAGCCATGTAGCCCTACTGGAGAGAGATGTTGGAACTTTACCCTGTAAGCCACAGCCATGTGGAGACACATAGATTAATGGAGATGGGTTAGTTTAGGGTATAAAATTTAACCAGAAATATGCTTAAGCTATTGTCCAAGCAGTGATTTAAATAATATGGTTTCTGAGTGATTATTTTGGGTCTGGGAATCTAGGAATTAATGAAAACCCTCATGCAACAAATTCGTACTCAAATGGGTGCTAGCTAAATCCACTTAAAAGGGGGCTTTGAATAAATTCTAGACATGAAAAAACAAAGAAAAACAAAGTTTGGCTGCAAAAAAAGGTACCAGCTCCCTTAAGAGAGGTATTCCTAATTCAGCAGTTTTGAAACAGCAGCAGAAAACAGACTTCTACCATCTTGGGCTGGGCAGAACAAGCAGGCAGGGCTGTAATTGCCCTAGCAATGCCACCACTTATGTTTTTAAGAAGCATTTAGCATTTTAAGAAGCAGTCCTGCTCAGAAAAAGACCTCTGAGTGGGTTCACAGTATTGAATAAATGTAAACAGGTTTGGGAGAGAGAAGAAAAAGAGTATACAGAGTAAATGGTTTTAAAGGAATAAAACAAATTCTTTAAAGAGACAGTGTAAACTTGTAGAAAAAGTAATAAGAATAAAGAAAAATATGCCACGTAAAGATGGAGTATACATAGAGTCTAGATTGTGTATATTATTGTGTCTTCTTTGAAGTTTTTGACTGCAGAGAGACATTTGATTTTGGAGTCTGCTAAGCTAAACCAACATATATGTTTTAAAGGTTTCTTGACTTCAAAATTTGAGTCTAAGGATATGTTGCTCTAGAAAAGTGGGTTTTTTTTTGTTTCCACAGAAGCTGAGAAGCTGAGAAATCCTTCCAGACTAATGTGGTTTGATGGGCTAAGACTTCCTTAAAGGTCACTGTAAACACCCAAAAAGATTACTTCACTCGACAAAAAGCATATAGCAGTTTGGAGAGAACTATGACCAAGTTCCATAAATGATTGTTTAAAAATGTTTCTGTACATTTAAAGGGAAATATGCTATAGAGATTTGCATTAGTATGGATTTTGCTTCATTGAGGCAAATTTAGGGTCAATTTTGTTACATGTGTATTTATGCTCTTGATTAAGGTATTGGGTGTACAGCTCATTTAAAAATGTAATATATAATTAAGGAATAAATATTAATATAATAATATTAATATTATATTATTATAATTATTATATTAATATAATAATATAATAGTCAAGTGTGTAGTCATGTTAGGTTTTATAAATAGAGATATAATTCAGTTAGATAGGTATTCTTCAAATCTATCAGAGACCTTCCAAATATGGCATATACACTAGAAAGATATCAAGTATAAGATTAGAATTACAGTCAGCATAAACAATATTAAGTAAGGAACTTTTGCTAAATGTTTTAATGAACATTCTATATTATGGAGTCTAAGTCTTGTATAGGAAATGGCTTGCCTAGATCATAAGAGTACAGTCACTATGACTATTTAATTTTCAACACTATCAAAGGCCTGAGAAGAGAGATATTACTTGAGCAGGCAAAATGTACAATCAAGTAGCTTCCGAAGTAAGCAATATATGACAGGGACAATTAGCTACCTGAGCAATCACCCTTCTGGCGACTGGGCTCTCTGTTTCCTGTTTGTGATGAGAGGTCTGTTGTTTGGGATGGTGATCTGTAAGTTTTTACCCTTAAATAAATAACCTTTTAATTATACATAATTCTTAACTGGTGTGGGATTGTTTTGTGGCTTCACATTTCCCCGTTTTTTCATACTATTCTTATTTAAAGAGTAAATCAAGAGACTGCAAAGTTATGTTTAAGAAGCATCATGATAAGAGCTTAAATGAATAGATTTTGAATCTTTTTTCTATTAAAAGTAACCATGTGCTTACTATCATAAGCATTGCAATGCAATATGAAAACAACATCCATATTACTTTCTTATTAGAATAGATAAATATGACTACTAGAAAGATCAGATGATAAGGGTAGCTGAGGAAGAAAACTGTACAGAGAATAAGTCAACTTCCTCCCTCCTTTTCCAGTTCTGAATGTATTATCCTTACTGTGTTCCAAAGGTGGAGGGGTACAAGTAATACCACAAAATTATGTATCAACTTGTTCATCTTATATTCTCTATCAGGACACAAATTTAAAATTGACATTACTGTTATCAGTTTCATGTCATACAAAGTAATGGACCCATGACTTGGGATAACAGACACACAAGCTTGGGGTCCTGTGTCCTGAAAACTAGAGGCTAGAAACTTAACATTTCTAGGTGCACAGATCAGTGATGTATTGCTCTTGATTTTGACTGTCAGTGTTATAAACTCAAGGAGAAATGACTTGCTCTTCCAGCAGTAAGTGATTGAGAACATTGTGCCTCCTCAACTTAAGATTAGGTCTCTGTGATTGAAACAATGGCTACATCAGGGCTCTCCAATCTTGAATATTAGAGAGCTCTCAGTTTCTATGACTCATCAGCTTTCTGGATTTTTTTCAAGATAATAGACCCTACAATTGTTCCTGTTCACTTCACTTTCTCTCTCTCTCTAAACTTCTATCTTCATTTGTTTTTGACACATGTGAGTGATGTGGGATGTGCTTCTGTATACTGTGAATTTGTTGCTTTTATTTGTTGATGAATAAAACTTCTTTGGCCTCTGGCAGGGCAAAATAATAGTTAGGAGGAAAGGCCAAACTAGATACAGGGATAAAGAAGGTGTAGTCAGAGAGAGATGCCAACCAACCATTGAAGATGCAAGTCATGTACAAAATGAGGTAAAGCCATGAGTCATGTGATACACAGATTAAAAGAAATTGGTTAATTTAAATGTAGGGTGATAACACATAATAAGCCTGAGCCATCAGTCAAATATTATAATTAATAATAATAATAATAATAAGTGCTTATTTCACAAACAGCTGTAGTACTGACAGGTGGGACAAAAAAAAAGCTCCAGCTATATTTGAGTCCTGCTATTTCTGTTGCTGGTGCTATCTAGACTATTTAAACATATGACCTGCACTTCTGTTGTTATTACTGTCACCTGGAGCTGCCTCCTGCTGCACTTTACAGCAGTACATGGAGTTTTCCTACCCTGGATAAGAGTATTCAAGAGAAACATTTTGAAGGACAGAGTGTCTAAAGTTAATATAACAAGAGCCAGAAAGATGTCTTCCATATAACTTGAAAAACAAGTTGAAGAGTACAGTTTTATAGCCTAAGGCAAAGCATGTCATGGGTGTAGTACACAGATGCAGAAGTGTAATATTTGTCAATACATTTCTAGTTCCATCAAGCACAGGGCTGACATCAGGACTAATAACCTAACTTTAAAAATAGCCCAATTTAGAAACCTCTTTGAATAAATCACATGCATTCTAAGGAGCCAAAAAGAAAGTGTTACACATTGGTTTGAATGAAAGTAGTTTTGTAGGGAGTCAAATCAGTGCTCTGAGTGGTTTCAAAGAGTGACATCCTTAAGACTTCTGCAAATTGTCTAGTGCAGTTGTACTTGAAGCAAGTTCTTTTTAAAAGACGTTGCAGTAATAGAGGTCCTCTGTAGCTATGGTCCAATGCAGTAGGAATGCCATGACTGTAGTAGGACCAATATCCAGAGAATGTGTTGCTTATCTGGCTGTTTTCTGCTCAAGACTTCCATGTTAAAAGACAGATCCGTTAGCTACCTTTTGAATGATGAAATGGTCTGGATCTGCCATTTTCTTGCAACAATAACATTTTTGGTGATATTTAATATTTAATATACCCCAGTCTTAGCCAAATACCTGAAGAGAGAGTTAAGTTTCTCTGGTTTTTCTCAAGAAGGTATCATGAAAACTTTCATTGGGTCCAATAACAGTGAATGCAAAGGTGGGACAGACAATTCCTCCCCTTTGAGTGGTTAATGTCTCCACTTTGCTTCTACTTGTATATTGGCAGAAGCCTGGACAGAACTTTTCTTTGTTTTTGTAAAACATGAGTACCCTCAGCATAAGAAGTCCAGTACCTTCACAGAATGCAGTTTTAGCATAAATGGGCTTTCTTTAGCAATATGCCTCTTGCAGTCTGTCTGAAAAGTCAAGCTAAATTCCATGTATACCCATTATTATTTCAGTCATGAAGAGCCACATGCGTTGTGGGAATTATTGTGATGAATCATAGTTTTAGGAAAGACTATGATAGAAAACAATCAGAGATTTGCTGTTGAAGCAGTTTACTTAAAATTGAGAACTGACCCACCACAAAAACCTGTTAAATGTTACAAGGCATATTGACCTCTCTTCTCCTCTCCTCTGCCCATCCATTTTCTCTTTTTTTGTGGAGATGTTTGACCATTATATATGTAGATTCTGTTAAGCACAATGGAATTCCCTTCAGACTAAATCATGAGCATATGAATACTCTTCTGCAAAATGAAATAGTTGAATAGAAACAAATCACCCAAATTATATATTTTATCAATCATCTGTAAATTATATTAGTATTTTATACAATTGGTTATGTACTGGAAAGCGGCACAGTAAGCTCCAATGTAAACAGAAATAAACAGTCTAAAAGATGCTTTCAAAAAGTCACCATAGATTTCATGGAATGCTTTGGAAAAGGGAAGTTGGTTTCATAAACTACTTTTTATAAACCAAACTGCTCAGTTGGCTTTTCACTACCATTTCTGTATTCATCTCCATCCCATCCCCTTTTATCATAATTGAGTATGAATTAAAAAAAAAGAAAGGAAATCATTGTCCTGATATAAATTCCAGAATAGCTTGTGTGTGTAATCTGAGGGACAGTCTATGGTAATAACTGTGTCTAATCATCCTTCCTGTATGATGCTATCTTGTAATTAGAAAAATATCAGTTTCTGTAACTGTTATTCAGACACTTCAGGACTCACACTGGATTTCTGGTAAATACAATACTTTTTAAAATAGGTTCTATATGTCAAAAACATAAAATGAAGAGAAAAATAAAAGCTATATTTAAAACACATATACATTCTACTTCTATGAATGGCATACAGATGCCAGATATTTTGTATCATATAGTTGAAAAACTTTAAGACATGAATTAGTTATAAAATATCTATTAATAAATCTTAAGGAGATTCATTTGTTTAAAAAAACTATATTTGCTAAATCTAATCCTCTTATTTTCAGTTTCACTCTTTTCTTTCAATATGTTAATATGTGTTCCTGTTTCTATTTTAATAAAGCAACTATCATCCAACTCATTTTGCAGCATCATTTTATAGAATGAGTTGTATTTTATGTGAAAAATCACAGAAATAGTTAAATTCTACAAAACAATATAGACATGTGTTAATATTCACAGTAGTGAAAATTCTTTCATTATTACTAGATGTCTCCCTGTGTGTGTCCATGTGTAACATTGTAGGCATGTATAATATTCTTATGTGTTTTTTCTAGTGTGTGCTGTATGTATGCATATTTTTGAAGAGCAGAAGGTAACCCCAAGTGTAATTCTTCAAATGTTGTCAACTTTGTTTTTTGAGAGAAGCCCTCTTACTAGAATTGTTGATCCTTTTAAAAGTAGGTTGGCTGGTCTGCATGCTCCAGGTATTTTTCTGCTTCTACCTACTCAGTACTTGGGGGATTATAAGCACATCCCCTCATGCCTGATATTTTATGTCGGTGTTGCCACTCAAACTCAGGTACTTGTGATGTTTGGAATGGAGGTTGATAACTGAAATAAAGTATCAATGGTTTATATAAATCAATATTTTAGCATATGCCAAAATAAAAGTCAGTCAAAATTCATATATTCCAAGCTACTGAATAAATTGTTTTCTAAACTGACTGATTGACTGTGAAAATTTCAATCTTTCCATACAATAGTTCACTATATGGTTCTGCTTAAAAAGGAAGAAAAAAAGGTGTACTATCAAAAATAAGACAAATTATTTGAAAATTATAACAAGCAACTTTCAAACTGAAGACTTCTTAAGATCCAGAACAAACTATGCTTTATATCAGTGATTCTCAGCTTTTCTTGTGCTACATAACTTTAATACAGTCACTCATTTTGTCATGACCCCGAAATACAAAAATTATTTCATTGCTAATACTTAGCTGTAGTTTTACTACTGTTATGAGGCATAAATATTTGTGCATTCTGTTGATCTTAGTTAGCTCCTGTGAATGCAGCAATGATTCCCAAAGTAGTTCTAACCCACATGCTAAGAACTGCTGCTATATATGTCTGTTATATATAAATTTAAGCAGAAAGTTGATTAGGAAAAAAGTATAAATGGAGACAGTATGAGAAATCCCCAAAGTCTTCTACATTTGCCTCTTGGTGCTTTTGTTTAATCATGTCTTCATTCTGCGTATGGGCAATAGCACTTTCTGTGATGCTGCAGTATAGTTGTTCCCATATTCTATTAAACAAGATTGGTCAGTGACTTCCTTGATTGTCAACTTACATAGAAACACGAGGGAAAGTTTGAGTCCATTTAAAGGTTTTTGCTTGGTTGTGGGGGAAAGGCATTCTAGTCATTCTCTGAAGTGTTTTGGGAACAAAGGTGTCTAATCCTAACCTTAACCTATTTAGATAGTATAGAATATATTGAAGGTTCATTGAAATGCAGGTAAAGAAGTCAAAGAGAAACCTGGCTTCAGGGTATTTGTCACTTCCTGAGCACCAAAGCAAGACAAAGGCAGTGCATAAATTCTTTGCATCTTCTTCATCAAATGAATTTTATGTTCAGGGTTGGATTGTGTGTGCTATCTATTTCTGCAATATTACAACAAAATATCTTCCTTAAAACATCTGTGATTTGGATGTGATGGTGCTTGTCTTTAATCCCAGCACTCTGGGATTAAAGGTAGGTGAATTTCTGTTAGTTCAAGGTCAGCCTGGTCTGGACTACCTTGTGTGTTCCAGGATGGTTAGGCCATGAAGACAGATCACCTCTCAGTAAATAAGTATGATTTCACTCTCTTACATCAGCTGAGTAATACTCTATTGTATGACTAAACTACAGCTCATTCTTCTGTTGAGTGACTTCTAGGATTTTATTTTATAATACCTGGGTATTATAAATTTAGCAGCATGGTTGAGCAAGTGTCTCTGTGCAGGGTCCACTCTCCTTTGCATATGTGCCAGAGTAGTACAGCTGGATCTTGAGTAAGATTAATTTCCATTTTTATCAGTAACCATCACATTGATTTCCATAGTGGCTGTAAACCTATGTTGTACTCCCACAAGCAATGGATAAGTTTTCTCACCAGCGAGAGCCATCACTTGTTTTATTGATATCATTCTGACAAGTGTAAGGTTAAAAAAAATCTCAAAATTTTAGTTTGCATTTCCTGGAGGATGGAGGATGCTGGACGTTTCTTTAAGGGTTTCTTAGCCTTTCACGGTAGGCTCAGGGAACCCTGTGGAGGAGGCATCAGAAAATCATAGGAGCTAGAGGATATGGAGGACTTCAAGAAAGCAGTGTCCCCTAAATCCTAAATCAACATGATCAAAGCACATTTGAACTCTCAGAGAATAAAGAAGCAAGACAGAGCTTACACATCTGTACCAGGTCCTTTGCATTATTATTATCATTTCTTGTTTAATGATTTTACAAGATTCCCAAGTGTGCAAGTGAGTCTCTGTTTATTACACCTTCTCTTGAAATATTTCCCTTATGTTTGTTTGCTTGGTCCAGTTCTGATGAGTCAGTCTTTATTTTATATTATTATTTTCTTTTGGTCACATAGAAGTCTGTTTGTTTTCTCCTGAGACATAAAAATAGAACAGATTCTGATGGAAGAAGAGGAAGGGATGACTTTGGGGGAATAGAGAGAGGAGAAACTGTAATCAGGATGTATTATCTGAAAAAATATTTCCAATTATAGGAAAACACTAAATGAATAAATTAATAGAAAAACAGCTGATAATTTCTCAAGACTTATCAATAAGATCACATACTAGCAGATGTTGAATACAGGATACTATTGACTACATAAGCTGTTTGGATTACTATCCATTACATAAATAATCCCTTAACTTTGAATAGCAATTATTTACTTTTATTGTTAGGATTTAGACTCACAATACCTCCCTACAATGCTTTTGTCAGAAAGGTATGATCATGATTTATGAAACAATGAGAATGAAGAGAACTTTATTCAAAATAATGAAATTGGTTTCTATCAAATTTAATAACATAATAGCAAGAGTCATATTATTAAAATAAAGAACCACTTCTTTTTCTTTTATTGACAAATAGTGTTTAGAGTTTGTTTTTCTCCTTTCTTATAATTAGTGTATATCATAATAAAAGATGATGGCTTTCCTCATGTAAACTTCAAACATGTCAGTCATGTTCTTTGTTGACATTCACCGTCATTATATTTTCCTGCTTCCACTCACTGATTCCTTTTCTTAAATAGCTACCCTTTTATTTTATCCAAACACCCAGACCACACATAGTCTATATTGTATATATAAAACTAATATATATTCTTCATCTGTCTTCTTTGATTTAATGTGATCAACTTTAGATCAACACATTGTCTTGAAAACAAAATAATTCATTATATAATTTTTGTGTTGTGTATAAAAATACCATATTATTTCTTTAATCACTTATCTGTTAAGATTGATAAGTATCTATAGCACAAATGAATTGATATTTTATATAAAATTGTTTTTTATTTATTTTATTTCTGAGATTATTTTCCCTCAAGTTTCCTCTATCTAAACCATCTCACATATTTCCCTTGCTAGCTTTCAAAAGCATAACCTTGTTTTCATTGATTGATTATACCCTAGTATATTTTGCTTAACCTGTAAAATGTTAATTATGTGCATATGTTTTCAAAGATGATTACCATTTGTTATCATTTAAAGCTTTGATGTTTATATGATTTTTGTTCAACAACCTGAGTTTTTAGATGATGTGACTCAATTTATCAACCTCAACAGGAAAAGCATCTGTAACATTTGAAGACAGAAAGTTGTCCTTTTGTACCAACTCACTTTGGAACATGTGAACTGCTTTTATCTAATCAATGATTTTGCACACCACAGATTAAGACTGTAGAGCGTAGACTACGTGACGAGATGATTCAATAGCTAAATCAATGAAACACGATTAATAACAAAACAGAAAGAGAAATTGTGTTTCAACCTGAAAGTCAGAAAAGCAAAACAGCCATCCACTGACTTTTACCTATACCTCAGTCTGAAATGGCAATCCTGTCTCCAGGAATCTCAGGATGAGAATGAGACCGAATGTTGTCTCTTTGTGTCTTATAATTCTCTCTAGTTCTGGGACTAAAGGCATGCACAACTACTCCCTGTTTTCTATGAGTAACTATTGTGATTAAAGGAATATATCATTGTGGTTATTTAAATTAAAGGTCTGTGTCTTTGTTGCATGGTCTGTATGCCTGGCCAGTTTGGCTGTTATATTTTTCTGATCTTCAGTCAAGCTTTACTTATTAAAATGCAAATGAAATCCTCCTATATTTTTCCTTTAGTCTAAAATACAAAAGAAGTCTAAAACAATGAAAACTGTATACAATATGTACAATAGCTATATGCAATATATACTGGCGAAAATACATCAACAATGTCTAATCCATGTGCATTTGACAAATTCAGTGGATACGCCATATCTATCCTGCCTTGATGAGTTCAAAATCTTGCACCTATTTACTTTCTATCATAACTTGCTTTCTGCATCAGGCAAAAAAGGAAAACTACAACTACCTAGTATTCATCTCCATCAGAGCCCCAAGAAAAAAATAATATTAATAGTAAGCAGGAAGTATAAGCAAGTGACTTTAAAATATGTGAGTAATGACACAAAGAGCTCGCTGCCTGGATAGTCACCCAAAGTTCCTCTGCAATATTGTGGTATCTATCTTTGGCATACAGGCCTATTATATCTTACAGACTTTTGTGTGAAGCAGTATATTGTGAAGGACTGTACCTCCTTTTCTTGACAATGTTTGACAGTCACTTTATGTGTCCTGCTTGTCTAATTAGGACAGCATAGTGTCAGCAGTTGAGGCAGAGGTATTTTATTGCCAAGTTGCTTACTTTTGCTCCAAAGAAAGTAAACTCCATGTGGAATTTCTTTGATACCCATTGTCATCTCTGAAGTAGATTGGTGCTGCCAGGAGGAAACATGTTTCATTGTCATAAAAAGAAACTAGGTTATTCAGACATCTTAAAAGCCATATTCTGCAGATCTATGAAATGTTTGAAGATAACCTGTCTATCTAAAATATATCTTTGTATGACCTTGGAACCACACCTAAAATGACTACAAGTTTAATTGTAATAGATAAGTAATTACTAACCTGCATTTCCTTATTATCCTATGCATTTGGAAATAATAACTTTCAAAGGCTAGAAATTTACATTACATTTTTAAGTGGTTATATAGGTACAATACCTATATATTCCAACAAAATTATTCTCAAATTTGTATCAATATACAAAATTTGTACACAATATAGAAAAGTCCAATACAATGTAAAACATTTAAAAGTAGTAGTTACTTTTTAAAAAGTAGATTCAATAATCTACCTTTTTAGCTTATCATATCTGTGTTCTCTTTCTTTCATAGTAGATTCAATAATCTACAATTTATACTATCATATCTATTTCCTCCTTTTTTCTTTTCAAAACAAAAATCATGAATTTAATTACATTTGTTTAGTTTTTTTTCCTGACCATTACCAATAATAATATCCATAGTCATTTTTGGGGGAATGTGGATGTAGTATTCTAGGCTGCTTAAAACTGACTGACAGCACTGAAAATTCTATCGGGACCTATAGAAAATTTAAGATTATGGTCAAGTCCTGATTGGAGAATTCTGTGAGGCTGGATCATCTCACCCAGCAGTCTTGAAAGTGTTCTGGATGCAGAATTCAAGGGAAACTGCAACAGAGGTGTTTTGAAATATTAATCATTTGTGCTATCCATTCCCTTTGGAGATTTTTCGGGTTATTTTCTTGTTCTGACCTTATTATTAACTCAACATAAAATGAATCCACAGCCTCTCATCCCTGTGGAAGCAAAATGAAAATCTCTTTTACAAAGTACCATATTTTTTTTTGGCTTAAATTTTGAAATCAAGGCATTTAGAAATTTATAATTATATTTATAGTGGATTAATTCATTATAATTTTTAATGGACTAATCCAGCAGCATTTATAATCAAATATCTTTTAGCAGCTGTTGATCCTTTCTTGGCAGTCAAACAATTCATTGACAATACAATAACATACAGTATTCAGATTCTCTGTGTATTTTCCATCTTTACATCGAAACTAAGCCAGGGTAGATGAGAGCTCAGTGTGCTTGTTTTTCTCCTGAACCCAGGTGACTAGGTTTGGATCCACCTTTGGTCTGGGCTGGTGGCTAACAAACCTCAGGCAAATGGTTTTTATCTGATTTTACACCCCAAAAGTTGAGTATCAAATAAAGAGTGATTAATAAAAGCTCAGGGATAGAAGTTTGGGCTCAACCTGATGTTCAGAAAAGCAAAACAACCAGCCACTAGCTCTTACCTCTACCTCAGCCTGAAGTGGCCAACCTCTCTCCAGGAATCTCAGAATAAGATTGAGACTAGACCTGAAAGATGTCACCTCCCATATTATAATTTTCCCTAATTATTGGATGAAGGGCATATACCTCTACCACCTTGTTTCTTCGGCAAGTTGGTGTGGATACTAGAAGTAAGGTTAAGTGTCATTATAGCTACCTGGGTTAAAGGTGTGTATCATTGCTTCTTGGTTTGTAAGACTGGTCAGTGCGGTTCTTTTACTTTTATGATATTCAGGCAAGCTTTATTTATCAAAATACAAATGAAATGCCCCTACAAATCTATTTCTTATACAAGACTAGCATCTGGAGGTTAATGCCTCAAATCTACAGTGGAAAGGAAAAACTTAATTTTAACATTTGTCCTTTCATACCGACAAACACATACTAAATGTATAGAAAAGGTTAATTGAGGTTTCGGTCTTTTGAATTTATAAGTCAAAGTTAAAATGCTTTTGAACATGAAAATTTCTTAGGATATATTTCAATGAATGAAGAAATCATTGAATTAATATATTAACCTATATTTTAGAAAATGTGGCATAGACATTTATTAAAATCAATGCTAATTATGAGTCAATAATTTATTTTATATTTGTCTTTTAAAAGATATGAAGTTCTTCTGTATGTCATATTTTAAGCTGGCAAGTGATATTTTTCTGATATTCCTGTACAATATATTTATGCAATTATTATTAATAATTATGAAGCATATATGTTATCACACAAACATCCACTTATATCTTATAGGCCATTTTGTATCACTAACAGTGTCTTTGGCTTACAGAAGCTTTGCAGTTTCATGAGGTTCCATTTATTAATTGTTGATCTTAGTGTTTGTGTCACTCATGTTCTATTCAGGAAGATGTCTCCTGTGCCAACATGCTCAAACTTATTCCCCACTTTGTCTTCTTAACTGTGAGTTCTCAACAGAAAAATATCAAATGGCAGAGATACACTTAAAATAATGTTCAATATCTTTAGTCATCAGGAAAATGCAAATAAAAACATTTCTGAGATTCTGTCTTATATCTGTAAATAGTTAAGTTCAAAAACACAAGTTACTACTCATGTTAGAGAAGATGTGAATAAAGGCAAACACTCCTTTATCGCTGGTGGGAGTGCAAACTTGTACTGCCACTTTGGAAATCAATATGGGGGTTCTCAAAACTTTGGAATCAATCTCCTTCAAGACCCACTAATGCTAGTAATACCACTCTTGGACATATTCCAAAGCATGCTCCACAATACCATGAGGACTCTTGCTCAACTATGTTCATAGAAGTTTTATTTAGAATTTCCAGAATCTGGAAACAACCTAAATGCCTCATCAAAAGAAGAATGGATAAAGAAAATGTGATACTTTTACACAGTAAAGAGCTGTTCAGCTCTTAAAAACACTGACATCAGGAAATTTGAAGGCAAATGGATGATAAAAATCATCCTGAGTGTGTTAATCCAGACCCAGAAAGATGAACATGGTATGGACTCACTCTTAAGAAGATAGTTACTGTAAAGGATAACCATGGTATGATTCACAGACCAGATAACAATCAGGGCCTAAGGGAAGAATGACAGTGGAGACTTCTTGTTCATTTTCTAGCTACCCAGACCTGAAATAATAGAAACTGTATTAATTAAAATCACTGCTCGGCCTACTAGTTTAGGCATATTACTGACAAAGTCTTATATATTAAATTAACCCATTTCTATTAATCTGTGTAATGGCACATGGCTGCAGCCTACTGGTAATATCCAGCGTCTGTTCCCTATGGTGGCTCCATGGCTTTGCTTTGGCTTTGCTGACTCTCTCCTGCTCTATCTGCTTGGAATTCCTACCTTGCCCTATTCTACACTGCAATAGGTCTACTTTATTATTCTTTGCTAACTAATGATATTAACTTCTTTATTAAACAATGGTACTCACAGCATACAGAGGGGAATTCCATATTACCTCTAATTTTCTGTCTAAATTAAAAGTAAGGTTTTAACTTTAACATAGTAAAATTACATATAACAAAACAGCTATCAAGCAAGGACTACAGTTACAGGATACATACATACTGTATATAATTATCTTTTATCATAACAACAAACTATAACTATATATTCTTCAACTCCATCAAGACTCTAGAAGGATATAATACTACCTAAGTAAACAGGAAGTGCATTGTAAGCAACTTCCAAAACTGTAGAAATAACAGAGACATCTTTCTGTTTGGATAGTCACCCAAAGTTCCTCTGTAACATTGGGACATTCATCTTCAGCCTGCAGGCCCATAGTATCCATCAGACTTTCCCATGAAGCAGGAAATTTGAAGATCTCTTATGCTATGTACCAGCAAAGTTCATCAGTTGCTTTCTTCTGTGTCCTGCAAAATGTCTGGCAGTCTCATGAAGCAGGAATCCTGAAGAACTGTCTCATCTTTAGACAAGTACCCATGTTTCCATGGGTCGTGTATGTCTAGTTCATACAACATAACAATAATCAGTTCATACAGGAGCAGTTTCTTGTCCAAATGGCTAAACATCTCCATAAAGAGACTCTTCAATGCCTGTCATTCTCTTAAAGTAGATTTGTGCTGTCAGGAGCAGATGTGTCTCATTGTCATGAAAAGTTCTAAGTTCTTAAACATTTTAAATAGCATATTCTGTAAGCCTTTGAAAGGTTTGAAGAATACCTATTCATCTTTGGGTTCACCATGCTATTTGGCTTCTCTAGGCTTGTGAGCTATAAGCTTAATGTCCTTTGTTAATGGCTAGGGTCCACTAATGAGTGAGTACATAACATACTCATCTTTTTGGGTTTGGGATATCTCACTAAGGATAGAGTTTTCTATTTCCATCCATATCCATCTAAAATATATCTCTGTTCATCTATAAAACCTAACTAATATGATTACAAGCTTGACTATTATAGATGATTATATATTTACTTGTATTTTTCCTACATTACATTTTAAATGAGCTTCAGAAACAGAATGCCTTAATCAAGAGCAGAAATATACAAATAACAAAATTCATCTTAAATTTCTATCAATAATTCAAACTCCATACCAATGCAAAGTATTCATCTTTATAGAATATCCTCTTTCAAATGCAAACAAAGGTTGATAAACAATATTTGGGAACTTGGGCATAGTTATCTCCAAACTGTTTCCTGCTTTTTGTTGGGTGAAGTAATTTTAAGAGTTTACAGAGACCATTCAGGGGATCTTGGTCCACTAAACCACATTAGTCTGGATAAATCTGCAGATTCTCATCCTCTGTGGAAACAAAAGCAGAACCTCTTTTCCAAAGCAACATATCCTTAGACCGCATTTTAAAGTCAAGATACCTTTAAAGTATATATCTTGGTTTAGCTTACAGCCCATACAATGAAATGTCTCTTTGTACCTAGCTTATTCACACACAAAAAATTCAAAGAAATCACAATAATATACCTACTACAGAATCTGTGTATATTTTTCATTTTTACATGGCTTATTTTCTTATTCTCTTAATCTATGACTGTCTGTCTCTTTACAGATTTTATTTTATTCTTATAATTTTCTGTACTCCTTTTCTTCTCTCCCAAGCCTACATACATTTTTCTAAACACACTGTGATCTTTTCAAAGGTCTATTTCTGTCTGAATCTGTCTTTATTGTTTATCTGTAACTATTTTCTGACCAGTACTGCTTCCTAAAATTAGAAGCAGTATGGCTAGGATAAGGTTGCTTTGTCTTTTGGTTCTGCCCAGTCCACTATGGTGGAGGTCTCTTTATCGCCTCATGTTCACAGCCCCATTTTCAGGTACAGAGCAGGTCTATGCTGCCATTAAGCAAGTTGTAGCATTCTGCTCACAAACCCCATTCAAGTGCTTTGCCTCCTGAAAGAGCCATATTTTGTGCTGGCAAAACAAACCAGGAAGTCACAATTTCCAAACCATGTTTTTTTTTTTTTCTGCTAAAGCTGAATGAGGAAGATCCCTCTTAAAGATGTTTGCCACCAGCAAACAGAGCCCATTTGAAAAAGACAAAGTATTGCCAGCTACAAAGAAGTCATGCTTAATTCTTAATTCTTTTTTTTTGTTGTTTCTAGAGTACGTTTTCAAACTTTGTCAGGTTTATGTGGATTTAGCAGCCCATGTTGGTGAGCCATTTTGTTGGTGGAGACTGCTTATTCATTTTCAAGCTGCTCAGACCTGAAGTAATAAAAGAAATTGTGTTAATTAAAACACAGCTTGAGAGCAGAGAAGTCCGCCCTTTTCATGGCGACAGGTCCTGGGTGAGTGCCACAGCTTCAGATCCACCAGCTCAACTGAGGGTAAGATCAACACTAGCCCCCAGCCTCTCTGCTCGATTGGGAGACATCCTCTCCCCTTTCCCCAGCTTTTCTGTGTCCCACATTCCAGAGGGTCCCTGGGCAAGGCTCGCCTTTGACGGGACCCCGGTGCCCCGTGGGAATTGGCCTGCGGCAGGGCTGGGACATTGGCCCCGGCTTTTCTGTGCCTCACACCCCAGAGTGTCCCTGGGCAAGGCTCCCCTTTGACTGAGGCCCAGGTTTCCCCTGGGAATTGGCCTGAGGCAGGGCTGGAACCTTGGACAAGGGAGGGTCCAGCATAAACCTGCAGGGCTCCAGCAGTGAAGTCCGCCCTTTTCATGGCGGCGGGTCCTTGGTGGATGCCACAGCTTCAGATCCACCAGCTCAACCGAAGGTAAGATCAACTCTAGCTCCCAGCCTCTCTGCTCAATTAGGAGACATCCTCTCCCCTTTCCCCAGCTTTTCTGTGTCCCACATCCCAGAGGGTGCCTGGGCAAGGCTCGCCTTTGGCGGGACCCTGGTTCCCCGCAGGAATTGGCCTGC
>JAQHUG010000056.1:4367603-4381315 GCA_028555095.1 Dicrostonyx torquatus | reverse complement strand
CCATCTTAAGGAAGCAGGGGAGGGCGGTGGGGTGGGGAGAGAGCGGGAGGGCCGAGAACAAGGGGAGTAAATGTAAAATTTTCCTGTAATAAAAAAAATTACATACTGAAAATAAGTCAAAAAAAAAACCACTGCTTGATGTATTGACTTGGGCATATTCCTGGTTAACTCTTATGTCTTAAATTAACCAATTTCTATTAATCTGTGTATCACCACATGGTTGTGGTCTACTGGTAAGGTTCTGTCCAGCATCCAGTGTCTGTCTCTTGTGTGAATACTTGACTTATCTTTGACTCTGCTTACTTCCTCCTCCTCTATCTGCTTGGAATTTCTGCCCTACCCTATTCTGCACTACAATAGGATCAAAGCAACTTCTTTATTAACCCAGGGTATTCACAACCTACAGAGAGGAATCCCACACCAGGAGAATAAAATTGCTCTCCCTGGGAAGGGCAAATAGAAGTGGTCTCCTGAGTGTACCAGGGTTGGGTAGGGGTGTGAGTGGAGGGGAAGAAAACTGTGAGAGTTACTGGAAGAGGGTGTGATTTTTCAGGTCAGGTAGAAACCTGATGCAAGAGAAACTCTCAAAATCTACAGGGATGACCCTAGCTAAGACTCTTAGAAATAGGTGATATGTAACCTGAACTGGCCATCTCCTGTAACTGGACTGATGACTACCCCAATTGTCATCTATGAGTCCTTATGGTATAACTGATGGAAACAGATGCAGAGTCCCATAGCCAAACACTAGGACAATTTGGCAGATCCTGCTAAAAAGAGGGAGGAAGAATTGTAGCATCCAAAGGAGTCATGCACATCACAAGAAAACATACACACACACAAAAAAAACTAGTCTGGCATATAAGAACTTACAGAGCCTGAAGCAACAACCAGGGAGCTTGTTTTGGAGCACTCTAGGTCATCTACATATATGTGATAGTTGTATAGTTTTGACTACTTGTAGAAATTCTAACAGTGGAAATAGAGACTGTCCCTATTGCTTTCTGGCTCTAAAAGACCTACTCTTCATATTGGATTGCTTTGCCCAGCCTAATACAAGGGGAAGAGCTTAGACCTATGGTACCTTGATATGTTTTGCTTGTTGATACCCATGGCAGGCCTCTTCCTTTCTAAAAAGAAATAAAGGAGGAGTGGATTGAGGGGGACAGAAAGTAGGAAAGATAGAAGGAAGTAATGGGAGAAGGGTGGAAAACTGCATTCCAGATGTAAAATAAATAAACAAAATAAAATATAAAATAAAGTAAAGCCACAAATAAATATGGAGAAAGAAAGAAAAAAAAGAATTGAAGAAAGAAAAAAATAAAAGGAAAGAAGGAAAGAAAAGTAAAAAGACCAAGACCTGATTCACTGGTTTATATAAGCAGCATGTAATCATTGGAGACACAGAGTTGCCTACACCAAGCTCAGACCTTTTTGAAAATTGTTTGTTTATTATTCTTGAGAATTAACATAGTACAGGTAAGATATAGAAATCCTTTAATTTAAAGTTTAAGATACTAATGAATTCAAGTATCAGTTTCTGTTGAGGCTACATTTTTTATGAATATATATATATATATATATGCCAAGGATATAAAGATAAAATAGCATTTCCTTTGAGTAGCATCTAAGTGCAACTCAATGGAGAAAAAAGAGAAGTTATATGTAGTAACACATTCCTCAGTGCTCAAGAAGTTGATACAAAAGGATAGCGTGTTCAAGACAACTGAGGACTACAAAGGTAGATATAATCTCAAAAATTCAAAAAAAAACCCAAATGAGACAAAAATGAGAAAGAATAGAGAAAAAAGAATACATAGAAGATGATTAAAGATGAAAAGAAGGATTAATTGGAGGAGAAGACGAAAAAGGATCAGGGAATGGAGGAAGAAGGAGGGGAGGAAAATGAGAAGGTGAGAAACACTCATAAATAATAATAAGAAACTGAAGAGATCTTTTCTTAAAAGAGGCTTTGATCTAGAGAAAATGAACACATATCAGTCCTCACTATACATCTCCCAGTTTTAGTCTTGGTTAGAATTGGAAACAGCTTCAAAGTAAAGTATGCTTGTGATTGTTATAAATCCACTGGGACCTCAAATCACAGGGAATGGTTATATCAAAAACTAAGAACAATGATCCTAAGACTGATGACTGTCTCTGGAACTGGTTTTAGTCTTGAAATGCCTCAGGCATGCACAACAAATGACAAAATAGCTGAGGACATAAGGGATAATCAAATTTAGAAGATAATTTCAGAATGAGATACTCATGGTTTCTAATGTACAATCATTTGTGTATACTTTCTGAAATGCATGATGGTCACTAAATTGATAAAACTCTCAAAAATTAATTATATATATATTTTTAATCATTGTTAAATTATTTGTCACTTGCATAAGATTCTACTCTCATAACATCCTGATCAATACTAAGATTTTTCATTATGACCAATTTTTGCATGGTGTGAATTTAATAAATACTTTGCTATATCAATAAGATAGGAGGACAAAAATTGAGAACCTCAGTATAGAAACTAAAGTATAAACATATTTTCTCAGTAGGATGTTGTTTACTATAAAAGATGCACATTAAAACATCAAAATTACCAACATTAGATTCCAGCAGAATGCCTTTTGTGCTTATATTATGTATTCCAAAGAATTATTGTCATTTAATATTGACCAACTCACCAGTTATTCACTCTCTAGAGGATACTAAGGGGTATAAATTAGCCAATCCACTATATTTGTATTTATTTTCCAATAGTCTTCCTAACATGATGTTCAAGTTGCCACTTTTTGATATTGTTTCACGGCTTGATGATTTTTTTCTTACCAATTTAACTATCTAAAATGAAGAACTCAACTCTTGGCCTGGTGTGATCATAATTTTGACTATGCACTGCTTCTTTATCCAAATAATGGTAACTTTGCCTTAGAGAAACCTTTCAATTCATGAGATTCTATTTATTAAAAGTTTATCTTTAATGTCTGTGGAAATAGTACTCTTTTCAGAAAGTCTTATATTAATATTTTCTCTTCTATCAAGTTTAGTGTACGGTTTTATACTGAGGTCCTCTATGTTTTTTTGGTTGAAGGATAATTAAATAATGGATATATTTACCCTTATCTACATGGAGTCATCCAGTTTGTCCAGCGTTATTTGTTGACAATGTCTCCATTCCAGTTTATATTTCTTGATTCTTTATTATACATCAAGTTTCCATAGTTGTGTGGGTTTATTTCTGGAAATTTAGTTCAACTTCATTGGTCTGTGTTTATGTCAATACCATGATGTCTTTTATTATTATAGCCTCGTAGTATATAATGTGAACTCGGGAATGGTCAGATCTCTTTCAGTTCTTTTTGTGTTCAGGAATGTTTTATTTATCTTTTGTTGTTGCTTTTGTTTGCTTGTTTGTTTTCATATGAATTTGAAAATTTTTCTTTCAAGGTCTGTAAAGAATTGACTTTCAATTTTTATTGAATTTCAATTTATGTCTCCATTTAAGTTGCAATGGACCTGTAGATTTATCTTGGTAGGATGGTCATTTTTACTATGTTAATCCTACAGATTCTTGAACAAGTGAGATTTATCCATCTTCTGATATTTTCTTCAATTTCTTTCTTCGATGACTTGAAGTTTTTATCATAAAAGTTTTTAAATTGTTTGGTTAGAGTGAGCCAAAGATAATTTCTTTATTTGAGGCATTGCAAAAGGCACAATTTCCCTGATTTATTTTTCAGTCTTTGTTTTTGGACAAAAGAGGGCTACAGATTTTTGAAGTATCTAGCTACTTTGTACCTAGCTACTTTGTAGAAAATGGTCAAAGTTGTAGGAGTTTCCTGGCCTAAATTTTAGGGTCATTTATGTATACTAACATATTATCTGCAAATAAAGATACATTTATTTCCTCCTTTCCAGTTTAGATCCTCATTATCTCCTCCAGTTAACTTATTGCTATAGCTAACACGTCAAATATTATATTAAATAGGTATGGAGAGAGTGGACAACCTTGTTTTGTTCCTAATTTAGTGGAAATGTTTTTAGTCTGTCTCCATTTAAGTTGATATTGGCTATAAACTTGTAAATTGCCTTTGTGATGTTTAGGTATGTCCCATGTGTCCCTACTCTCTACAGAACTTTTATCATGAAGGGGAGTTAAACATTGTCAAAGACCTTTTCTGCATCTAATGGGAGGATCATGAAATTTCCTTTATTTCAACTTGTTTATGTACTAGATTAAATTTACTGATTTTTGTATCTTGACCCACCTCTGCATCTCTGGGATGAAACTTACTTGATGATAGTTAGTGATCTTTGATAGATTCTTGGATTCAATTTATAATTATTTTACTTAGTATTTTTGCATCTATGTTCACAAAGAAACTACTTTTTATTGTTGTGTTGTTTGTTGATACTTTGTTTGGTATCAGGGTTACTGTGACCTCAAGTAATAAAGTGGATAATGCTCCTTCTATTTCTATTTTGTAGAATTATTTGAATAATATTAGCATTTATTCTCCTTTGAAAATCTAGTAAAATGATGTACTAAAAGCCTTTTGCCCTAGGGTTCTCTTTTTGGTACTATTTCCATATCACTAGGGGTTATAGATCTGTTTAAATTACTTATGTGATCTTGATTTAACTTGGAAAGTGGTACATATGGAGAAAATTACCCATTTTTTTTTGATTTTCCAATTTGATACAGTATAACTTTTTAGAGTTTGCCCTTATTATTACCTGGATTTCTTTCTTCTCTTGTTTTATACCACTTTTCATTTCTGATTTTAATATTTCATATTGTCTATCTGCCTTTTTGTTAATTTGTATTTGTTTGTCAGTCTTACTGATTTCCTAAAAGAACAAACTTTTTTCCTTGATTCTTTGTGTTGTTCTAGAGTTCTTTTTATTTCCATTTTATTGATTTAAGCCCTAAGTTTGATAATTTCCTGCCATCTACTCCTTTGGTGACTGTTTTATTCTTTTTGTTCTAGAGCTTTCAGGTGTGCTACTAGGTTGCTAGTATGAGATATCCCCATTTTTTGTTGTTATTTTTTGCTTATTTTCTTTGTGTTTTTTTAATTAGTGCTGTGAATTTAACACTTAGAACCACTTTTATTGCATCCAACAAGTTTCGATATGCTGTATTCAATTTGTTTTCATTGAATTCTAGAAAGTCATTTCTTTCTTTGCTTCCATCTTTACTAATTTTTTGTTCAGTAAGGAGTTGTTCAATTTCCATTAATTTGTTAACTCTGTTATCATTGAAATCCAGGTTTAATCTATGGTAGTCTGACAGATTTGAGGGAATTGAATTTCAATTTTCTTTTATCTGTTGATACTGGCTGTGTGCCCTAATATGTGGTCAGTTTTGGAGAAAGTTCTATGAGGTGCGGAGAAGAATGAATATTCATTGTGTTAGGTGAAATCTGTAACTATTTATTAGCTCTAATTGATTTATAATATCTTTTAGTTCTGACATTTCTCTGTTTAGGATTTTTTTTTCTAGATGACTTGTCTTTTGGTCCAAGTGGGTTGTTGAAGATTAGTGTGTGAGAGTCGTCATGTGTTTAACTTGTAGTAGTGTTTCTTTTCAATACTTTGTTATCCTTGTATTTAGAGTATAGATGTTAAGTATTAAAACATCATCTTGGTTTATCTTTCCTCTGATAAACATGTAGTATTCTTTCCTATCTCTACTAATTAATGTTAGTTTGAAGCCTATTTTGTTAGATAATAAAATAGCTATGCCAGCTTTTTTCTTTGGTGAATACCTTGTGATATCAGAGGCTGGGATAATAGAATAATTTGGGGCTGCTTGAGGAGATCTTTGCAAGCCCTTGGTAATGTGATCAGAGAGGAGAGGGAGGCTGCTGCAGGTTTTCTGCTACAGAACTGGGGATAAGACTGAGAGATTGGATCTGGACATATAGAGATAAGAGAAGCTTGGCAGGCCACCTACCTGCTTTTCTGACCAGTCTATTGATAGATTTTGTAGGTGGAGACTGCTTGTTCATTTCCTGGATGCCTAGATCCAAAATAATCATACATGAACTATATAAATTAAAATTCTGCTTGGCCAATAGCTTAGGCTTCTTATTAACTAACTCTTACATTTTAAATTAACCATGTCTATTATCCTATGTATTGCCATAAGGTTGTAGCTTACTGGAAAGGATCTGGCTCTTTCTCCTTTGGCAGCTACATGGTGTCTCCCTGACTCCACCCTCATTTCTCCTCTATGTTTTCTTGGAACTCCCACATTACTCTATTCTGTGCTACCCAAGAACCATTTAGCATCTTTACTCATTAACCAATAAAAGCAACAGATATACAGAAGGACTTCTAACACCAGACGTTAATACATTCTCTTGCTATATTTAGTAATCTCCTATCAATTTTACTCATGAGCAAAAATCAACCAAAATTTTGAAAACATTAAACTTTATACAAATGCCCAGCGGAAAAAGAGGATACCACAAGGCAAAAAAATCTTCAATATCAGCTGATATTACATGATAACTTTGTACTTAAAAATATTTCTCTGATCAAGATATCACTGGCAAGTGGAAGAAATAAGATGTTAGATTCAGTCCAGCCTCCAAGACTCTTTCCCAATTTAAATCTATATCAAATCTACCTATTATTTACTTCTTCTATGTAGGTCTGTTTGTCTTCTGCTCAAGAGGTGGCTAGTAGCAACGATAGCAGCACTGTCATTGGCACTCATGTACTGTAAAATGATACTGGACTGGCATTGTTTTTGTACTCACTGTTTAAATGTGTGCTATCTAATTTAGCTGACAAGAATTTACCCAGGTCACATATAAGTATAGCTGAGCAGCAGCAAACATAGTTAGCACAGTTAGATTTTATTCCAACATACTCTTGAAATAGGTGATAGAATTTAGAGCAAAATTGAGTTTTCTTGAAGCAAAATGTAGGGTAATTTTCTATAACATGCTGAGATTTCATGGGTACAATTTCCCTGTCATATCTAGATGACACTAGCAGCCGGCATCCTACTTCTCTGACTCATACTATTATCCTTTCTTTCTACCATTATTTTTCCTGAGTCTTCGGCTGAAACAACTTCTCGTTTATCTCTGATTAACCTTGAGTTATCACTGTATGAGGAAGAACATCAACTTTTGTGGAATGAGAAAATTGATAGAGGACATGAGTTTTCTTCTTATTCTTTACAATAACATGTGACTCCTCAATTAAATGAAATTATTATAAATTCATTTTCTCAGTTTTCATTTTGGCTTCTAGGGTAACAAACTGAAATTAATTAATTTATAATAATTTGGGTTTACAAAGTGATACCTATTTAAAGGTTCAGAGAGAAATGTAATATTGAGCTATAATGAATCAAATTTAAAAGTTCTGATATTTTTTCTTGCATTGTTTAATCACTACATCCCAAGAAACTATACCTGAATATTTTTATTCTCCAATATTTTACAAAAAAATCAGTATTAATGTGAACTTTCAAATAATCTCTTTGTATAATGAAAATTTTAACATTCTGTCATAATAATATAATATAATAAGAGCTAGAGTATTACGAGCTAGAATTACGGAGCCCCAAGTAGCATACTATAACAACATTAAAAAAAAAAGAACCTTTTTCTCAGTAAGATTCCATTGAGACATTAACATTGCCAGGAATCCAAGTTACTGAAAGAACTAATGTTATGCATTCTCTCTCATAATATTCCTAATATAAACTAGACTTTCTGGGTGAATTGTTGCATGTTTATTGATTATTTTACGTTTATTGTGATTGGTGAAATCTAGGACAGCGTTGAATTTAAATACCTTTCTAAAAGCAGTAAAACTATTGATATTCCTCAGTAAGGTAAGCCATGATTATCTTTTGGTTTTGTTTAGCCCATCTTCCCTAGCTGTATATCCCTAATGGCTAAACAGCTGCTAAAGAGCATGGGAAATGTGAGTTCTTTTCCTGGTGATGGTGATGAATGTAGCTTGTATTGTTTACACTATATCCACTGGGAGATTTTTGTCATGAATACATGTGCTTGCAATAATAAACCAACCAGAACAAAAGCAAACTGAGACATAAAAGGATGAAATATATACCACAAAATTAGTAGGTCATAAACTGCTCTGTATTATAGGGCGATTTAAATTTATGTAAAATATGACAGACTACCTATGGCTATGAAGCAAAGAAATGCTCGTAGGCTTTTTCTTCCTTCCAGGTGTCCTTTGAATAGATCACTTATACCTAAATAAAAACCATGTGCAAACAGACTCTATTACAGGGCATGGAAATTTCATTCAACAAGGCTGCCACAGGGACAGTGACAAGCTTATTTCTCAACAAGTCCAATTTTAAAACACCTTTCTAAGTCCTTGTTCACATTTTAAATGCAGTTTCTGCTTAGATTCACATTTGAAAAAGACAAACACTTATTGAGCTATTAGTGTGCACAGGACTTGAAATAGAGAGCTAAAGGCCAAATGTTATTTTTCTGCTTTTTATTTTTTTGGTCTCCACACTAATCATTAAATATAAGCCTTCTTCATGATAAGAGTCTTCTCACACATTTGAAAAGCACAGTTCTGTTTTAAGTGCTACAGTTAAACTAGATTCACTTTCAAAATTATCACATCATAAGGACTTTATAAAAATATTCAAAAAGATAAAGAAGGTAGTGTTTGCTCTTTTACTTTGAAAGAACTACTAGTTTTCTCTGAACTTTCAGAATGTGAGAATTCATGTCAGATGAAAATCCAAGTTAGTGGTAAAACCTCAAAAGTTAAATATTTTTCAATACCAAATGTTAAATTCCTTATGCTTAATAAGACTGCACAATTCTAAAATAATAATGTAGCATAATTATTATCTTATATTTATTTTAGAAAAGCATAATTGCATTTTTTAAACAACAAAAAGAAAATTATCATAGCAACCGTACCCTACCATAATCCAAATAAAATGTTGATATAATGAATGCTGCTGTGTTGCAGACTCTGAGATCTATGTAATAACTGAATATCTGATCACCCAAGTAGAACCTCAAGAAGTGACATGTTAGCTCACTGACTCTATTAACTTCCTCCTCCCAACAGTCAACGTGCAGTTCTATCACTGACCCATAAAAATGTCTGAAGTTTAGAGCTAAGGAAAATAAAACATAACATCTCCTTTCTTTGTACTATTACACTCATGGCAAAGACAAGCTTAAAAGCACTTAAAACATGTCCTATAAGATACAGACATGCCCACTTTATTCTGTAAAGTGCTGCTTCAAAAGACATTTGTCATATCATTAATTTTCTCATGAGAAACTAATTTCCTAACTATCACCAAACTGTTCTGGGGGAATTAATTTCTCTTGTAAGTTTAGCGACAATGTCAGAAAACAAATGATAAAGCTATTTCAAGTAGGCTATAATCAGGTGCCATGCAAGTCAGAGAATCAGTTTCAGAAGTATGATATCTTCTTCCATCTCCTGGAGATGGAGTCTATTTTGTTGTTTGTGTTGTTATACTGCATATTCCGTGCACAGCTACCCTAGTGAGCTCCCTGCTAATTCTGCTGGCCTTGCCTCTCATCTTAATATAGAAGTGCTGGGTGACAGGTATATGGCTCTGCAACTGGCTTATTATGTAGGTTACAGGGATGAATTTTGATCATCAGACTTGTGCAGCAAATGCTTTTATCCACTAAATCATTTCTCTACTGTTCAAAGTGCATTTTTTTTTTTGGTTTTTCTAGACAGAGTTTCTCTGTGGCTTTGGAGCCTGCGCTGGAACTAGCTCTTGTAGACCAGGCTGGTCTCGAACTCACAAAGATCTGCCTGCCTCTGCCTCCTGAGTGCTGGGATTAAAGGCGTGTACCACTCAAAGTGCATTTTTAAAGGATATAAAATACATTATGAGGAAAATATTTTTTAAATTCTGATACAATCTTAATGACTTTCTACTTTTGATCAACATTTGTCAATCTTGTCACATAAACATATATACATGCATGCATGTATATACATGTGTGTGCATGTGAATATTTGTATGTTCATCTATGCATATATATTTATGTATACATATATATTCACAGTTTTCCAGGTTCCAAATATGAGTATAGAATATTTTTCAAGTTTCTAGACCAAAGCTACATAGAATTATAACTTTTGTAGCTCTACCATCCTTAATACATCTAAACTTAAATAATCTTATCAAAGAGGGATTTTAAAAGTGGTTACAGTGAGGGACCAAAGCATAAGATGTTGCTGCTATTTATTAAATCATGTACATACACAGATAAGTCAGGGAAATATAACTAATACTTTTAAAAACCATTCACTTTATGTTCTTTCCATGTGCTCTAATGCAGCACATATGCAATAAATGCAGGGAGACTAGCGATTCCTGTGCATTAGCGTTAATAAATTTTGGGTCTAAATTTAAGAATCAGTACCTCTAGTTCTGAATCCTTATTAGTAGCATTGCTTACTCTTTTAAATAAACTCTCAATATTTAGTTTAACATTATCCTTGAAAAGTTGACAATGTAAATAAAGCAAAATATAAAAATTGAAGACATATTGTCTTAGTTTGTCTCTTCTATAGAGTACATTTTCATGCACAAATTCCTGGGAAGGAAAGTGTTATAGCTCTGAGGGGAAAGATAGCTGGGAAATTGGGGCTCAAGGAATAACACAAAGTCACAGCACACAACAAAATTCACTCAAGAGATTTATTAGAAAAAGACACAAGAGGGTGGCTGCTTGTGCTCAGGAGAGAAGTAGCAAAATATTGCATAGGGAGCAGCCACTAAGTAGAATTTCTGTGGAAGGGAGTTATTTCTAGGGTGTCCAGGGATTGGTGGGATTCTGTAGCCTGATTTTGGGGCAATTAAGGAGATTGGTGGGAATTTGTGACCTGAATTTTTTTCTGAAGGATAGATATTGTCCATGTGCATCTAGAGGGGGCTGGAATCGACTACCAAGAATTATTAGAGTAGTTGAGGGGACATGTCCTGGCCACTTATGCATTGTGGGTTTTTGAGAAAGTCTAACATGACTAGTTTGAAAGAGATAGGACATAATCTTAGTGCTTCAAGTAAAACATCTGTTTTTTGGTTTTTAAAGCTGTTGCTATCATTGACAGGTAGGTATAAAAAACTTTAATATACAGCTGTGGGTCATGGCTTAGACATACTGATTCAGAATCTCTATAACAAATATCTTAGTTTATACATTAAGAAAAACAATTAAAAATGTCTTCTACATAAGCATAATAAAAGCTATGTACATAAGGTGACAGCCAATAGCAAATTAAATGCAGATAAAATTAAAGTAATTTTATAAAAATCAGTAGCACTTCTCTATATCTATTAAATATCATAAGCTAAGTTCTAGTTAGAACAATAAGAAAAAAATAGAGATCAAGGAGACACAAATTAGAAAGGAAAAAGTTAAAGTATTGCATTTGGCAGATGTGATATAAAGAACACCAAAAATTCTACTAGGAAACTCCTACAACTGATAAACACCTTCGACTATGAGGGTGAATGTAAGATTAACTAAAGAAAATTAGTAGCTCTCATATGTAAATGACAAATGGATTGAGAAAGAAATCAGGAAAATAACACCTTTCATAATAACCACAAATCACGTAGAATATTTCGGGATAATATTAACCTAGCAAGTTAAATGACAGGAACTTCAAATCTTTGAAGAAAGACTTCAGAAAATACAGTAAAAAATGGAAAGACCTCCCATGCTCATGGATCAGTAGAATTAATATAGTAAAATTGTCCGTCTTAGCAAACTACAGATTCAATTCAATCCTTAACAAAATCTCTACACAATTCTTTGCAAACTTTCAACTTCATATCAAGAAACAAAGAAACCAAAAATACAGGATAAGTAAAACAATCTTATATAATAAAAGAACTTACTGAGATATTACTATTCCTGATTTCAAGCATTATTATAGAATTATAGCAATAAACACAGCATGGTATTGGCATAAAAACAGACAGGTCAATGAATGTAATTAAAGTTAAGAACCAGATGTAAATACACATACCTATGGACACCTGATTTTAAATATAGAAGCCAAAATTATGCAATGAAAAAAAAAGAAAGCATCTTCAATAAGTCATGTTGAAATAACTGGCTATTTGCATGCAGAATATAAATAGACCAATATCTGTCTCTTTGCACAAAATTCAAGTCCACATAGATCAGGGACCTCAATATAAATACAATTACACTGAACATGACAGAAGAGAAAGTGGGCATAGTCTTGATTACACTGACATTGGAGATAACTTTCTGAATGGAGTACCAGTAGCACAGACAAAGATCAGCAATTAATAAATGTTACCCCATGAAACTGAAAGCTTCTGTTACACAAAGAACACTGTCAAAAGAAAAAAAAATGAAGCCTGCATAATGGAAAATGATATTCAACAACCCCCACATCTCAGAGAAGGCTTATCTTCAAAATGTATAAGGAAACTAGAAATCAAAAAATAAAATAATTTAAATAAAATTATGGTTACAGACCTAAGAAGAATTCTCAGCAAATGAATCTCAAATGACTGGGACACATTTAAAGGTATGTCCAACATCCTTCACCATCACAGAAATGCCAAGCAAAATGATTCAGATTCTTATCAAAAGCACAAATGACAGCTTATGTTGGAGAGGCTGTAAAGAAGGGAGAACTCTTTGAATGCTGGTGCGAGTACAAACTTGTACAGCCATTTTAGAAATCAATATTTTGGTTTCTCAGAAAATTGGGAATCAAACTACCGCATAACCTAGCTTTACCATTTCAGTGAATATACCCAAAGGATGCTCAGTCATACCACAAGGACACTTGCTCTACTATATTCACAGAAGTTTCATTTTTAAGCATTAGAACTTGGAAACAACCTACATATCCCTCAAACGAATAATGGATAAAGAAAATGTGATACATTTTCACAATTATGTATTACTCAGCTGTTAAAAACCACTGATGTCACGAAGTTTCAGTGTAAATGGATGGAACTTGACAAAAAATCATCCTGAGTGAGATAACCAAGACCTAGAAAGACAAACATGGCATATATTCACATATAAGTGGATATTAGCTGTAAAGAAAAGAATAACCATGCTAAAGTCCATAGAACTAAAGAGGCTAGATAGCAAGTAAGGTTCCAGTGGGGCTCATGTCTTTTTTGGGAAGAGGAAATAAAAGAGATCTTGTGGGTGGGCTGGGGGCAGATAGAGATGGGAACATGAGGGATCAGATTGGTGGATAAATGAAGTGGGAGAGTATTGAAAGAGATGACTGTGAAGGGGTGTGTTTGGAAACCTGATGCAAGGAAAATTTCCAGAAATCTGTAATGATGACCACAGCTAGGACTCCTAGAAAGTTCTGGTGGATAGATAGCGTAAACTGGCCATCTTCTATGACCATAAAGAACTCCAGTGGAGGGCTTGGGACAGCAGCCTGCCCCACAGTGTTTGACCTACAATATTTCCTGCGTATGGGATGTATGTAGGAGGTGTGAGGTAAGGGTGGAGTGGAGATTTTAGGAGTGGACAACCAATGCATTTTTCAACCTTAGATTTATACCTCAAAAGTTATCTCACCCCTGACACTCCCTGGAGTGCCAAGACCGAGAAGTCGAATGGCCTAGACAGTTAGGATGGAACCAAATATGACTGGAGAAA
>JAQHUG010000056.1:4335601-4345645 GCA_028555095.1 Dicrostonyx torquatus | reverse complement strand
TTTTTTTCATTTTTGCTTTTTTTATTGTTAAAAGAAAAATTTACAGTTACTCCCCTTGTTCCCGGCCCTCCCGCTCCCCCACTACCCCACTGCCCTCCCCCTGCTTCCTTAAGATGGGGCAGGATTGTTTTGTTTTTTAAATAGTGTACTATTCCTATTTTTTTTAATTGAGCTGTAGACATTCACTAAGATGTTTTTGTCTTTCAGTTCTTATTTCTTCATACCTTGAAACTATCTTTAATTGTTTTGAGGTTCTTATCCATGCCACTTAGCCAAAACCCCATACCTTTAGCCTCTGGATTTGATTATAGGATGTTTATAAAATGTTTATAAATTGCCTTTACTTGTAGTCACAAAGGTGCTCCAGTAGTTCATCTGTGTTCCCCATGTCTCTGAGATAAAAGATCACCTGGTTAATGCATGAGGTTTTCTTTTTCTGACTAAGAAAGCTAAATGTCTGAAGTTTGATTGAAGATTTATTTAATAAGATCTCTTGTTTTATTCTATACTCTTGAGTTCTAATTGGTTGTTTGAATAACAGTCTGCATGTACTCCCTTGTTCATTTGCACATTCTTCTTTTTTATCCTTGACACCATTTACACTTCTGAGAAAGGTGAGTGAGGACGTGAACATGTACAGTCCGTGCAACATGGACTTAAACTAGAAATGAGTAAACTGAGCACGATTAGGGAGATGGATGGCTCTGGTATCGTAGTACATTTTGTGTTTCCTTAAAAACTTTAACAACTATGCTAACTCTCCACTAACACAGAAGTTTTAAAGAAATCAACTTTTAAATGACTGTCAATGGTGAACCAAATGGAACAATTGCCTGAATGATATATTACTTAATAAAAGACAAACAAGTCATGAAGATTTTCACATTTAAAAAACTGAAAGAAGAATACTGATAAAATATGATCAATTTCATCATCCCAAGACAAATAGAGATTGAAATACTAGATTCCCAATCTGTGTGTACATTATCTAACTTCTAATATACTAAAAGTTTCCATTATTTAATAGTAATTTAACAGGATGTTGATAAAATGAGGCAGGTTTTAAAATGTAAAGAGGACAAAAATAGGTCATAAGAAGCATGTGTTCTGAAAGAGTCTTTCAGAATCTCAATAATGCATATATACACTTGTTAATACTTGTTTAATATCAGTGTTATTTATGACCTCTTAAAGTCAATTTTACAAAATACAGCTCCTTAAGAATTTCTCTTGACCTCCAGTTCTCTCAGTGGATGTTGCTCATTCCTCTTGCTTAAGTGCTTGCTCTTAGATAAGAGATGAAAAGATCAGTTACTTACAAATTTCAGTAGTGAAGTAAATGACTGTGAAAATGTGCATTTCAAGAAAATACCTTATAGGATGCCATAAATATAGGGTATTTTTATTCTTTGGATGCTACCTATATAATACATTGTGATTTCTCTGTATTTTTTAAAAACTTAAATTTACCTAGAAAGGGTGAATGAATAATTAATAAGTATGAATAATCTTATGCATTTAAATTGAAGATTGTAGTCATAAGTGTAATATTATACCCTTTCCCCAACTTTAAGGTAATTTTATTCCTTTTGTTTTAAAAATAACAACTTTAACAATTCTTTTGTAAATTGTAGTTTGAGCTGATAATCTGAAAATAAACACACTAAATTTATTTCTCACATAAACCTTTTGGTTTACTGTAAAGATTTACAAAATGGGGCAGGGAAATAATTTAAAAATATAAAGTATATAAATAATATGAAGATACACAATTTTATTGGTCTCTAGAATTATAAAGTAGGTGAAATTGAGGAGAAATATAAATGAAACTCGGGAAAACTAAAGACCAATACGGCACACATCGATGTTTCTCAAAGGCATAGGACTAGTCTGTGAGATAGCTTCACCCACAGTTAGAGTTAACAGGTGCAAAAGAATTGTGTACTACAATAAAAAACAGTGGCTGTACATGTTATTAAAAACACCATACCATTTTTAAAGAAAATGGAAATCTATATGGAAATGTGAATGTAAAGATCCATCCTTCAGAGTTAATTGCAAGTATATTGGCCTTGGAGGAGGGCAAATTAACTGAACCACTTCAAGGACTTACCTAAGTCAAGTAGGTGCTAAAGTACACACAAGAGACCCTTAGAAAGCCCTTTCAATTAGGGAGATTATATATCATTCTATTTGTCAGCTAAATTAAATTAACTTTAATAAACTATCACCATTAAGATAAAATAATAGATAATAATGATGATACATCTTAATGAACAGAATTTTATTTCGGTAATTTAAGGTAGGTTCAATACCTATCCATAAATCAATAGGAGTCATTGTACCAAGAGTCTTGCCCTATTAATATCTAATTAATTGATAAAATGAAAGCAATTGTCAGGGCTCACAATAATTTATGATCAACATTCAGAAATTTGGGAAGAAGAAAAATCTCTCATTCCTACTGCTGCCTAACACATATACAGAAGCATGAACTACTTAATGTTTCACATTATCACATAGCAAGATCACTGTCTCCAGATTAACATTCACAATTATGCTAGATATGCTAACAAATTATATAGCTATATGAGAGAATTTGAAATTATACTCACTATGAAATAGAAAGAAAATACTTTTATTACCAAATAATAAGTATTGTCCTATAGAAGTATAGATTCTTTCATAAGTATTGAGTGTACCAAGTGTCAGAGTAAACAGTTACCATGGAAAGATTCATATTGATAATTACAATAAAAATAAACAAAACTCAAAACACAGCATATTATTAAATTGAATGTAAATGAGGCACATTGAAGAACCCAGAGCAAATAAGCATTAAATACAGTTAGTTTCATTTAATATATATATATATAATTTATATCTGTGACATTAGCAATAATGATTCAAAGTGTGAATATAATCTATCATAGCCTCAAATTAAATATTAGTTCATATATAGCAGGATTTGTTAGTTTTCATGTGCTTAAAATGAGACATGTAAATGTAGATAATAATGAAGAAATATACCACATTCTTAAATCAGAAGTATCAATGCTGTGGATGAATAAGTTATATCAATTTGATCTTTAAATTTACTGCTAAAATAATCTTTATTATTTTATTTATGAATAATATTTATTATTTCATTCTAGAGTTTTAAGTTTTACAGAGAATTTGTAAGGCCACTCTTTTTAAAAACTAAATTTCATCTGTGCTACTGAATATGCTGATCCATAAGACAAATATTACTTAATTAAATTAAAATTACTTTTTACATTTGAAGTTCTACTGTGAAATTATGAAAAGATAAATAACATATAAAGAAATCCCAGCACTCTGGAGGCAGAGGCAGGCGGATCTCTGTGAGTTCGAGACCAGCCTGGTCTACAAGAGCTAGTTCCAGGACAGGCTCCAAAGCCATGAGATGAAATTTTATAATATTTTTGTTGTTTAAAATAGTGTACATGCACTTTAAAATGGATTGTTCTTTTGAAAATTTCTTATTTTTGCCAAATTTGTTGTTCTTCTGTGTGTTTATAGCTTCTTATTTAAACATTGTTCAGTTTAATAAACCACATATGTAAAAATATTATTGCTTTTCTTTCTTTTTTCTTATTTTTTATTGAAAACAGATTTTTAATGTCTCTTTTCTCTTTTTGCTGAAAATAGATCTTTCAATATACTATGTTCTGATTATGGTTTCTCCCTCTCACACAGCCCTGTGAAAATCCTCTCTCCTTCCTGTTCCATTCAAATCCATACCATTTCCTTCTCTCCTTAGAACAAAAACAGTCACCCACTTTAAGTAAACCCAACTAGAGCAGAATCTCAAGAATACAGTGTGTTTAGCATGTATTAGGGCTCAAGGTGAATACCCAGCACTGATTATTAAAGGTCAGAATGCCAGAACCAATTAATACTCACAGACCTGATACCTATAAACTGTTATTCTGTGTCTGGAAAAATCAAGTTATTGCTCTTGACTATACCCTTATTCTTTTTACAAATCTCACATATAGAAAATGACATCAGGGTTAGGTGAAGGTTGATTGTACATGTGTACTTTAGGTGTAAGTGCCATTCCACAGATATACTTTCTTAAATAACAGTTATAGTTTGTATTTAAGTCTAAAGAATCTGTCTCTTTAAAACACAGCTTCTGAAATTTTGACTGCATTATAGTTATTGTAAAGTAGTCAGAGTAAATTTAATATTACATTTATTTTAACTGATACATAATAACACAAAACTGTGACTATTAATGGGATATATTTTGATGTTTATTTAAATGCATAGAGTATGAATTATTTCATTCATTGTAAACATACATTTCTCCTGAAACATTTTCTCACAGTGAAAACTGTAGTAGGAGGCTACTTATTCATTCCCAGCCATTTTGACCTGAAAAATCACACAGAAACTGTATTAATTACAACACTGCTTGTCTTATTAGCTTAGGCTTCTTATTAACTTACATCTTAAATCAACCCATTTCTATTATTCTGTGTATCTCCACAAGACAGTAGCCTGCTGATAAGTTTCTGGCTGCAGCTGACGCCATTCTCCTTTAGCAGTTACACAGTGTCTCTTTGACTCCACCTACTTTCTCTCTGTATCTCTGTTTGGATTTCTCACCTGGCTTTATTCTGCCCTGTCATAGGCTCAAAGCAGCTTCTTCATTAACCAATGGTAATAAAAGGTATTCACAGCATACAGAAGGGAATCCCACATCAAAGCATTCAAAATCTTTCCCTCTGGCCTTCTGAAAGAGCTTGTTAACGATAGCAGTATTTGCCCTATTATTGTGAAATGGCACTGAAGAAATTTTGCTCCTGTAGAAATCTTAGAACTAACTAATCAAACTTTCTCCATTCCTTCTCTCTTTTTCTAGCACCAGGTGATCAGTATTCTAGTTTTCAGTATGAGATCAGTTCTTAGATCCCATATATTAATGATATCTAACCTTTACTACCCCAATCCCATTCATCCCCTATATTTTTTCTCAACTTCACAGTCTTTTTTGTTTAATTATTCAAATACACACAGAAATGTATATTATTGATTTCATAAATATGTATAATGTTACTGATATGTTTGTGAATTCAGAGATGACCACTAGGTATTTAACAATGTAATTTTTTGGGTTTTTTTTGGTTTTACAAGACATGGTTTCTCTGTGGCTTTGGAGCCTGTCCTGGAACTAGCTCTTGTAGACCAGGCCGGTCTCGAACTCACAGAGATCCGCTTGCCTCTGCCTCCCGAGTGCTGGGATTAAAGGCGTGTGCCACCACCACCCAGCAACAATATAATTTAACATTTGAAAATTTTCTAATTTTATAAAGTTTATAAAATGTTCATAAGTACAATATTATTCAAGATATAGTTAATATTACTTTAAAAATATGGTGGGAAATTATTTCAGCCCATCTTATAGAGGAGAAATCTTTGAGCTTTCTTCTGTTAAAAAAAAAAAGAAACAATTTTCTAGAAACAATGTCAAATATTTGACTCAGGACAAATAGTAAGAATGGCAATTTATTTATTTAGAATAAGTTTTATAGGACATAGACTATTCATTTTCTTTTGTTGCATTTCATGGAAACATAAAATGTCCAATAAATAATTCATTCCTCTCACTTTTTATTTAATAAAAAATTTTACTTTGAAAGAAACAACATTGCAGGATTGGCTATAGAAAATAAGTAGTAGTTTACAAATATAAGCAAATTTGTATACTCAATTCACTCTTATTCACTCAGTTAATGATCACTGAGGGTTTATTGGATTACAGATTTGGTTTTAGAGGTTGACTATATGCTAATGAACAATACTATTGACTCATATGAATGAGTTATAGAAGATAAACAGTTGTACCACTTTTCTAATTGAATTTGTATATAAAATATAAATTTCATATGTGACCCAATTCTTGTTCTTTAGTGACAATTTTTCTACTGAGAAATAATATTTCCTAAATTATTTTGCTAGAAATATGGTTAAAATTAAAATAAACTTATTCATCTTAATTTACATACAACTTTTAATATTTGACCACTGATACAAAATAAATGGAAAAGAACATATCAGACTGGATAATTTCTTAAAAGTTAAATTGTAGGCTGAATAATCAATACAGTTATAAATGCATGTACAAATATTATTTTTATTCATTAGATATTTAATATGATGCTCAGGTCATGATGAAATACAGTTTATTTTCATAATTCTTTTTTGAGCATGAGACTTGCAGATAATCAATTAAGGCCTAGGAAATGAACACTTAGCAAAGTCGGAATAAAATCAAACAGATGTTAAGTGGGATTATTTTGTTTTAAAATATTCTTTGGTGAGTCATTTAGAAAAACAGATGGCAAACTGAACTCACCAAGTTCCAAGAGTTTTATCATTAATGTTTCCTGTTGTAAATTAAATCATTTTTCTTTCTCCAATGGCAAGGGATTACCTGACATCTGTGTGGTATAACATACCATACCATGCATAATTAAATTCACTTTTTATTCACCCAATTAATATTCATTGAGAACTTCCTAGATACCAAATTTGATCCAAGAGTATGACTGTACATTAATGACCACCATAACTGACAGAGTAGACAATTAGAATGTAATAATGTGTACATTAATGCATAAATAATCATACATAAAATAAGGATGAATTAAATAATAAAACTTATGATCATTTGCTTTCTGAAATATTATTGACATATCATTTGCTTTCTAAAATATTTTTAACATAAAATTTTTCAAATTTAATCAAGTTTATAAAAAGGACCTTAATTCATAAGTACTATATTGTTCAAGATAAAGATAATATATTACTTTAATTGTACTGAAATCCTGAAAATAGAGGCTAGATGTCTCAATTCGTGGCAAGGTAAAGATTTCCTGGAGACGATACTGATTTGAATTTGAGCCATGAAATGAGATGGTTCTAGTGATATTAAAAATAAGTTTTAGTGAAAGCAGCATTTATTTATGAAGAGTGAGTAACAGCTGATAAGAGTTTTGTAATTTTAGTGATGTCAAAGAAGTGGAGGAGGAGATAACAGTTTAGTTTTTTTTTTCACAAGATATTTGAGATGTTCAAGGCAGATGGGATACAAATGCTGAGAGGGGGAAGTGATTCAGTTTCCCAACCCTACCCCAAAAATCTATCTTTTTGGCAAAGAACTAATTAGTTTCTTCCAATGGAGTCTTCCTGGGCACAATGGCCCCATATCAAAATAGGTCATATGCCTAGGAGTAGTTGGTCAACACAAAATGAAGGCAATGGTATCTTTCTACAAGTTTGGGCTCATGTTGTTTTGCTTGGACATATTTTTTCTAAATCTTATTAGTTCTTTGCTGGAAAATTGCTTTTCTTTTCTTGTTTTGCAACAATTCTTTGTATGAATTTCTTGGTTTGTTTTGTGATTGTTGTTTTAATGGTAGAGTAAAAATTGATAATGTTATAATGTTGGCTGGGTAGGGAGATGTGATGGACCTCTAACATATTGGGAGAGGAGAAAAGCATGCTAAGAAAACATTTTTTCAAATAAATTTTATAAAGGAAAGCAAAAACAAACAAAAAATGTTTGAAGCGTTACAACATGTGCTTTTGATACCATACGTGTATCTTTACCCTATGTGTTTCATTAAGATTTTGCAAAGGTGGAATTTCCAATTATATAATAATTTGACTATATTCTTCTGAGCTGTTATTTTACTTACTTTGTGTTCCCTAATCACAGAATACATATAAGCCATGTAACATTAATTTTATAAGAAATAATACAGAAACATTTATATTTTTGTTTTTAGATTTTATCATCTTTATACCAGTATTCACTTTTTTTAACTTTTTATTGATTAAATTTACTTGACAATTTCAGGAACACACACATATACTCCTCTCCCCTCTTCTCCCTTGTGTGAACCCCTTCCTTTCCTATAAACTCCGTGCCATTCAACCCAGGTTCTTTTCCAGATTCATAGTTTTTATAATTCTTTATAAGCCATTTAATTTAATGAGGGCTATCTCTGTGATGTCTGGATTGGAACTATCCAACTATGTTGGGACATACCATATATACATATGATATGTATGATATCATATGATATACTGGGAAGTGCTGGGTAAACTTCTCTCTGAATTTATGAGGTACAAATTGTTTAGCAGTAAGCCATAGATTATTTTCTTCCTCCATCGATGACTGACTGCTGAAATGTCTGTTGTTTGCAGGTACAGTTCAAGCTAATATGAGTTCATGTTTACGTAAACTTGTTATCTTATTCAGAGATAAGTTTATGATTACAGTGAACTTGTGACATCTTGTGCATAAAATGGAATTTCATACCCTTTTAAACTCCACGAAAGATTTTAAAAGCCAAAAGGCTAATATGTTCGCTGAGATATAGTGTCTTCTAAATGTGGCAGAGTGTTCACCCATGAGACTTCAACAATATGATCACTTTAACAAGATAAGCACAATGACAACTCCTAAATTTAGTTTCTGTATTCCACTTTCTGGAAAGCAGGATGCATATTGCATATTTTACTTTGTTCTATTTTCGAAAGTGAAGTTTACCTATGGATTTTTTTTGCATTATTTTTTTTATTGTTAAAAGCAAAATTTACATTTACTCCCCTTGTTCCCGGCCCTCCCACTCCCCCACTCCCCCACCGCCCTCCCCCTGCTTCCTTAAGATGGTGCAGGATACCCTGTCCTATGGGGAGCCCAAGGCCCTCCCCCCTCCTACCTATGGATTTTTATATACACCTTCTAGCATTTCATTGGTAGAGAGAGTAACTGCCTAGTATGAATTAATTAAGAGAAAGATAGCTAACTGCACTGGAACTAATTTGACTATTTTTCATAATTTTCAAAATTCCCAATATGTATTTTTTGAAATAGTAAATAACTGAAACAAACATTTACACATTATCATATTTTTTCTGATAAGGTTTAGTTTTATGCTATGACATGCAATAAACAAAACATAAGATTTTTTATAATCATCTATTCTGTGTAAGGAAAGTCAGATGTATTGTGCATGCTTAGCTGTGTATGATCTGAGAATTCAGTAACTGAAAGTACTATTAATGCCAGCTATGCTGTACCTCATCTTTTTTCCTAGCATTGACCAGGTTCATATTCAATAGTAAATATTATTCAAGGATTGGTTGATTCAATATCAAGAAATCAAAAATCACAAACCTAATATGAAACCTAAAATCTAAGTGTTCTTCTGTCAATGAATTTATATCCTGTTATGTATTTATTTGCTTCTTTCTTTCTTTATTAGTTTCCTGTTCATGTGTGTCTGCATGAAGGTATTAAATTCCCTGAACCTGGAGTTACAGACAGTTGTAAACTGCCATATGGGTGCTGAGAATTGAACTCTATTCCTCTGGAAGAAAATCAGTGCTCCTAATCACTGAACCATCTCACCAGGAATTTATTTATTACTGATTGATTTTTTGATTGATTGATTGATTTAGTTTCCTTTTGCCTGCAAGTATGTATGTGCACCTTGGATATGCCCGGTGACCACAGAAGTCAGAAGAGTGCCTCTTGCCTGGTACTAGACTTAGAAATGGTTGTAAACCACTGGGTTGAAATTAGGAATTGAGCCTAGGTTTTCTGTCAGAACAGCCAGGGCTCTTAACTTCTGACCCATCTCCCTAGCTTGGATCTATATTCATTATTATCTTTGTATGTTGATTTTCTTTACATTGCTAGCGATATAACATGAGTATAATTGAAAGTAAGCTATTTAATATCACTAATACACATCTTTAATTAAAAAAGAAGTCATCCTCCATCATATCAACAAGTATCTTTAATTTCAAGATTTAAAAGACAGGGAAGTCCCTTTTCATGGCGGCGGGTTCCTGGTGAGTGCCACCGCTTAGGATCCACAAGCTCAACTCAGGGTAAGTTCGTCACTAGCCCCCAGCCTCCCTGCTAGAGTAGGAGACATCCCCTCCCCTTTCCCCAGCTTTGCTGTGTCCCACATTCCAGAGGGTCCCTGGGCAAGG
>JAQHUG010000056.1:4195954-4222290 GCA_028555095.1 Dicrostonyx torquatus | reverse complement strand
ATGACTTCTTAAGTATAACGGATTCATTTGGGAAGACACCAGAAAAGGATGTAGAGAAAGGAGACATAAGAATTCACACAAATGATGATTTATTCCATAGGTTACTGATACCAAGTGTTGCATTTTAATACAGCTAGAAAATTGGTTGAATATGCCTCAAGAACTTCCTCACTATAGAAAACCGAGGCATTTATCAAAGTCTTAATTCTAAAACTTCTCTAAGGCTGAATGAATTAATTTCAACTGCAAATCAACTTGTACTTCTTGTACTCTGAGCAAGTTTTATCAGCCTGAAAATGCTTACAAAGAGTTTCTTTTTTCTTTCTTTTTGTTTTGTTTTCTTTTTAGAGAAATGGTTTCTCTTTGTAGCTTTGATACCTGTCCTGGGACTAGCTCTTTTCAACCACGCTGGCCTTGAACTCACAGAAATAAATCTGCCTGCTTCTGCCTCCCGAGTGCTGGGATTAAAGGCATGCGCCTCCACTACCTGGCAGAGAGGGTTTCTTATGATCACACTACAGAAACAGTAGGCAAAAACTGAACAGAAATGTTAATGACAGTGATTATGTCATGAGTTTCTATTTTTTCAAAATTAAATATCTACTTACATTCACTCTGTGTTGCTGTTGGCTCTCTGAAGTGTCATGTTTATATTTTGTTTTAAAAAAATGTCTTTAAACAGAGAACATAGTATGACAGGCAATTGTCCTCATGTTGCAATGTTTTAGAACCTCAAATTCACTTATATTATCCTTCATTACACATTGTTAAGTGTCTGTTCCAAGTCACTTCTATTTCATTTCATTGTATTTGGGAAGAAGGATACTTCATACTCTTAGCACAAATATATCTACAGAATCCTTAATTCAAATATAAGTTGCAATAAAGACTCTATTCCAATACTGTCACTGTGTATAATTTTGTACTAGTGTGAAGAACCATGAGAAAAACAACCCGACAGAAGGAAAAGTTTACTTTGGTCCTACTGTTTCAGAAGTTGAGTCTATCACTAGATGGCTCCATAGTTTGCAGGTATGGGATGAGGTCTAAGCATGGGACAGAACTATTTAATTTATGGCAGCCAGAGAGCAGAAAAGAAAACAAGAAAGGGTTTAGGAAAGACACTGCAGTCAAAACACTCATCATTATCTACTTCCTTTACTTAAAATATGCATATGAAAGCTTCTATCATCTTTATATAGTTAACTCAAAGTTTATATCACTAATCATTTTATCTGATATATAATATAATTATCCCTCAGTAACTAGATCTCCTAACTCATGAAGACACTAAACATATTATTAATAAAACAAAGGTCTAGATTCAAGTTATAAACAGCAAAGTTAGGTCTGCTGAAAAGGAATAAATATGGATTCATTTCATCCCTATTTTATCTCTATATTTTTCTACTTATGAATCCATAATAATAAAATTTTCATGACAGAAAGCAAAGCCTGAACACATGTCTTCTAGATAAAAGTTGAATAATTTTAAGACTTTCAGTGAGAAGCAAAGACAAACATTGTCTTCCTTCTCATGAACCAATTTACATGTCACCTCTTAGTCCACGGTTTATCTAGGATTTGAATCATCATCAATGCATCTTATGACTCTACATATAATCCTATGCAAATTTACTTATCCTTCCACATAAAATTAAAAACTACTAATAATTTTAAGAATGTGCTCCCTTGTAGGAAATTTAATCACATCCATTTCAAGAACAATCCTGTTTTGCAGTAGCCATAAACATATTGATCTGATTTATCTGTAAAGATGACCTTGGTGTATTTTTTCTTTGATCACTAGTCATAGAAACCAAACCTATTCCAACAAAGCTGAAAATGTGAGCTTAGGGAAATATCTCAGCCAAGTGCAAATAATTAAATGACAAACAGTTTAAATCTGATAATTAATTATGGACAATTGAAGTATATTTCCGGCAGTTGGCTAAGAAGTCTAAGGTGTGGAATCCATAAACCTTCTGCTGTTCTTAGTTACAGCCTACAAGAAGAAACTATCACACACACATGCACACACACACACACATACACACACACACACACACACGTAATTTATTTTCTGCTTATTTTCTCTATGTCAACATCCTGATTATTCTCAATTAAAATTTTTATTTCATCTAGGACTGTTTTAGCAATTAGTAGGTATGACAGTAAATGCATACTACCATAGCAGTGCTCAGAAAATTAAATTATAATAATAAGCTATTTATTTTGGTTTCCACTCCACCCATATCACAACATCTTGGAAGCTAAATATCAAACACATAAATTTGACTGCCATTCAAGATCCAAGTCATTTGTTGGTTTAGTGTGTGTGATAGAAATCTGTTAAATAGTCTGTTACCTTTAAATAAGATCGGTGTTCCTCTGTTTAGATCTTTTTGGATCTCTATGCACTTTTATTGGAGAAATAATACCTTAACGTGATGAAATATTCTAACATCAAAATCTTGTGTCAAGTAAAGGGGTTCAAATCACATCTATTTATGGGGGATGAGTTTTGCCAAAGTAAACATGGAATGGCATATCCTCTGAATAAATCCTCAATGTAGTTTCTCACTTATTTACCTTAGAGGTTTTTTTTTTTAAATCTTATCATCGCATTTATTTCTCAAGATAAGATTTTAAAACTGTTAAGAATAGTACACTTTTTAAAAATCATGACAGTTATTGCTGCATTATGCCTGTTATATTTGAACTTTTTAGTCTACATTTTTTCCTAAAGACAATGAGGTTTTCTTCAAGTATTTTCTTGACTTCTTGCTACTTTTGTACCTTTTATTATGAACTGGTTGACATGACACTCTAGTTTTCTTTGGTTAACCAAAGCAACATGAGGGTAGAAGGCTTTATTTAATCTAAAATCCTAATGTCCATCTGTTAGCCATATGTTAATCTGGTGCTTAATATTTCTCAGAAACTACAATGTTTTATAAACTAGTACATTCTCTTATAATTAAAATTTTGGCTTATTAAAATCAGAACCTAACTAGCCATGACATTACATAAGGAAGAAGATTATCATGAATCTATTTATCAGCAACCAACAGTTAGAATTAGTTTCCTTTGGACCATTGGAACATGTCATGGTCTGATTATCTTATAAATAATAAAAAGTAGTTGGCAATCCTGGAGGCTGGAAAGCATCAGATCAAGATGCAAGTTGATTTGGGATCTAGGATCTTCTCATTTTTTCATTTTTTTTCTACTCCAAGAGGTGAAAAAGATGCAGGGCTTTGCTTAATTCCCCTTCAAGGAGATTATCTTGGTATGTTGAAGGTATAATAAAAGAACTGAGACTGGATAACTCATAAAAATCTGCCAGTTTATTTTCTCCTAGTATGAGAATCTAAAAGTGCATGCCCAGATAATTCACAGATTTCTAGTTTGTGAATCTGTTCTCTAGGTCTAAAATAGCACCTTCAAATGTGCTCACGTAGTAGAAGCAAACTATTCACTTAACAAACTGGGCTAGCATTTAGGCCCCTCAAGGTGGATCTCACCTCATTACTGACTCATTTTCCGATTTAACATTTTACATTTCAAAAGTTACAATATTTGATTTCGGAAAGAGGATTTAAACTATAGCAGGATTTAAGGTCATTCATGAGGGTAATATCATATGACTTATCTCAACGTTCCCAGGTCCAGCTTGCATCATTTGGACTATGAATACTTCGGTAAATGGCCATTGAAGAAACAACTTTTAAGAACATCCATAATTAACCATTATCACCTTCTAATCATCAAGTGAACCTTAAGAGAATCACATAGTCAATATGTCACTGCTCGCACTATACCATAGTGTTTGTTCTTTCAGTTGGATTTTTCTAACATAATCAATAGCAAATTACCTAGATCATGTACTCCATGACTTCTACTGGGTTTTCCTTAAGTCACACAGAAAATAGAGTTTTAAAACAAATTGTTTAGTTTATGATCTCAAAATTAGAGGCATAGAAAGTTGTATGAGTGATATGTATGATATTGAAAATAATCCTATGACAGGATATTAGTCTCTCTGTTAAGCATAAAAGTTATTGAATTTAGCAAGAAAATTATGCAATTATGCAACTAAATACAAGGAAACTTGGTATATACTTTATCATGAATAAAAAAGCTATTTTGGAGTTTTCCTAATTACTAGGTTAAACTCAGTGTTTTCCCTTTCCTCTAATACTGGGATACTTTTCAAATGAAATGATCAACCTAAAGGCATATACATAGAGAAGGCATGAGGGGCATGCTATTTACAGAAAGGAGAAGGAAGGATAATTTGGGAGTATTTTGTTACTTAGAATTTTTGTTAGTATAAAGGTAGCTAGTTATGTAAAAGGAATATAGGAAAGTCAAGAAAACTAGTTATTAGCACAGACATGGTATGCAGTGTGGGTAGTAAGGTCCATTATGGGAAGAAGTTGAATGCTTAATATAATCAAACATTCCCAAACCTACAGGCATTTTTTAGAACTATTATACGGACTAATAAAAAAAAAGAATTTAATGTAAATGAAATCAGCATATATTTTATTTTCTGGATGCATTTTTAATTACAGATGATTGAATACTTAATGTAGTAAATTAGCTAGAAGGCCAATTATAATAATATAAAATTCTACTTCATAGTCTGACTTGATTCAAAGTCACCTAATTTTAGAAGTAGAAAATAACCAAAGACTCTATTAACTGAGTGTCTCATTTTAGAAATCTAAAGCTGAGCAACAAAAATATAATTTATGCAAACTAGCTCATTTGTAGAGCAACAGTTCTTTTCTTTTTCCACACTATAAATATTCCCTACCCAAATATACCCAAATATAGTTTCATGGTGACAAATATTTGTTAAAATACAAGAAACAGAGAATGAAAAAAAATTCATGCCATCTTTGCACTAAATATGCTATATTTTAAACAAAATCAAACAGGAAGACCATAACTTAGAGAATAAAATGTATAAAAGTACACTAGTTGGCTCCATAGTGAAAATGTTTATAATTTCACAATATAGAATGAATATATTCACAACTTCCCCATAAAATATGAACAAATTTCTTGTTAAAATTGGAAGTTGGATCCACCTTCTCTGTATTCTCAGTGAACTGGAACTGGTTGAGTTTTGAATCAGACAGTTATGCAAAAAAATGTGAAACCTAACTATTTTTCAGAGTGAGAGATAGATTTACACTTACTTTGAATGAGTTCTGTGAAGTATAAGATTTCCTTATTATTATCTGAAAATCCTCTGAATTGGTGGTTGGGGTTGGAGTAAGGACATGAAAAGAAGTCTAGAGTCACTTGAATTCTAAAAAGGGAAATTATAAAAATGGACACTGTGTTGAGGAAATAGAACCCAGTAGGAGGAAAAGAGTCCTGAAAGCAGCCAAAATCATCAGTAACAGCCCCTACTCCCTCTTTTAGGGGTACCGCAAGAATATTAAGCTACACCACAATGTATGCAAAGGGCCTAGGTCAGATTAATGCAGGCTCCTGGATTTTCAGTTCAGTCTCAGGGAACCCCTATGAGACCAGATTTGTAAAGACTATGGGATTCCTTGTGGTGTCCATGTCCCTTGGGTCTCCTACAATAGAAAGTAGATTCCAGTAAGTTTCCGCTGCGATTTTAACCTTGACTCCAAAATGCCCAACAATTCCAGAAATGTATTTCCCAGCACACTGTCTCAGCATGTGGGGACCTGCTTAGTCTTATTGTTATCTTATATGCCATGTTTGGTTAACATCCCTGGGAGGCATGTCCTTTCCTGAAGAAAAACAGAGTTGAATTGATTGAGGAAAGAGTAGTGGAGGGAGGGACTGGAAGCAGAAAAGTGAGGTGAAGCTGTAGTGGGGATGTAATATATGAAAGAGTGAATTAATTAAAAAAAAATAAAAGCAATAGAACTGCTAGTAAGGTTTTTTTTCTTTTACTGTACAAAGCAGAGCAATTCTCTGCTCTCAAATAGTGTTATTAAGACCAAAGTTTCAATCTGCATGAGGACTGGAAAGTAATCAACCAATTAATATTTTATATAAATTACTTCATGTTTTTTTTAACTTTTATTGATTCTTTGTGTATTTCACATCACAAGTTTCTTTTGTTGTTGTTATTCTACTAATTGTTTTTCTCCTTATTTTGTCTGTTGATTTATTTTTGGTTTTTCTCTTAAATTTGGTTTTGATTTAGAGGCAAGGTTGCAAGGGCAAAGGGAGGATGTGAGGTGACAGGGATATAAATGGGATCAAAATGGAAGAACCAATCTATGAACTATTGGAGGATATGAAGAGGGTGAGCCTACAAATCGAAAGCAGCATGATCTCCATGACACACTTAAACACGATATCTGAGAGGAAACCTAGAGAAAGCCCATTACTGGTGACGTAGCAGAGATCACAGTACCTTGAGCTAGACAATGACTCAAGACAATGAACATTTCCAAGTGAAGATGAATGGACTAAAGGGCAAACTGTGAGTTTTTTCTACACAACCCTATTTTAAATTTCTTAATAATGATGTGAAAAATAAAAGAACAAAAAAGCACTTAGTGCTTTTTATTTTCCTTTCATAGCCATTGTATAAAGGACACCTAACAAATTCTGAAAAATAAACAAATAAGTAAAAATGTAAAAAGTAAATGACTTACTAGAATTCTGTAGCTAGGCTAATGTTTTGGGGTCATTTTTGTCCTTTGTTTTTATTTTGTTTTGTTTTTCCTCTTCTTGTTACATTCTCTAAAATTCTTTACTTCTACTATGGGATAATAGATGCTAAAAATTTGAATGTCCTAGGCTGACTTGCCATTAAAGTTTCTACAGAGAAGTGTGTACTCCCCCTTCTGTATTAGCATGACTAGTGATATTGCTATTGTTCTATTTTTACCACAGCTCCTAGACAAACAACTACAGGCAACAATGACTGCTGATAGAAATGCAACTAGTTAGATTCTACCTGAAATGAGTCTCATATTTGTTATCTGGTGTAGGATAGATCTTCTGTATTTTGTGTTGTTTGCATTGGTTAATAAAGAGACTGCCTTGGCCTGTAGGATAGGCCAGCCCTTAGGTGGGTGGAGTAGACAGAACGGAAGGCTGAAGAGAAGGGAAGTGAGGAGACGCCATGATGCTCCTAAATTATCATTTTTATTGAAAACCATTTAATATTAATTTTATTTTTATTATATTTTGTTTGTGTCTTGGCAAATCAGGATGTGTGCATGGAGAGGATATGAATCAATTCTTGAGTCAGTTGGTTATTTCTTTTGGGGATTTCAGAGACTAAAGTCAAATGATTAGGCTCACACAAGTGCTTTGCCCTCCTTTATCCAGAAAGAAAAATTAAAACTGCAAAATGAAAATTGGAATTTCCATCTAGACTTTGATGTCAGATTCCCTGAGCTGTTCATTAATGGGAGGGCAGGTTTGCTAATCTTCTAAGAAGTAAATCACACATTTCACTCGAAAGAGTTCATGTACTCTTCCTTTGAGTGAAAATTTAAATGTAATGAAAAAATTTAAAATAGTACTTCATGCCTAGATTACATCCTTTTAATTTTGGTTGTGATAATAGCAGATAAAACTTGTAGAGGATTAAATAAAATCTTTACTATTAAAAAACTTCTTATGCAGGTTTTAGATAATTCATGATCCTTGATATAGTTAACCATTATCTGTAAGCAGAGACTGCTCGTTCATTTCTTGGCCACCCAGACCTGGAATAATCACCAAGAAACTGTATTAATTATAACATTGCTTGGCCTATTAGCTAAGGTTTCTTGTTAACTAATTCCTTCATCTTATATTAACCCATTTCTCTTAACCTGTGTATCACCACAGGGCTGTGACTTACTGCTGAGGTTCTAGCAGCATCTTTCTCCTTTGCCAGCTACATGGCTTCTTCTTGACTTTGCCTATTCTCTCACTCTCTAGATATATATCTTCCAGCTTGGCTATATTCTGTCCTACAATAGACCAAAGCAGATTTATTTATTAACAAATAAGAGCAACACATATACAGAAGGCATCCCACAGTTGCTCATGGTTCTACAAAGTCTTGTGGAGCTAAACTCATAAATTTATACATAAAAAAAGTCAGTTACTTATGAACATGTAGTACAATGCAAATGATTTGTTGATCTGATCAAAGCATTGTTATTATAAGCTTAGATTTTTGGTAGCTTAAAACGGTCTGAAATATCAGAATTATTTATTATATCTATTTAACTATTTATTTGCTCAAAATGTTATCATCACTTCAACCCTAGAACATGCCTCATTTTTATTATAATTTATTTCTGTTTAAACATAAATATATTATTAAATGAGAATTCTTAAATGATAATAATGTTTACATTGAATTAAAAAGAAACAGCTTAGTTTTTAAAGATACAAGTCCTTTAGTGTTAACAGATTAAGACATACAGTGAAGTAATAACAAACCTGAGGCTTTAAAAAGCTGTACTAACACTAGAGAAAATACATTTTAAGAGAGTATATATTAGTATTACAAAATAATATCAAAATGTATCTCTTCAAAACACTGAAAAATCAGGTTATCAAGAAGTTATTAAATTATAAATGTGGGTAAGGTTCACAGATGAATTACAGAGTTTGCTAACTAAAAGATTTCTGCTAATCTGAGATAGACGTAATGGACATTTTGAGTTTCTAACTGATATCAACATTTCTCTTTGCAAGCTTCTCCCTTCTGTAAAACATCGGATAAGTCCTCTCTCCTTTCAAAATAGATTGTACTTTGTTCCTACTAAGAATTAAATAAAACTTATTAATTTCAAGTTATCTTATTAATATAGGTAATGCAGTTGGAAAATTTCTTTAGATAAGAACAAGGCCTTATAACACATTCAGGTAACATAGTCATTAATTCTCTACTTGGACTCACAGCTTATGTCTTTTTTGTTTTTGTTTTTTTTTGCTGTTTGTTTGTTTTGCTTTGTGTTGTCTTGCTTGGTATTTAGCAGAGCCCTTATTTGGCACATTGAATGGTGGTTGTACTGACTTGTTTCATGTCAACTTGACACATGATAGATAGAGTCATCAGAGAGGAAGGAATCTTAACTGTGGAAATGCTTTTATGAGATCCAGCTATAAGGCCTTTTCCCATTAAGTGATCAGTCAGGGAGGGCCCAGTCCGCAGTAGGTAGTGCCATCCCTGGGCTGCTGGTATTAGGTTCAATAAGAAAGCAGTTGATGCTTTGGAAATCAGTATGATGATTTCTCAGAAAATTAGGAAACAAGCTACCTTAAGACCAAACAGTTCCACTATGGGGTTTATAGCCAAAGGATACTGAATCGTACCACAAGAACAGGTGCTCAAATATGTTCATATCATTGTTTGTGATAGCCAGAACCTGGAAAGAACCTAAATTATCCTTAATTGAAGAATGCATAAAGAAGATGTGGTACATTTACAAAATGAGTATTACACAGCAGAAAAAAAATAATGGCATCTTGAAATTTGTGGAGAAATAGATGGATCTAGAAAACATAATATTGAGTGAGGTAACCCAGACCCAGAAAGACAAATATCATATGTACTCACTCATAAGTGGCCTTACGACATAAAGCAAAGTAAAACTAGCCTACAAATCACAATCGCAGGGAACCTAGACAATAGAGAGGATCCTAAGAGAAACATACATTGAGCTAATCTACATGGTAAGTAGAAAAAGGCAAGGTCTCCTGAGTAGATTGGGAGTGTGGGAATCATGGGAGAGTGGAAGGATGGGGCAGAGGAGGGGAGGAAGGGAATGGACATCATCATTAAATTTTCTAAGTATGCATAGATATATTTTAGATAGGCATTCTTCATATCTTTCAAAGACTGCAGAATATGGCATTTAATATTTTAATAACTTAGGGCTTAAAGACAGTTCAGTCACTTTCTTTTGTGTCCTGCAAAATGTCTCGCAGACTCTCTTATGAATCAGGGACCCCGAAGGATCATCTCACCTTTAGGCAAGTTTAGCAGTCCTCTTTCTGCGGGTTCTTTGTGTCCATTTTAGCAGTCCAGGCAAGAGCAGTTTCTTGTCAAATGGCTAGCAAACTCCATAAGGAGCCTCTTCGATGCCCATCTTCTTCAGGAAGTAGCTTGGTGCTGTCAGGAGCAGATGTGTCTCATTGTCATGAAAAGCCCTAAGTTATTAAAATATTAAATGCCATATTCTGCAGTCTTTGAAAGATATGAAGAATGCCTAACTAAAATATATCTATGCATACTTAGAAAATCTAATATGACTACAAACTAAACTATTATAGATGATTATCTATTAACAATCTATATTTCCTAATTATACATTACATTTTTAAATGAACTATACAATCATAATATCTTATACAAGATCAGAAACATATATACATGCAAATTATTCATATCCATATCCTCTCCCCCTTTAAATGTAAAAAATTAAAAAAAAGCATTTATAAACAATATTTGGGAATATGGACGAAGTTATCTCTCTCCAAACTTCTTCCTGCTGAATGGGGGCGATGTTAATTAGGTCTTTCATGGTTTAACCTGTGTGGTAGGTATATCTCAGTTGGCAGTTGAGTGAAGTAATTTTCTGATGTTGTTCATGGTGTCCTTTCAGGAGGGCATGGTCTATCATACCAGATTGGTACAGAAGAAATCCACGGGTTATTATACTCTGTGAAAACAAAAGAACCTTTCCAAAGCATCATATCCTTAGACCCATATTTGGAAGTCATAATACCTTCAAAACATATATTGTGGTTTAGCTTGGTAGTCCATATAATGAGATGTTTTTCTGAACTTAGCTCCTTAACAGTTAAGTAATTCAAAGAAAACACAATAAAATATATAATCCAGACATTCCGTGAATTTCCCATCTTTATGTGGCTTCTATAACTATCTGTACTCTATCTCTTTAAAGACTTTTCCCTTTTTTTTAAAAAAGACATTGTTTATCTTATTTCTTCTCTCTCCAAAGCCTATGTAATTTATCTAACAGTATGACTCATAGAGGTCTTTTATGTCTGAATCTGTTTTATTATGTATCTGTAATTCTTTAATGTACAGGAGCAGTTCTTAAAACAATAAGCAGCTTTTAAAAATTCAAGGTACACCATGTAAGAGAAGTACAGTAGGCCTGTTTAATGCCCAGTGTAAACCTTAAGTGCGGTTTTGTTATGAAAATTAAGGCAGCTCCTGCCTAAAATCAGCACAGCATGGCGGAGCCTGAGCCAGATGTGTCCCTTAGCCACACAGCTCCAGGCACACAGCAAGAGCCCACATTGTCATCAAGCAAGCAAGCTGCAACATTCCACTCAGAAAACCCCACCGAAATGGTTTGTCCCCCGCTGGAGCCAGAGGCCATGCTGGTGGCACAGACTTAAACTAGTAATTCAAAACTGCCACTTTCTAGTAGATCTGATCCACGGTCTCAGCTGCTTTAATTCTGACCCTGAGCAGGCAAAAAAGCGTCCAGTCCCACAAAAGCCAGTGAAATGCTTTATAGCCGGAGTTTGAGCTGGCGGCACAGCTCCAGAAAGCCCCGTTCCAAAACCAGGTCTGCAGTGGTGGTTTGCTGAGTCAGGAAATCTCTCTTAAAGGAGCTATGGCAAGCCGCCAACTGTGCTAAACTTTATATCTGTATCTAGATTTCCTTTTTAAGCCCCCTCAGGTTTTACATGGAGTCAGCCAATCACGTTGTGCAGCCAAACTGTTGTAATTTATGGGGAAGAGGTGTCTGTTGTGTTCTCCAGCTGCCTGGCTCCCATGCCCCCAGATGCTGGCCCGCTCAGCCACTGGTTGCCTGCACCCGAAATAACCACATGAGGACGGTATTCATTTAAACTCTGCCTGGCTTATTATCACTAGCCTTTTCCCGGCTAGCCCTCACCTCATAAACTAACCCATTATAAAAGTCTGTATGTCACCACGAGGTGGGTGACTTACCGGACGGATCTACCGTACCTCCCATCTCTGACGGGAGCCTCATGGCGTCTGGCTCACTTTCCTTCTTCTCCTCAGAACTTCCGTTCTGTCTACTCCGCCCACCTAAGGGCTGACCTTATCTATAAGCCAGACAGCTCTTTATTCAACCAATAAGAGTAATACAAAATACAGGAGAACACTCCCACATCAATTGTCTGATTTTTGACCAAAGGAATTTAAATATTTACAACAAGAATTTATAAAGCTAAAAAATGAGAGGGAAGCTGTATTACAACATCATTTTTTGTAGATATTTAATATTAAGCAGTCATAACAATGTGAACATATTTTGATTTAAATACAGTTAAAATTATTACTATACTAAGAACAGTTGAAACTTTATATATGTTCAATGATGCCATTTAAACATTCACATCATCTAGCCTGTGAATTCTTTTCCATGCTCAGTGCTCCCTGTCAGTATAAGTTTTAATAACTGATAAAAGATCCTGATATCTTTTTTGTCTTATTTAATGTTTAGAGAGGTACTCATTACCATAACCTAACTGAAATGAAGGATACAAAAAGGAGATTAATAATTTAATTTTCAAATTAGAACTACCTCTAGATCATATAGAAGTCAATTAATACTTTCTATATTTGATATCTTAAAGAACTAGTAAAAACTAGGAGAAAAAGATGGCTGAATGTTATTGATCTGATGAGGCAAAAATAGGGTAGTGAGGATTTAACCATTGTTATTTTAAGCAGTCTCTTATTATTACATGGAATATAACAAAAATGGAAGAAAACGCCACTAGTTACATGAATTTGATAGAACAGTAAGAAAAGATTCATATAAATAGAGATGCAAATCTGGTATACCATGGAGAGGAACAAAGAATTGAGTTTAATTCACATCGTTGAGATTGAGTGCACATAGTTAGTAAATTTAAGGAGACAACTGAGACTTCAATATATAGGTGGTACCTGTAGAGGAGGAAGACTGTTTGTTTCAATGGTTATTACCCATGAAAGAGAAACAAAATTATCACTAAGAAGTTACCATTGAAAAACAACTCTTAAAATTTAGTGGAATGTTTTTGAATAATATACAAATATGTTGATATTCTATTACTTTAAAATTGCCACTTAAAGATAAATGTATAAATATATGCATAAATTTTATATAATTTATGTAATTTTCCCTTGACAGATTTAACTTATATTTTTAACTTGCAATCAACTTCATGAATTTCCAGTTTTTCTATATATGCATGATAATGTCCATATCTTTGACCTAGTTTTCTACCCATTAGTTGAAAAATTGATTTTGCTTACTCATAAATATATATAGTAAAAGATGTTTTCTCAAGAAAATTAGAATAGTATTATCTAGTATTTTTATAAGCAAATGTTTTCACTCGGTATTTCATTGGTAATTTTGAGTATGAATTATTCTGTATGATTTGTAGGGCGAGATCATAAGTGCCATGGTATGCATGTGTAAGACAGGAAATGTTGAGTGATTTCTCAAATTCCAGCTTTATAGAGATGGGAAGTATCAAATGTCATTTGTCATGCTACATTTTTACCAGATGACTAATCTCAAAATACCCCAGCCCATGGTTTTTTTAATGTGTGTATTTGGTTTCTATTAACTATTCAAACATTTTATAACTTTGCTTTAAATCTGTTCTTCTGAAGAACTAATGGAAAATAATTTTCTTATAGTCTATTATTTGAACTATCTTGTTAAATTAATAGTGATAACTTTAAGGTAAACTTTGAAAAATTGCTAATCCTATAATGCATAGTCACATATTATTTTCCTGCAGTGAAAGTGTCATACCTTTTCACTAACCCTCAAAGAAATTTGACAACTGTATCAGACACAATTCAATTTAAGCTTAACCTGATGTAAAGCAAGAAAGGAAGACATTTTAGTTTTATACATTTCAGTCACATTTTACAGTCCACTAAAAATGCATAAATTTTGCAAAACCTAACATAGACACAGATACCATTATAAATTCATACTATAGCCAACTGGTGATGGCACATGCCTGAAATCCCAGCACTTGGGAGGCAGAAACAGTCAGATGTCTGTGAGTTCAAGGACAACCTGGTCTACAGAGTGAGTTCCAGGACAGCCAGGATTGTTTCACAGAGAAACCTCGTCGTGAAAACCAACCAAACAAACCAAAACCAAAAAACAAACAGAACAAAAGAATTCATACCATAAGCCATATTTATTTATGCATTTGATTGCACTTTGAGTAAAGATGTGGGCATACTTTTTGAAAAATCTAAGATTTTTACAAAATAAAAAGAAAACTTCTACAGAGTCTGTCTTAGTTAGGGATTCTATTTCTGTGAGGAAATATCATGACCATGGCAACTCTATAAACGAAAACATTTAATTGGGGTAGCTTACAGCTTCAGAGATTTAGTCCATTATCATCATGGCAGGACATGGTGGTGTATAGGCAGACATGGTACTGGAGAAGGAGCTGAGAATTTTACATTTTGATCCACAGGCATCGGGAGTCTTTGTCCATAGTGCATGTAGCTTGAGCTCACCCCCATAGTGACAAGCTCCCTACAGCAAGGCCACACCTATGATAATGAAGCCACAACTTCTGATGCCTCCATTGACTATGGAGGATACTTTCTTTTAAGTCACCACATTTGACTCCCTGGTCCCCATAGTATTATAGCCATAGCGTAATGCAAAATATATTTATTCCAACTACCAAAGTGCTCATAGTATGTAACATTCTCAATGTTTTTTTCAAATCTAAAGTTCAAAGTTTCTTCTGAGATTCATGCAATCTCTTCATTTTGTAAAATACTGCAATAAAATCAGATCATATGCTTTGAACATATATACATGTATATCCAACAGGATAAACATTATTTTTCCAAAACCTTGGGAAAGGAGCATAGTGAGAAAATAGTAGACAAAAGAAAAACCAAAATGTGATTTGGAAAATTACTAACTACATATCTCTATGTCTGATGAGAAATCACTGTTCAAATCTCCAGCTCCTTTTAACTTTGTTGACTGTAAAACACTTCTTTCTTTTGGGTTAGAGCTGTTCCCTGGGAGTGAATGAAAAAATGAAAGAAAAAGCAAGGGAAAGGACTTGACTGCTCCTAGTATGGTGGAGGAGAATGTTTAATGCAGATATGTGGGACACCTAGGTCAGAGGCAGGACTATCTGGGAAAGCCCAGAGTGAACATAACCAGACTAAGCTGTCACGTGGGGACAGAGTGAGGGCAAGGGAGATGGGAATGAGGAGAACCCAGTGAGGCAAAAAGAAGGCTAAAGATCCAAAAAATTTGAGTAACCAAAATGCCTAGATTATTATATAGAAGAGCTCTGGAGGAATGGCAGTCTAGCCACTGGGCTGGAACATTAAAAATAGAGGGTGGGGAATGTGAGCAATACACTGAAACAGGTATGTAACGGTACTGAAGGATGATGCTAAGAGAATCTTGCTACCCAATTCAGCTTTTATGTTAAATCGGCACCTGGACCATTTGTCCTGGGTTTGAAATTTAACATCCTAGTCCTTTTGTTGATAATAAATGAATGATAATGAATGATGTAATCATCTATGACTACTTCCTGCTGAAAATGTGGTGTCCTTGGGGATGCAAAGAGCTGGAATATTGGCCAAGTACAGGAAGAGCAGATTTTTTGCTGGCTGTCCAGACTCTGCAGGATGATCTGAGGCTAGGGATGTGTAGGCAGCAGTTGAAGCAGTTTCATTCTTTAATTGTTTAGAAAACTACTGTAACAGATGCATATTAGGGACAGAATATAAAGTTAAGAAGTATTGAAGGAAATGTTTTTTTTTTCTTAGGTATGCATTTGAAACTTTTAGGACCATGGTCCTGGTAGCTGGTGAAGTAGAGTTTCAAAACCAGAGAAAACAGATGAAATCCCACCCTCAGGAATAGGGAGGTGAGAGAACTTGGCTGTTGATTGACAGTACTTATCTGCAGTCCATTTTACCTATGAGAAGTGGATCCTGAAGCTTATAAGAATTTGACTCCCTAAAGCCAACAAGAATTTTTTAATTTTACAAAAACCAGATAAGTTTTAGTCATGCTATCATTACCAATGCTTGCAATCTTTTTTTATTCTTTTTTATTTTTTTCTTTATTGTTAAAAAGAAAAATTTACACTCCCTCCCCTTGTCCCAAGCCCTCCCACTTCCCCACCATCCCTCCTCTGTCCCCCTGCTTCCCTAAGAGGGGGCAGGGTACCCTGCCCTGTGGAAAGCCCAAGGCCCTCCCCCCTCCATCCTGGCCCTAGAAGGTGTGCATCCATATAGAATAGGTTCCCAAAAAGCCAATACATGCAGAAGAGATAGGTCCCAATGCCATTATCATAGTTTTCTCAGTCAGCCCCCATTGGCAGCCACATTCAGAGATTCCGGTTTGGTCATATGCTCCTTCAGTCCTGGACCAGCTGGATTTGATGAGCTCCCAATATATCAGGCACACTGTCTCAGTTGATGGGCCAGTCCTTCGCGGTCCTGACTTCCTTGTTCATCTTCTCACCCCTTCTGCTCTTCGACTGGACTTTGGGAGCTCAGTCCTTTGTTCTGATGTGAATGTGGGTCTCTGACCCTATCTCCATCCATTGGGCGAAATTTCTATGGTGATGATCAAGATATTCATCAATGTGACTATGGGACAAGACTAGTTCAGGCACCCTCTCCTCTGCTGCCCACATACCCAGCTGGGGACATCCCTGTGGATACCTGTGATCCCCTCTAGAAACAAGTCTCTTGCCAATCCTAAAAAGACATTTTGGAGACATGGGCCATAGGAAGAATGACAGTTTTACTTATCTTTTCATACTGCACCATGAATGAAAATGGGTACGGTAAAGAAATCAGAAGAGCCGGGCGGTGGTGGTGCATGCCTTTAATCCTAGCACTCGGGAGGCAGAGGCAGGCAGATATTTTGAGTTCGAGACCAGCCTGGTCTACAAGAGCCAGTTCCAGGACAGGCTCCAAAACAACAGAGAAACAAACAAAAAAAAATTCAGAAAAACTGTTCCATGGGTGTAAGGAGAAAACGTTTATTCAAAACTACTGAGGTTGACTCCTGGAAAAGAAAGAGGTCACAGGAGAAAGATTTTGAGGGTGAAATGGAATGGGAGAAAGGGGCCTTTTCAGCACCGAGTGAGGGAGCCTAGAGGCTAACAGTGACCTTGACAAGTTAGTAGGCACCAGAGTCAGGTGTTATTAGTTCCTCTTGCCAGAGATAAGGATAATAACTGCCTTTTCTTGCAAACAGAAACTTTCTTCAGGTCCCCAAGGAAATGGGGACTTTGGTCTAAATGCTTGACACTGGCAAAAAGACTTTTTTGAGGGTCTAGGCACTCCATTACAGAATAGTACAAGATTTCTGTATGGCTTAGTTTATCCAAAAAGCTAAAGCTTAAAGTGAGCAAAGATGAAGCTAGACAAATATGCTGTATATTTCAATATACTTTACGAATTTATAAATTTTAAATACCAAATATTTCTTATTAATAAAACAAATTTTTTATTTATCAAATATATCTTATTTACCGAACCTGTTACTTATGTAGATTTTCTAGCAACGTGGTGTTAAACAGCTAGCAAACACATAAGTTGTTGAACATACATTTTACCTCAGCTTTTGTTAATCTGAACAGACCTCTATAATCTTAAAAGTTTGTATCATGTACAGTATATTCTAAACCAGAGTTCAATCACATATATATTATGTCGTAGTAAATATATTTTTACATTTTTAACATCATACCAAAATCCATACTAATCCAAAATATTTGAGACTTGTTGCTTCCTTAGCCTAAAAAGCGATACAATGAAAAACAGAGAGCTCGTTAGGACCAAGAAGTTTTACAGTTGTTTCTTTTTTTTTTTTTTTTTTGGCTTTTCGAGACAGGGTTTCTCTGTGGCTTTGGAGCCTGTCCTGGAACTAGCTCTTGTAGACCAGGCTGGTCTCGAACTCACAAAGATCCGCTGCCTCTGCCTCCCGAGTGCTGGGATTAAAGGCGTGTGCCACCACCGCCCAGCCTACAGTTGTTTCTTTATGCCATGTCGTCACCTGAAGATCATGATTTTACATGGTATTATTCTTTAACTTTAATAAAGATAGTTGCCAGATATGTGGGTGCTTACATTGTGAAGGTCATCAGCCAAGATTAACGAGAGTTACATAGTTGCTATTTAAACTGTGTTTTTCTAAACAAGAGTTCAAATTAAGTTACATATACAGGCACATGTGTGTGACTTTTGTAGTAAAAGACAAAGTAGAAAGCTTCATAATAACCCTTATCCAATAGAAGGGAAGAGACTAGTGGTCAGAAGTGGTAGAGGAGAAAGTCTCTAGAGAGGTAAAAAGGTCTAAGTAAATAGAATTGCTCATGTGTTGGAGCCCCAAAGGACATTTCAGGGAGTGAGCTCATGGGGTAAACAGCCCAAAAGGCGATGCTAAGGAAATGACTATGTGACAGGTGGTCCCAAAATGACACAGAAGGTGTTTGTTCAGATGGTGGGCAGACACAGCGGTCATACCTGTGAGTAAGGGAGGAGAGATGGATCGCTAGATTAGGAGGAGGGAAGAAACTGCTCAAGAGGTGGATTCTAGAATCATGTTTTAGTGGGTGGCAAAAGCCAGCAGAAGCAAATGATCGCTCTGTATCCTAGGGCGGTCAGACCTATCTTCTGCTTCTGGGAGGCACCCAAGTGCAACAGCAATGAAGTATATTGCTTTGGTAGTCTCTTGGGCTAACCAAAACTATAACTCAAAAAAGTCTTTAACATTTTCTTTTACATTTATTTAATGATGTGGCATGGGGGTGTGCTGTGAAATGTAATACTCTATTAATAGAAAACTGACCTAATTGAACTTGGAAAGGAACAAATCCTTATAAATGATTAGCTATAATGCATTCGATGTTAATTACGGTTACAGAATTAGATTATTAAAGATTCTGTGTCTTAAGCCTTAAGGAGAGAAATAATTTTTTTTTTTTTTACTTTAGGCCACAATGTCTATACTGATGTAGGTTGGTATCACACCATAAGATAATTTCAATCCTAGCTTAATACTTACATTAAATACTTTATAAGAATACTAAGAAGTAGTGTACTTTTATCTGTATTTTTCAAAATCGTTGTGGGTTCTATGTTAAACGATAGTATCATGTACTACTTTTTCATCATGGTTTGTTTTCAGAAATCCATCCTTCAAAGTACTTGGCAGAGATTTGACTGCACTATAAATTATGAGTTCATTAGTGAAAACCATTAGGTTACTGAAGCTCTTACATCATTGCTAAATGTATGGAACACATGAAATAACTGTCATGTGTGTATATTATGGTATTTTAGGAGGAAAGTAGAATAACTAACAAAGTTTATAGAATGTAGAATGAACCTTGTTTTCATGAGATGAGCACTTTTCTGATGTGATATTGCTAATTTTCATCAATGGTTAACACCTGTAGTAAAGAAATTTAATTAATTAAAGATATATTTTACTTTGCTACAGAAATGAGAAGATGTGAAATGCCATGAGCAATAATTTCCACCTTCCTTTTGAAGCAAACCCTCAAGCTGTCCATAGCTTAAGACTAATATCTCTGGAAAATAATAAAAATTTATGTTAATCAGGTCATGAGTAATGAAGGGAGAGCCCAGTATAATTGCCATATTAAAGAATTGTCACCAATCTAAGGTTTTGGTGTGTGTGATGTAATATATTTGCTGTATTTAGTAAGAATCTTGTGTCATTACAGTGTTTTCATTGTATAAGAGTAAAGTAGGCTATCATAAAGCCATTTCAGTTTTACTTTATTAACTTAAAATGTTAGCATGATAAATTATAGTATTTGTATTAATCTTTATAAATTTAATATACCTATAAAATGTATTTCTCCCTCTGCGTCAGTTACTGCTCTACTGCTAGGTAGAGGCACCATGACCAAGACTACTCTACAATAGAAAAGTGTTTAATTGGAGGCTTCTGCTTAGTTTTAGAGAGTGAGTCCATTATCATCATGGTGATGTGTACAGCCACAGTGAGGATAGAATGGTGCTGACGCAGAAACTGGCAGTCTTCTGTGCGGATTCTCGAAGAAGTAGGCAGGAAGCAACAGACATGGATCTGGCACGAGCTTGTTGAAGACATAAATCCCATATCCAGTGACTATCATTCTCCAACATGGTCAGCCTTCTTATTTCTTCTCAGACTGTTAATTCCTTGGGGACTAAACCTAAAAAATATGATACTACGGGGGCTACTTTCATTCAGGCCACCACACTGACTCATCTTCCCATAACTCCTTCTAGATTGCTCCTACAGAGTTTCCCTCTCCCAACTGTTTTCTCTTGTCTTTTCTCATTTTGTTTACAACTCACTGAGTCTTATTAACGACACCTGTTTTTACATAGATCTGGACCATCCTGAGACTATCCTGACCCTACCAAGGGCCACACACTTGTAAGAAATGCTCACTTGAAATGAGATTCCCTTCCATATGCTGCAAATATCTTTGGTTAATAAAGGAACTGCATTGGGCCTAGAGCAGAGCTATAGGGGAACAGAGCTAGGTGGGGAAAAGTGAACTGAATTCTGGGAAAAAGGAGAAGGGGTCAGGGAGAAGCTATGTAGCCCTGTCAGAGACAGACACTGGAACTTTAGCTGGCAAGCTACAGCCAAAAGACAATACACAGATTAATAAAAATTGGTTAAATTAATATGTAATAGTTAGCCAATAAAAAGCTAGAGGTATTGGGCCAAACAGTGATTTAATGAATACAGTTTCTGTGTGATTAGTTCAGTTCTGAGCAGCTGGGACAAACAAGTGGCCTCCTTCCTACACTCACTCTCCTTTTTTCAGGAGCTATCAACTTTCATTACATCCCCAAGTAAAGATGAACTCTTGTGTTTCACCCCATTTACATTGGAATGCAAATGCCTTGACATGATGCATATCTTGTACCAGAAACCACAGCGGCCATGTGTTCTTGAATGCAATGGTCTGGGGGTATTCAGAAAATATTGTCTTAGACTACTTTTTGACTTCTGGCTCTTTTATTTTTTTTTCCCTCCAGAACCGTCTATGGTGTTCCCTGAGCATTAGGGTGAAAGTTGGTAATATCAATATTCTCTTTATGGTTGACCACTTCACAAACACTTATTCTTTGCACACTGACTGCTATCAGTTTCCCTCTTAGCCACTTTTGGTTTACAGACAAAAGCTTGCCCAATGAAGACTGAGTACTGGGATAATCTACGTATACAGAGAGCACTTGCTTAGAAGGCATTTTCATGCTGTATTTTTTTTTTTAATCAAAGCAATAGAAATATGTTCTCTGCTGGGGCCTTTGCAACTACAGATTTTTGGAATATATATGTTGTTTGTCATGAGTTTTTTACTGTGAGATTGGGCTGTCAGGCCAGTGAGAAAGTGGCTTGGGCGGGGGGCTGCAGAGATGGCTCAGAGGTTAAGAGCATTGCCTGCTCTTCCAAAGGTCCTGAGTTCAATTCCCAGCAACCACATGGTGGCTCACAACCATCTGTAATGGAGTCTGGTGCCCTATTCTGGCCTGCAGACACACACACAGACAGAATATTGTATACATAATAAATAAAATATAAAAAAAAGAAAGTGGCTGGTTAGCCCCATGGCATACTTCCCACCATTGTATTTTTGAGTATATTTTACCAGGTTGTTTGTTTGTATAATTTGCAAGCTTCACATCTGGCTAATAAGGCTCATCTTTTATCACTCTAGTTGGCCCTATGAACTTAAGAAAGTGGGGCCTAAAACTGAGGCAGACTAAAGTTTCATGTAATAACCACCTTCATTCAGAGAATCCTTTTATAATCTGAGGAATAAGTATCACCTGAGTAAACCTTACAATCACAAGGACAAGCTGAATGTGGCAAAACCATGTTTTCAATATAAATATATAAACAAATAACAAATAACATTTGTAGTGAATAATCTAAAACAAGTTTACTTATATCTGCTACACCTGCGAAATGCATGAAAGCCGATTTCAAATAAAACCAAGGGTCTGAAGGAACAGAAATTGTAAGAATTTTGTCTTAATTATTCAAATTTTCTTACAAAGTCTCAGAAATATTCTTACATAAATTCATTCATGGACTGTGTCCCAGCAATTGATGACTTTCTCCTCTAGCCACAGATATAGCAACTTACAGTGCTATGAAGACTATTGAAAAAAGGAAGAAGATCTGTGTCAGGACAAGCTTGATTTCATGATGCCAATGTCTGATGGTGCCTTCAGCAATATGTCTTTTATCAAATCCTAGTGAGCAACCAAGTGCTCACTATGACCACTACATTGTCTGGGGGCATTTCCTATAACCATGACCAATAACTTAAATGCCACATTTCTTTCAACAGACTAAAATGGAATCAAACAATTAAAATATTTATGTATACTCTTTCTGCCCCCTATTACATAATGATACCTGAGCTTTGGTGAAGATGAAGTATATGTATTCCCTGAAGCTGAACATTCTATAATTTCCTATTCTCTGAAACTTGGCCAGTTGTGGGTCACTGTATTCATCATCATCTATTATAAATGGAAGCTTCTCAAATGAAAGCTGATATAATCATTGATCTGCGGTTACAGAATAAGTTATAAGAACTTGGTTAAATATTACATTCACTTAACAGCATAATAGTATCCATAAACAGTGAATGACTATAGTAAACCTGTTTTAGAAACAGAAAAAGCTGGACATATGAATTCACACATTAAGACAGTATTACAATATCTCTGCATGGTCATGCCAGAAAAAAAATTCAGAATAGAGAGGGGATTTGAGTACAGACTTCCACACCTTTCAAGCAGCTATTGGTAATTGTTAACCACTGGGGAGAGAAAATTTTCTCTAAAAGTGTAGTCTTTCCTAAGAAGGTCATATTCCAGTGGATGATTACACATTCAATAATTGGGAGGAACAAATTGTTTGTGAATGACTTTTTAGAAATGGATACAAAATTATGTGGATACGAAAGAGGGTGGGGGAGGAGTGAATATTATAGAAACACACTGAGCAAAACTTTCAAAAAACTAATAATCAAAAAATATGGGATATTTTATAGCAAATTGTCAGAGTAAAGTCTGTTGAGTTTGAACTTATAATATGCACATCATTTATAATTTAGCAAAATGTATAATAATAAAGAGATTCTTTACAATTAGGTCTAAAGATCAATGTAAACCCTAATCCATGTGTTGGATAACAACACATCATTTTACATCACACATTACACATTTTACATCACAAACTCCAATACTCCATCCTGTGCTTTATCTGTTACTTAGTTAGTTAAATTCTTAGCAATGCAGCAATCCTCACTTTTCTAAATTCAATGATGTGTTAGAGGTTTTATGTTCAGTAGATTTCTACCCCACAAAGCTGATTAAATACTAAAAAAAATGAATGATTTGATAAGATATCAAAAATTTTTTCTTCATTTCTGAAATGATTAGGATTGTGTTTAAACTTCCCAACAGTGTGAAATATACAATAAGGGGAAACTGAAAATCCAGATGTATGTGAAGGCTTATATTAATTGACAGTGAATCATTTTTTTCTGTTAGCCCTAAGGAAGAACCATGTTGCCACTACAGAAATAGCTGGAACAAGAACATTGATTTTTCCTACTACCTTCAATAACAATGACATCATGATTACCTAGAATGATAGCCAATCAAAAGAAGCAAGGTGTGATAGAGTTGTTCCTCCTTCCACCTACTTTACCCTTGTTGAAAATGTTCTATCGCCATCTATGTGACATGAAGAACATTAAACATTTCTTCAACAATAAGTTAATATCTGGTATTTTACTGTTGATGAAGTTAAAGTCACTGATGGTAAAATATAAATACAAATAAATCATGTTCCTAAAAACATCAACTTGAGGCTGAGAAGATGTCTCAGTAGTTAAGAGTGCTTGCTTTTCTTGGAGAGGAACCAACATTGGTTCCCAGTGTCTATATAAGTGCTGTAGAGTAACTCCGAGTGCTAGAGCTATAGATCTAGGTTACTAAACTCTTTTATGATCTCTTTCAGTACACATATGTGCAATGATAAAAATTACATTTTTAGAAAAAAACTTATCCATATATTTCCTGTAAAAATTTCAAAAATGACTGCGTAGAACGGTGTGTATTATAATTTTATTTTTGGAATTATAATATATTACAACAGTTCTGCTTTCCTATTCCTCTTCTTCAAACCCTCGCTTACAGTTATACCTACTCTTCTTCCATATATGGTCTCTTTTTTCACTAATCATTATTGCATGAATACAGGTGTGTTCATGATCAATATGACTTCTTGCATGTGAGATGGTCAAGGATTGACACCACAGGACATGCCAAAATGGTCTGGGAAAAGCCCACAAGTCCTTAACATTATCAAAAGAACTATAATTCATTGAGAAAAGCTGGAAGTTAAAGGTTTATTCCTCCTCAAGGAAGAGGACATGAATTAGTTATCCAGTAACTAAAAATAAACACACACACACACACATTCATATACATTATATGTACATAATGGATTATACTTAAAAATAAAATCTTTAAAAAAACAAGTACAAAACTGAAATTTCAAGAATAATGGGCTACAGTGAAAACATGGTATTATTTGTCATTAATTTCTAAGTGTGTATTTTTAAAAAAATTAATTATAATGTAGCCACATCTCCTTCATGGCAGCAATCTAAAATAAACTTAAAATATTACAAATTTTAGACTAGTAAAAGTGTTATTTCCAGGTGCATTTTATATATTTTTCCTTTAAGCTATAATAGATTTTCTTATTGATTCAATGTTTAGGAAGGGAAATCGCCAGACACTGGTAGAAATGTACACTTTGATTGTGAACTCAAAGAAAGCACTATTCTCAGTGGTAATCTATGAATTAGCTATTAGTATAATGATGCTTATGAAATGCAGAAGGTCTACATTTTCTGTAAAATATTCTTTTCTTGGATTCACACTATTAGAGCACAGTCAGATCTCTAAGCTCAAAGGAAACAAGTTGCTCTTCAAGGCAGGAAATTTAGTTTCCAAATTTAATGTAAACATATCATTAAATTTCACCACTATTTACATTTAATGAACCTCATGACAGGATTATTTTGACCTAAATAGGAAATAAGAAGTTTCATTAAATGCAAAATGCTATATAAATATCACTGGCCAATTAAATAAATGTTTATCTAAATAATTCTCTAAAAAATTCATGAATATTTTTCTATAAAATTTACTGAATATACCTGGTCCTATTAAAGTTATCCTATCAACTGCTTTCTAGATTTTCTTACAGATACATCTGACCCAAGTAATTTCAATTAAAAAAACAGCATTGGTCTTTGTGCTTGTTTCTGTGGCTAGATTACTATTTCCACATTATTTATTAAAGTTCACATGATTAAATAATGAATACACTGCATAAAGGCACTACTTCATTTCACTAGCAGTACATGTTCCTTGAGAAGAAAAGTATTCTGTTTCTTAATGAAGTCTATGAATCATGTTTGAGGGTGGAATCTGCAGTGCACATAGCATAATTTATCATTTGTTTAGTTAACTGTAACTACTGGCTTATATTTGAAGTTTTGTTATATTTTTTAAAGTCATTAACTTATTAGATAGATGGTTTAAAAATTGGTAGTAGCTGAATATGGACTGATCTTGGAATTCAGAATTTAATTATGCAAATATTCACTTTGAAGGTTAGGTCAATAGAAATACGGCATTAGTTGTAAAATACATTCTGAAATTTAAGGAATCTACTTCAGAAAGAGGACCAAGCTAATTTTAATTTAGTTATCAACTTTAAAAATGACAGTAAATCATGCTATTTAAGAGCTACACATTGATTATGGTATATGTGCTTTTTACCTCAGAGCCACTAGTCTCTATATATTTTTTCCAGGGTGTAAACTCACAGTCTGCATGACAAAACCTTTTAACATAGTCACAGGGTTGGAGAACATATTCTAATGAAGGACCCAAACACAATGGAATCTTAAGCACATTGGAATTTGACAAGTACAGAGAGAATATATAATCTAATTTTAAAAATGGAGTACAGCAGGGTGGTGGTGACAAACACCTTTAATCCCAGCACTAGGGAGGCAGAGGCAGGGGAATCTCTGTGAGTTTGAGACCAGCCTGGTCTACAAGAGCTAGTTCAAGGACAGGCTCCACAGAGTTTCTACAGAGAAACCCTGTCTCGAAAAACAAAACAAAACAAAAAAATGGAGTATAGACCTAAATAGAGAACTGACACAGTCAGTAAGACAAAAAGGCATCCTACTGAATG
>JAQHUG010000056.1:4181802-4194608 GCA_028555095.1 Dicrostonyx torquatus | reverse complement strand
ATGACCTAACCGGACTCTCTGAATGTGCCTGCCAATGGGGACTGACTGAGAAGCCAATGATAATAGCACAGGGACCTATCTCTTCTGCATGTATTGGCCTTTTGGGAACCTATTCTATATGGATGCACATCTTCTTAGACAGAGATGGAGCGGGGAGGGCCTTGGGTTTTCCACAAGGCAGGGTATCCTGCCCCATCTTAAGGAAGCATGAGGAGGGCGGTGGGGTAGTGGGGAAGTGGGAGGGCCTGGGACAAAGGGAGTAAATGTAAATTTTTCTTTTAACAATAAAAAAATAAAAAATAAAATGGCTGAAAGACACTTAAGGAAATGTTCTACATCCTTAGTCATCAGAAAAATGCAAATCAAAACAACTCTGAGATTCCATAAGAATGGCCTATGCTGGAGAGGTTGTGGGGAAAAGGGAACATCTTTGCACTGCTGGTGGGAATGCAAGCTAGTACAACCCCTTTGGATGTCAGTGAGGTGATTTCTCAGAAAATTAGGAAATAACCTTCCTCAGGACCCAGCAATACCACTCTTGGGTATATATCCAAAAGATGCTCAATCATGCCACAAGGACATGTGGTCAATTATGTTCATAGCAGAATTGTTTTTCATAGCTGGATCCTGGAAACAACCTAAATGCCCTTCACCCATAGAATGAATAAGGAAAATGTGTTACATTTACACAATGCAATACTACACAGCAGAACAAAATAACAAAATTTTGAATTTTTCAAGAATGTGGATGGCGCTAGAAAACATCATTTTGAGTGAGGTAACCCAGACACAGAAAGATAATTATCACATGTGCTCACTCATAGATGGTTTTTAAACATAAAAAGAAAACCAGCCTACAAAACACAGTTCCATAGAACTTAGACAACCATGAGGACAGTAAGAGAGATTCATATAGATCTAATCTACATGGGAAGCAGAAAGTAGAAAAAGACAAGAACTCTTGAGTAAATTGGGAGCATGGGGACTTTGGGAGAGGGTTGAAGGAGAGATGGGAGCAGAGAAAATTGTAGAGCTCAATAAAAATCCATAAATATTAGAAAAAGAAATTTGACAAATTTTCACCTAAATACTTATTACCTGCAATCTATTAATACATGTGAACATTAAGTTAATTCATACTCATTTCAAATCCTATGACTCTAGAATCTAGATTTAAACCTCCCTGATTCAATGCCATTGATGTGTAGAATGCCATATACTGTACAAATATAATTTTACAAATGATAGAACAATCTGATAGAACTAATTATTATAGGAATATTACAATTACAGGGAATATAAGCTATTAACTTTGCATTTTCTAGTATCTGTAATAATTTGCCTAGGACCAGTATGGTTCAATACTATAATTCCAATAGGTCATACTAGGTGTCAATCATCAGAAACAGATATGCTTCTGCACCCAGGAGCGGACCTTATACTGTTTGAATATGCAGCATAATTACGTCAAAATCAAAATCCTAAAGTTGGGTAGGTGACAGTGAACAAAATGAGACTCCATGTTTTGTTATAACAATTTGAATTTTAAAACATCATTATTTAGTTACATTAACAAACCAGTCTTTAAGCATTTGTGTTAGTTAAGTGTTCTATCTCTGTGTTCCAACACCGTGACTAAAAGCAACTTGGAGAATAATGAGATTATTTTACATATCCTTCATTATTACAGTCCATCAATGAAGACAGTCAAGGCAAGAAATCCAGCAGAACAGGAGGCAGGAGATAATGCACAGGCCATAGATGAATGCTTGTTCCTCATGACTTGCTTATCCTGCTTTTTTTAAATAGAGTGTTGCACAACCAACCCAGGGTGTCCCCAACTACAATCGACTGGTCCTGTGATTGCTATTCTTGGCTGTCAGCTTGACTACATCTGGAATGAACTATAATCCAGAAATGGAGAGCATACCTGTAATAAATTATGCTTGCTTGGTTTAAAGTAGTCCACTTCTAGTCCAGACCTTTGAAGTACAAAACCATATACCTTTTAGGTAAAAATACACATGGTTTTGGTACCATTTGCTTTAAATCTTAAGGCAGGTGGACGCACCTTTAATCTGGGCTACACCTTCTGCTGGAAGCTTAGATAAATTCATGGAAAATGGGAATTTTGCTAATTGGCTGTTAGCCTCTGCTCTGCTAGCAAATTCATTTCTTCACTGTCATTGGAATCTACTTCTTTGGGATTTCAGCATATACTGAAGACTAGCAAAAAGATTCAGTCTTATGTAGCAAGCAACTACTGGATTTTTGGACAACAACTTAATTTTTCAGAATTTATGTTTAGAACTTGACAATCATATATATATGATATACACATACACTCATACACATACATGTATCCAGAAATGAGCATAGACAGCCATATATATCCATATTTATGTACATATATATAAAACACTAAATATATATCAGCAAAACATTTATTCTATATATAGTATATATATATATATACAATTTATACAATATATATATGAGAGAGAGAGAGGAAGAGAGAGAGAGAGAGAAGGGAGTGAAAGAGGGAAGAAAGAGAAAAGGAAAGATATTGATGCTACAAATTCTGTTACTCAAGAGAATCCTTACTAATACAGGTTCCTTCCCAATGAATTATTTATAAAACATGTACTAGAGCGTTACCTGCTTGGAGTCTTATTCTATGGAGACATTTTCTTATTTGAGGTCTCCTTCTCTCAGAAAATATTTGTTGGTGTCACTTTGACATAAAAATAGCCAGCACAACATTTAAAATATCTGTTCCTTAAATGGAACACAAAGTAAAAAGTAATGTAATTTATAAATTCACCTTACGGACCTATTCCAACTACACTGCTAGACACCTTTGAAGTGCTGAATAGAATTTACATGCTTTATAGTACTTGGCGTTAAATAAGCGCAAGAAATAAGTGACTGACAGGGGACTTTGTCCTTAAGTAATTATTTAGAAGTATGTCTTATTTTAGCAATGCTTACACTGTAATGAATAATAAGTATATATATTCCATTTGATTAAATATATATTTAATGTGTATCTGTGTTTACCTTGCTTATGTTGTAAAGAAAATAATATCTACAGTCTTGAAGATTATCTTACATACAATTTAGAAAAGCCTTTGAAAACCTAGGGTCCAGTATTAATTCAATGCAAATTCCTGTCCTCATTAACAGCGTTGAATATGAGCTTCATATCATGAAACTGCCTTAAATCCAGTTTAAAAAGAGTTGCTTGCTGGTTTCTCCTACCATGCTTGATTTAGCATTGCAAAATTGAATGTAGCTTCTAGGGAGGTTGTTTTATGACCTCTCAGTGTTCATAGCTGAGTGAAATTGATAACTCTCCAGTATCATACACATGGCTTTTCTGAAGTATGCAGCCCAGTGAGAGGTGTAGTTTGTTATGAAGCAGCAGCTCCATTTCTTCATGACATAGGTGTGTGCTGTCTTCAACAGCAGGGTCATACTGTCAAGTTATAGAATGAGATCAATAATGCCGGGGATAGTGTGCAATGATTTTGGAGGAGGCTTATAGGACTTCTTAGTCTGATCTTTAAGAAAATATAACCCATTCCTATTACTGGATGTTTAATTAGGTAGCCTATGGGAAACTATTTGCTACTGACAGTTTCTGGGGGAAGGTATATCAACTTTCTTCAATGGAGTGTCAAGGTTATATAAAATGAAAATCGGGACAGACCTCATGTTGAGGAGTAGTTAAAGAAGACATAATGGACTCGATTTTTGCTTTTTCTTGTTTTTGAATTATTCTCTTGTGTGAGTTTGCTTCTTTTTGTTCTAAAGTTTTCAAATGTTCTGTTTATTCACTAATGTTAGATTTTCCAGCTTCTTTATGTAGGCATTTAGTGCTATGAAATTTCCTCTTAATACTGCTTTCATTGTGTGCCATAAATTAGGGTGTGTTGTGTGGTCATTTTAATTGAATTTTAGAAAGTCTTTAATTTCTCCCTTTATTTCATTGATGATTCAGGTGAGCATTGTTTAATTTCCATGTGTTTGTGGGATTTCGGGAATTAGTATTGTTGTTGAATTCTAATTTTTAACCATAGTGATCTGATAAGATACATTGGGTTTTTCAATTTTTTTTGTATTTGCTGAGGTTTGTTTTGTTACCGAGTATGTGGTCAAATTTTGAGAAGGTTCCATGAAGTGCTAAGAAGAAGGTAAATTCTTTTGTGTTTAGATGGAATGTTCTATAGATGTCTGTGAAGTCCATTTGAGTCATAACATATGTTAGTTCCCTTATTTCTGTGTTCATTTTTTTTGTCTGACTGACCTGTCCAGTGGTGAGAGTGGAGTGTTGAAGTCTCTCACTATTAGTGTGTGAGGTTTAATGTGTGATTTAAGCTTTAGAAGTTTTCTTTTTCTTTTTTTCATATGAGGGCGCACTTGTATTTGGGGAATAGATGTTCAGTATTGAGATTTCCTCTTGATGGATTTTTCCTATGACTAATATGAAATGTACTTTGTCTCTTTTGATTGATTGTAGTTTAAATTATATTTTGTTAGATTTTCAGATAGCTATACCTGCTTGTTTCTTAGGTTCATTTGATTTGAATATTTTTCCCAAACCCTTTACTCATAGATGATGTTTGTCTTTGAGGTTGAGGTGGTGGCTTTATGATGGTCTTTAATGATAATATATTATTTTATTGAGAAAAGAATCCTACCAGGGAACAAATCATGAGGGAAAATGAAATGCATTCTTTCCTATCTTTGATTTTATCACTGATCATTCTGTGCTAATGTGACTAAATTTAATGTCTCATCTCAAATATCTTTTTCAGTTATCTGCCTTCTATTGTAGACTGTACAGTGGACTTATCACAGTGCTCCCAAAATGATCTTTTGACAGTTCTGTTGGTCATATTAAATCCTCTCTTTCTTCACTTTTGAATGCCTAACATCCCTTTAATATTCTGAATATACTGCTAACATCTCAAACATGACTTTCCCTGAATGCTAATACCTTATATAAGTGTAAGTCCTCCTTCTAATCACTATCCTCTTACCATCCTGTGCCATAATCATCAAAGGAGCTATGAAGCACATTGTATATAATTTATTATTTACTCTCCCTTCTAATATAAATAGAAATATACTACAGCTTTTGCTCCTTCCATTACTTAGAAGAGTATCAAGATTGTAGTATAGACTCAGTACTTTCAAAAGAATATTGATGATGAGTATCAAGATTGTAGTATAGACTCAGTATTTTCAAAAGAATATTTCATGATGAGTCATGAAACACCATTTCTACAACTTAAGAAATAATATCATAGTCCCATAAATGTCCACTTTAATATGCTAATTAATATGTACATCATAACAATGTAGAAAGTGTTTTGTCTTAGAATCTTTAAAAGAGGGGGAAGAAAGAAAGCTTTTATTTGATTTATGTACTAACAATATAAGTATCTGTGTTCTGGAAATAGAAAAAGAAAAATTCCAGAAATCAAATTAAACTTAGGAAAATCTCCCTCATGCAGGGAGGGAGAAAAAAAGGCTTTTATTTGATTTATGTACTAACAATATAGGTATCTATGTTCTTGATTAGAAAAAAAAATTTAAAAATTCCAGAAATCAAATTAAACTTAGGAAAATCTCCCTTATGCAGGAATGACCTGTGCCATAAATAAAAATGTTAAATTACTTTAAAATGAGCTCCTTTATTAACAACTCTTAAACACTGTCTCTTATCTATCCACCACTCTTCATGACTGGACTGAGGAATATATTTCACTTCTGTAGTTTTTGCTTCTCTATCTAGAAGCTGAATCTTCTGCAATTTTAAAAATATTTTTAATTAATATTTTTAGAATTTCATACAATATTTTATTGTTTTTTGTGTTTTACAGACAGGTTTTCTCTGTAGCTTTTTTTTTAAATTTATTTATTTATTTTTGTTAAAAGCAAAATTTACATTTACTCCCCTTGTTCCCGGCCCTCCCGCTCCCCCACTACCCCACCGCCCTGCTCCTGCTTCCTTAAGATGGTGCAGGTTACCCTGCCCTATGGGAAGCCCAAGACCCTCCCCCCTTCATCTCGGTCTAGGAAGATGTGCATCCATATAGAATAAGTTCCCCAAAAGCCAATACATGCAGAAGAGCTAAGTCCCGGTGCCATTATCATTGGTTTCTCAGTCAGTCCCATTCATAGGGTCCAGTTAGGTCATATGCTCATTCAGTCTTGGTCCAGCTGGATTTGATGAGCTCCCAATAGATCGAGCACACTGTCTCTGTTGGTGGGCCAGTCCCTCATGGTCCTGAATTCCTTTCTCATTTTCTCCCTCCTTCTGCTCTTCCACTGGACCTTGGTAGCTCAATCCCTTGTTCTGATGTGAATGTGGGTCTCTGGCTCTATCTCCATTCATCATGCAAAATTTCTATGGTGACGATTAGGATATTCAACAAAGTAACTATGGGACAAGTTCAGTTCAGGCACCCACTCCTCTGCTGCCCAAGTATCTAGCTGGGATCTCCCTGTGAATGCTTGTAGACCAGGCTGGCCTCGAACTCACAGAGATCCATCTGCCTCTGAATACAAGGTGTATTAAATATGTTTACCCATCATGTATTAATACCCAATGTGTATTAAATATATATTCCCTGTAAGATTGCTTCTCTCTTTCATTAATGTTCATCTCTTCTTTCCTCATGGAGTCCAGTTTATATTGCACAGATTGTCCTTGGAATTGGGGCCTGTTCTGCCCGTGGACAGCATATCAGGGCTCATCTAATTGAGCAAAAGAAAACATACAATCCTACAAAAAAATTCTACAACAATAAGAAAACATAACAAAATGTCAAATCTCTCCCTCTGCCAGCAGATACAAGTGCAAATAAATTGTTTTCAAATAGTCAAATTGCTCTCCCCTTCCCTTTAACCCTTTCCTATTGTCCCCATGCTCCCAATTTACAAAGGATAATTTTAAGCTTAAATTCTTTTTCAAAACCAAATATCAGGTAAAGTTAAACAAACATTTTCATTTACACATAGGGTAAATTTTTGCTCTCTATGCTGGAATTTTATTTGGTTTGATTTATTTGTCAATATTACTTCTGTGTTCTCTTAGATATTTTCATTGTAACTTAATTTTCTTTTGTTTTCAGAGAACATTTGAGATGGTATAATTTGTGAATATGCATTATACTGTGATTTACTGATCCATAAGTTAGTAAGCCTTCAGAGTCCTTCAATTGTTTATGGATGTGGTTATGTCATGAAAACACACACACAAATGCATGAATAAGCATATATGCATGCGTGCACACACACAGACAGAGAGAGGCATAGACCCTCACAGAGGCATAGGCCCTCACGAAAACACACACACACACACACACACACACACATATAGAAGCACCAGAAATATGAACCTATAATGGTATGTGACTCTCATGAAGTAAATAAAAAGCACCGCAATCTATTACTGAGAGTGAATCTTACCTAATCCCATAATTTAAACGATAAGAGCCAATTCTCTTTATACATTAATAGTGGTGATAAACCTACTACCACCACACCCCTCATATTTGGGGTACATCCTGGTACTCAGTAATATTTGTTCTCTATGTAGAAAAATGGGATACACCATGCAGTTAGTTTACCCTATGTGTAAATAAAAATGTTTGTTTAATTTTACCTGATTTTTGGTTTTGAAAAAGAATTTTAGCTTAAAATTATCCTCAGTAAATTGGGAGCATGGGGACCACGGGAGAGGGTTAAAGGGGAGGGGAGAGGCAATAAGAAAAAGTATATCAAGCAAGAAATATGTGATAAATGTTTCAGTAATTATCCTATTCTAATGAGTTTTTAAGTCTTGTATAATAAATACTTGGCCAAGCCATGAGAGGAAACTAAATACAACTATGTAGTCTTCAAACCCATCAAACATATGAGGAAAGAAATAATACTATATGAGTAAGCAGAAAATGTAATTTAGCAGTTTCCAAAAATGTACAACAAATGATAGAGACAACTGGCTACCTTGGCAATCCCCCAAAGTCTCATTTGCAACGCTGAAACAACCAACTTTGGCTAAGGCCTAGTGTAACTGACAAACCATTTTCAAAGTCAGGAAAGTTTTCAAAACCATCTTAACCTGTCTTGGCAAAATTTGATACTCTTTTTCCTTGTGTCCTGTTTATTCATTTCCAGATATCATGTCAACCTTGTCAGTGGTTGAGGCATGGGCAGTTCCTTGCACAAAGGTCAATTTTGCCAAAAAGAAAACAAGCTCCAAGTGGAGTGTCTTTGGTGCTCAATATTCTCTCAGGAATAGATTATTTTTGACAGGAGCAATTGTATCTCATGTCAAGAAAACCCTAAGTTATTTAAATGCCATATTCTACAGTTCTTTGAAGTGGTTGAAGATTACCTGTCTATGCAGAAAACAATCTCTATGTATCTAATGAACCTGATTAGTCTAACTATAAGTATGACAAACATAGATGACTATTGATCTATAATTCTTAATACCTATATAACTTAAAGACTAAGACTTCATATTAGAATATTATACAATAAACAACTGCAACAAATGAGGACAATGACCTCAAAATGTAAACAATATAGAAGTGTCTTGATAAGATGTAGAAGTGTACATTGCAATATGATAAATATTTCCTAAAATTGTAAGCAGGGGTAGAAGCATGCATACATAGAATAAGGCAAAATAACTTTGACTAGGTATACATATACTGTGGGTGAAAATAAGAACATATTCAATATAATTTATGTTTGTATCAATATAAAAGAATCTATACCAATGTAAATTGCTTATAAATAATAGCTCACAAGTATTCACTCTATTAATCACTATTATTACTATGAGTAAGCTCACACTAATCTATTATCGCATCCAAATATCTCCCTGTTTTTTGTCAAATAGATCCCTGAGCCTACAAAAATTTTCCCCAACCTCCAACCCTATACCAATTATAATCAACCCATAAGTGATGTCCCTAACCCTGAGGACAAACTTTGTTGGGAGAGGGATGTCATCTTCTAGAATTACTTCCAACTGTCATGATGGCAGTGTTCTTTCTATGGGATCCTGTGAAAGTAAAGCAATGGTTAAGTTCCAAAATTACTGTCTGGTTTAATTGCAAATAGTCTCTGAGTATTCGGTAGGGTTTTTCTGACTTTGCTAATTGGAGTTCTGGCTAGAACGTTGTAAAAAAGTGCAATATTTCAGCTAACCAAGTTGAAATCATACTGAGTAGCTGGTACTCAAAAACAAGTCTTATAGTATTGCTATCATATCAACCAGATGGTGCTGTTGTGGGACCCCATCTTCCTGGGAACTTCAAAGATTACTACAGGGAAATCCATTCCTTATTGTGTAAAAGATAAATATTATTTATATAAACATATACACACAAATATTAATATGTATGTTTTGATCACCTGATCTTACACGTTGTATTCCTTTTTCTATATGATCCTTATTGGATAGTTATATTTCCGTCTGTCAGCATCCAAATATCCAGGGTCTCTTGAAATTTTGAAGACGTATTTTCATGTGTAGATGACAACAGAACCCTGCTATAAATCCATGCTTCCTTTACCACCTGTATGGTTGTCACCATTGCTGATGATCTGTCATTTCTCTTTTTCAAGAGGTTTCTCCTTTTCAAAGTGAATCGTTTTTAATTTTGATGGTATCTGTAGTTTTTCTTCTCCTGTGGAAACAAGAGCAAAATCTCTTTCCAAATGTAGCACATCACCTGGTCTCAAATGTGAAGTTAACACATCCTTGAAATAAACAAGCTAATTTAATTAAGAGGACTTTTCTGTTATGCAATGTCTCTCAGCTGCTGTTGTCCCTTTCTCATTAGTGTTAAGAAAATTCAAGGTTAAAAAATAATTATGTGATCCATTTCTGCGGGTATTTTCTACCCCTTTCTGTTTGTTTAACATATCCTTCATAGTTCAATTTGATCTTTCTTTAATGTCTAGACCTGTAGGATTGTGTGGTATACCTGTAATATGCTTAATATTCTAAATTAAGGAAAATTTGGTAAGAAAACTATTTCCTCACTAAAAGATTTTACAGATTCCAGGTAAGGCAATTAACATTTTTTTTTTCGAGACAGAGTTTCTCTGTAGCTTTGGTGTCTGTCCTGGAACTAGCTCTTATAGACCATGTTGACCTCGAACTCCCAGAGATCCACCTGCCTCTGCCTCCCTAGTGCTGGGATTAAAGGCATGCGCCACCACTGCCTGGCAACATTTTTATTTTAAAAGACTGAAATGTCATTATTAAATGTTTCTTGCCAGGTGTATCTAGAAACAAATCAAGAGAATATTGATCTCAAATCATTCTTGACACATTGCTTGATAAATGATTATTTTAATGAAACTTTTTTTACTGAAGAGAACTTTCTTTAATAGGCCAGAAAGTATCTCCAATGTGTGCGGTGGTCGACAAACGAATGTCTTGTGAACTGTTACCCTTCAATAGCACAAGGGACTTTTATTAAGTGGTTCAAAGAATTGTTTCTGCACTCATCTATTTGATCTAATTTCAGTCACTTACATAGATTTTATTTGGTTTTTCAAAACTGTTTATTTTTATCCTACTTGTAATGTTCTGTAAATATAGGATCATGTTTAGTCTCATTTTAATTTCTTTTCAATTATCAGCAAAAATGTGTGAAAGGGCTTCAAAAGGATGTGTGGAGATGGATTGCCCCCCTTTCACCAGACTTCCTAAAAAATGATTTGGAGGAAAAGAGGTCATTGAAAGAGGCATTCATTTAATTAAAACTGCTGCCCATGTTTTATTCAAGCAACTAGGAAAATATTGGATCTACTATTCATTATTTCAATGTTCAGTATTGTGTGTGTGTGTGTGTGTGTGTGTGCACTGTAATATACCTGGCCTTGGCTTATTGCTTCAGTGTAGCCACAGGGAAATTCTCTGTTTAGCAGAACTGAAAGATTTATGACATTCCTCTTAGCAGTTCGACAGAATATAGAAGAAATTGTCATGCCTGCTGTAGTTCCGACATGCAAACCCTTCTTCTTGATCTGAGAGGCTGCTTTACAGTATCATAAGATTTCATTACTGTTTCTAACATGAAAACTTGTGCCCATAGTAGATCTAAAATAGTTCAGGATTTCTCCCATGTGAGGTGTTTTCCAATAAATTTAACTATTAGACTGAATGACCACAACTTGCTAAGGGAATCAGAACTAAGATATGAACCTCAGCTTCCTTTATAACATGGACCTTAGAAGAAATCAATTGTTCTGGTATAGTATTAAAATTTATTGGCTAATAGAAAGAGTGTACCATTTAAGACAGTGAACAAGAGCCCCGTTTTTCTCGCACAGATGAAAATTCACTGTCTGATGACTTTTCAAAAAAGCAAAAATGAATATTTTTAGTAAATTCTGTTTAATATCACATCTTAAGGCCATTATGTAAGACCTAGTTTTTCACTTTCATTCTGAAAGTTTATTTTATCCAGAGATTTCCAAAATTTAAAAGACCATGTGAGGGGCTGGAGAGATGGCTCAGTGGTTAAGAGCATTGCCTGCTCTTCCAAAGGTCCTGAGTTCAATTCCCAGCAACCACATGGTGGCTCACAACCTTCTGTAATGAGGTCTAGTGCCCTCTTCTGGCCTGCAGACATACACACAGACAGAATATTGTATAAATAATAAATAAATATTTTTTAAAAAGGCCACGTGATCTCAAATTCCCAATAAAAACTACAAAACTCTTAGAAGAAAGGGAACATACATAAATTATCACAAACTCATGTAAAAACTCAAAACTGTTTATTTTGAAAATATTTCCAAATATTTCTTATTGGACATGATCAAGTCCAGTGGACAATTCCAACCTAAGGTTTCAATAGACAGCCCTATTTAAAATGTGTGGGTCACAGTACAAAGGCAAAATTATGAAGCTGGAGAAATATTTGGTAGAAAAGTGAAAACAATATTGACAGATGTAGGAGAGCGACTGACAGTGCATAGAGAATAATGAGAATGCACTAAATATGTGTGGAATTTACACAAAATAAAATTATTAAAATATTGATGTAAAATTTAAAAATAATAAATAATAAATAAATTTAAAATTTAAAAAATAATAAATAATAAGTAATTAAAAATAAATAAAAAATTCAAAGAAAGGATTTATTTCAGAGGAAGGAATGAAGTGAACAACAAGTCTATATGGGTGAACAGAAGAGGAATATAGCACTTATTTAGGTCTTCTCGACAGCAGGGAATGAGCAGAGCTGAAGGCTGAAGGCCACTCCAGTGTTCCTTCCTGTGGTTCCTAAGTGCACATACTGTGTCACCAAATGACAGTCTGATTAGAGCCATCAATATCTGATAGCTTCTCTGGCCACACCATTTTTATTCAAAATTAATAAACACCAATCCTGTAAAGGTTCATTTCATTCTCATATGCACCTATGACAATACCCTTTCTACTCAAGAAATATATCATTTATTAGTCTAAGTTGCATGGGTTGTATTCACATTTTCAACCAGGGGCATGATAATCCTACATCTTCACAATGAAGCCAAAAGCTGGCTTCAAGATGGAAATCTGTCAGAACAAGGTAAACTCTGAGCCTGTTTTCCACAATGTAGGGAACATAGGGAAGGGGACTACTTGATCTGTATGATTTCTTTTTCAAAAACAGGGTTTCTCTGTGTATGTTTGGAAGTCCTGAAACTCACTCTGTAAACCAGGTTGACTTTGAACTCACAGAGATCCGCCTGAGTGCTGGGAACAAAGGTGT
>JAQHUG010000056.1:4160093-4181482 GCA_028555095.1 Dicrostonyx torquatus | reverse complement strand
GCCCATTGTAAATTTTTAATAGATTTTATTGAGCTATACATTTTTCTCTGCTCCTGTGCCATCCTGTCCCCTCCCCTTCAACCTTATCCCATGGTCCTCATAATCCCAAATTATTGAGGAGATCTTGTCTTTTTCTACTTCCCATCATTGTATGTCTCTCTTAGGGTACTCATTGCTGTCTATGTTCTCTGGGATTGTGAATTGTAAGCTGGTTTTCTTTGCTTTATGTCCAAAAGCTACTTATGAGTGAGTACATATTTGTCTTTCTGGGTCTGGGTTACCTCCCTCAATTTGATGCTTTTAAAAATTATTTTGACTGAATATCACAAAATATTTGAGTAATTACTAAAGAAAGGGAAGGGTGTAATGGAGGAAAAAGTCAAGATGTCCCACAATGTCAATGGAAGAATGATGGGCATCTGAAGAAGACAGAGGAGCTAGTTGTATGTAGTTATATTTATGTACCACCTCCCTCATACTACCTAACTAATGATTTCTAATATTTTCTTATTAACATACATTAATTATTCAATATATGAGATTAACATAGTTTTATTAGCATACAATGAACTAGATAATGTTCTCGTACCCTTTATGACCACACATTTCCTGTTCCCCTCCCATATCCATGTTTTGCCCTCTCAGAATCTTTTTACTATTTGTAGTGATTTTCAGTGCTTTTTTGTTTTTTACCACTTATTACCCATGTCCATGTGCAATGAAACTTGAGAAGAATATCTTTGCAGCCAAATTCTAAGCTTTGCTGTGAGTTAGGGACAGGAGGTCATAGACTTCTGTAATATGTGATTGGTGCTATTTCCTCAAAACGTTTCTTTTCAGATCATTTATGTTCTGAGGATATTTTTCTCCCAGTCAGTTCCTATACAAGTAACTGCTACTGAGAACTCAGCTTAAATATAGGCCTTAAAGTTTTGTGTTTTTATCTGACTGGCTTCCTTATTCAAGTTATTCCCCTTCTCATTCCAGTGATTGCTATTGTCTGGAGGCAGTTTGAAATGACAGACTTAGGTGAAGAGTCCCTTCCTGAATCCTCCCTTTGCCATCCTCTGCCTACTTTTATCAGTCTTATCACCTGCTGTGACAGCTATTCCCTGCATCTAGGGCTAGCTGCAATTTAGGGTACATACATTGTCTTTTCAAGCCCAGCAGGCCCACAAATTATGAGATCCTAAATCACTTAGATTGCCAGATACATGTGGAGAGAATGTCTCTAAGCATTATTTTCTTCCCTCTCTGCCTTAGACTGCTTTCAGAACTTTGACTTCACACCTCTTTCAGGAAACTTGGCTGAAGAACCAAGTGTAGCTACAATCTGTATGTTTCTATGATTATTCCTAACACCGCATATTTGCTGTCAATCTCAGTGGACAGCCAGTAGAATTCTACACGTTAACCCACCGTTTTGTCTGCCATATATTCATATGCTAATATGACAACTGTAGCTGATCTTGACATGATTATATATTCAAGGTTGGAATAGGTGATATATTTTCAGAAACACCTGTTCGTCTTGGACAGAAAGATGCTGTGCAATAGCCATCCAAGACACATTAAGTTGCTGACAAAATTCGGATTAGATAAAAAAGTTTCCATACAAATTTGGAGAACTGTAAAAATGGTGGCTCTTCTTTTACATTCAAAGCATATAAACTTAACAGCTTACATAATATGATCATTTTTTACTTCTCAATTATTGGTAGCTAAGTAATAGAATATTATTTGTATAAACACAATATAAGATAGAAAAAATGGCATTAGTGCAGGCTCTCAGTGCTATAGTAAAGGACCTTTACCACAAATTAATTAATAAAAAACTATTTTGGTTCCTCTTAGGTTTCAATCCCAGAACAAAGAACTATGAACATATCAGAGCTGACTCTGTCCACCATGTTCTTCCAGCATCCTTGAGTCCAGCCCCCAAATGTTTCATGGTCCTCCTGGCTAGAATATCATGCCTCTATCCTGAACTTATCCAACCCAGATACAGGAGTGGGATGCCCTTCTGTAGCTGGTCTTTCCTTATCAAGGAGTTAGACACTAATATTTAGAAACTGATACTATGGAAAACCTGGATCATAGTCCAGAATCCAAAAATTATCATGCTTTATTGAGTAACTTCTTACACTTTCTTGAAAGCATGCTATATGCTTTTTCTGCAGCAATATTTAATGTTGATATTGGTTAGATCATAATAAAAATAAGGAAAATGTATTTGAACACAGACAGAAATTACACTTGAACAACATTAAATGTTTATCTGCCAATATTTCTCCCTGTAAAATTTTCTAATTTACTAAATTTCATTCAATCTCTAAATGTGAAGGAAATTTTAGTTGAGTCAAAAATTTAAGCATATATAAATTTATTAAAAATGGTTTGAGCCTATATTTGTCTTCATATATTTAAAATATGAATTTACTAAACCTGAATTATTAACCTAGATGTAATGAATAGACTTGAGATCATATACTCTCTGAATGTGGTTGTTTACTTACGACCCTTTGATACGGATGACAACAAATGAGGAAATAGACTCCATTACTTTCCTGGCTATCTACCATACTCTCCTAAAATTAAAACCACAATATGTACCAAATAAGACAAGATTTCCCTGCTGAGATTCTCTGCTTTCTTTTAATTCTATTGTAATTATTTTGTCACTCTTATTGAGTTTTCCCCCCAATCTATTCTTGAAATGGTAGTATTATGGCCAGTTTTTGATTTGCCTCCTATTCTCTGTTTGATAAATTCCGTTCTTTTTATTTCTTCATGGTATCTAAGAGGACATAACTCCAAAATATGACTTTTCAGCTCATCTTTTTTGAGCAATAGACCATTAATATCAGGTTTCATTTTGTCATTTTTTTGACAAGATATACTTGTTGACACGTGCATTACTTACCAATTGCCTGAAAAAATCTCCTTCTCCTAAATTCTGTCCAACCCTGTATGGTTTGTTTCTTCTCTATGCTCAGAAGTACAATGATATGGATTTACGGTTCTGAGTTCTTTTGAACAGCATTTTTGGGGTGTTTAATTGTTTGTGCAATTGTTTTTGTTAACTTCATGTGAATATGAATTTTATCACATATGAATATGCCCCTACAATATATCTTTCTGTATAATTCTAGTTGCATTGTTGAAATTTAGTTCTAAATCAATCTTGGACACAACCTGAACTTGACACTTTCTGTCTAAATTGTTCCTTCCCCCCTTACATTCAAAGTACCTGTAATTTACACTTCTGGTAACAGGAAGCCTTTTTAACTAAAAATATGAGTTCTATCAAAACATACCTATTTATAAATACATTTTTTGAATTTTTAAATAATTATTTTTATTGCACTATACCCTTTTCTCCATTGCCCTTCTTTCCTTTCTCCTCCCCTTCTACTCTCTCCCAAGGTCTCCATGCTCATAATTTACTCAGGAGATCTTGTCTTTTCCTACTTCCCATGTAAATTAGATCCATGTATATCTCTCTTAGGGTCCTCTTTGTTACATAAGTTTTCTGGGATTGTGAATTACAGTCTAATTTTTCTTTCTTTTATATCTAAAAGCCACTTATGAATTAGTACATATTTGTCTTTCTGGGTCTGAGTTACTTCACTCAATATGATGTTTTCTAGATCCACCCATTTGCCCGCAAATTTCAAAATGTTGTTATGTTTTTTTCCCACAATGGAGTACTACACTGTGTAAATGGAACACATTTTCTTTATCCATTATTTAGTCGAGGGGCATTTAGGTTGTTTCCAGGTTCTAGTTATTACAAAAAATGTTGCTATAAACATAGTTGAGCACAGATCCTTGTGGCATGATTGAGCATCCATTGAGTTTATAGCTAAAGCATGCATATTTATAAATACATCTGGTCAACATTTAATTGAACTTTAATTTTTATTTATTTTTTATTTTATTTATTTATTTATTTATTTTTTGCTTTTTGAGACAGGGTTTCTCTCTAGCTTTGGAGCCTGTCCTGGAACTAGCTCTTGTAGACCAGGCTGGTCTCGAACACACAGAGATCCGCCTGCCTCTGCCTCCCGAGTGCTGGGATTAAAGGCGTGCTCCACCACCACCCGGCTTAATTGAACTTTAGAAAGTTTTCTTAGACAGTATGTACATAATGAATACAAGGCAGATATTCTAATTAGGTAATGTTTCAAAAAGCAGAGAAATATTTCAAGTGCAGGTAAGCATAGAATGGATTTTCAGTAATTAATCCATTAAATTATTGCTTGACACTTGTTTCGTTATATGTAATTATACTATGTTAAAGTTAAAACCTTTCTTTTTATTTAGAGAGAAAAGAGGAGGTGATGTGGGAGTACCCCCTGTATAATATGCATATGATTTACTACCATTGGTTAACGAATGAAACTGTTTCAACCTAGAGCAGGGCATAATATAGACAAGCTGGAAGGGATATAGGGAGAATAGGTAGAATTAAAAAAGATGCCATGCAGCTGCCTAAGAATACAGATGCTGGAATGCCACAACCTTACCAGGTAGGCCACAGTCTCATGGCAGCACACAGATTAATAGAAATGAGTTAATTCAGAACGTCAGGGTTAGCTATAAATATGCGTAAACTATCGACCACTCTTGTAATTAATAAAGTTTTTGTGTGATTGTTTGGTTCTGATAGACCAGGAAACGAACTAGCAGTCTGTGTCTACATAAAGGGGACATGGCTGATTCTATGTACAAAAGCTTCTAGTACAGAGATTCAGAACGTAGGTCACTTATTCTTACATGAAACTACAACAGTACTTTCAACAAAGCAATTTACCATATCCCTGTTTTTTAATTTCTCTATCCAAAATTCATATTAAAATATAATCCCCGATGTGATAGATTTAAAAGGAGGAATCTTTGGAATTGGTTAGGCTTTGAAGGATTGGACCCTTTTCAAGAATTGCTTCAAATTCATCTGTTCTCCTCTTTGTATCATCTGCCTTTCCTGTCATCGTCTACAGCGCCCAACCCCTTCAGAATAATCAAGAAGCCGTCCAAAAAGCAAAGGTGTGGTCTTAAACAATAGCTGAACTGACAAAAGTCTGTACTTCTCAGCTCCCAATCAGTTTAAAAAGAAAAAAAAATAAATTTAATCTGTTTATAAGTCACTCAGCTTGTGTTCTGGTGTTATATAGCACAAAGAGACAACAGTTTCCTGATAATATATTTAGTGGTCAGAGTTGATATTTTGTAGAAAGCTGGAAAATGAAAAAGGAATTTGTAAAGCTTATGAATTATAGGGGAGCAGAATGTTTTTAATAGAAAAGGAAAGAGTTATGTGAATTGCAAGTCTATTTCCTCAGTGGTAATCATGCTCTCTACATGATAAAAGGGTCTCTGCAATAGTCTCCCATAGGGACTTGTCTTGATGCTGGCTTCTCCTTCTGCTTGGACTGGCAGTAGGTAGTCAATTCTGTTTTAAATAATGGAAATGCATGTTTGCTGAGCCAATTTTAGAGCTTCATTCGGGCATCCAAGGAGAGATTTAAATAAGTCTATCTAACAAGCAGCAGGATGGCTAGGGAATTAGACTAAGACCCACAAGAAAATTATCTCTTCTACCTGATTATTGAATTTCAGCTTCTCATGAATTTTACTCTTACAGGCATTTATATGTGGTACAAGCACCTCACTCTTATCTCCTTTCTGAAGGGCATATATAAATAGTTCAATAGATTACCTGGAAGCAATCTTTAAACTGCATTCTTTTAAAGTTCTGACAAGCCAAGAGCTTATTTTTTTCAAGGTTATAAATAAATACCAATCCATTCCTTAGTATACATCCTATTTCACTTAAGCCTGTAAACTCATGAAAAATTACAGGATTCCAAATTCTTTCCTTTATAGCTGTTGACTTTCAGAGTTATGTCTGGCAGGTGTGTGGACTGGTAGCTATTGTCTGCCAACTGATATCATGTGGATACTATTAAGAGCAAGCGAGAAACTAAAAGTGTTAATAATATTAATGGATTGATAGAAATTTTCTCTAATATTCTCAGTGTCACATTAATAGTGGGCAACAGAAGAGTCCATTATGTTTACTCTGAGTATCAATCAATTTCTTACTATCTATGATGTAACATTCATATCTCCAGTAGAGTATGGTTGTGTGGATCTTAATTTGGTTCATTTGGTCAGGTTATGATGTATTATTCAGTTCATATGATATTTCACACCAGAATTTCAGTAACTACAGAAACTATATATATATATGTAGTCTTTTAAAGAAATTCACAGGGAAAAATGTTCAGGTTCTGCTCCAAAATCATCTTACTTGGTCTTTCTATGTGTTTCCTACTATTCTATTTATATATAATGATGTTATTTTGTGAAGCTAATATTAATTTCAGTGTTGTTATTTATATTCATCTTGCACATAACCGGAACACACAAAAATGATTAGGTTTTATATTTATTTATATTATTCTGTTGTTTGGGTTTCATATTTTTGAGACAAGGTCTTGTTATATTACCTTAAGTGGCCTAAAACTCACTATGTAACCAGGCTATACTGGAATTCACAGAAATCTCCTTGCCTCTGCCTGCAAGTGCTAGGATAAAAATCATGAAGACTTATACTTTTACTTGTTTATTTTACTTGGTTATTTGTTTTATTATGTTTATTACTATTATCTCCTGAGTGACTATAACATAATCACATCATAATTGGAGAATAGAAGCTTAATGTTTTCTCAATTTGTATAATTTATTTTCCTGTAACCCTGCCTTAGCTATGTTGCCTAATACAGTGTTGAAATTAGTGATGAGCACATTTATCCCTCCTTGTCTCATACCTCAGACTGAGAATTTCAAGATTCTCATAATTATGTAGGATGTTTACTATGTAGGATGTTTACCGTAGGGTTTTTGTCAACTTTTTTTTTATCAAGGTGACATGGTTATGTTCTATGTGTAATTTTCATAGGGAATTTTTTTAAGAAATGAATGAGTATTTGATTAACTATTTTTCTATCCTGATAGATGGGACACTTATCCTTTAACTTATGGATGCAATGGATATCGATATTTGAGTCATTGACTATTGAAATGTTTAACCAACATATTCACAGTATATAGATCATAAACATCATTGTGTTTAATTTACTACAATGTTTTGTTAAGTCTTATGTCAGTTATGTCTATGAAATGTGCTCCTCTTCCAAGAATATATGCTGATGTGATTTTATTTATTGATATGTATTTGGTGTGGTGTGGGGTGTGTGTACGTGTGTGTGTTTGTACATGTGTGTCTTTGTTTCTCCTTGTAATGTATTTGCTCTAGGTATTAGAGCAATGTCTTCAAATATTGAGTTGGAAATGATAACTTTAACTCAGTTTTCAACTATTGTGGAAGGTTTCATCCTATAGGTTAAAAATCACCAATTGCTGATCATCTTATCATTGTTGGGAAGACATAATCACGATTTACCAACAATAACACAAGTGACCAAATGAACTGTGTCTCTAGTTATAAGTTGTCACAAATACCACACAATATGGGCTTCGAAAATCTATTGGAACCAAGTAAGTTTGTGATTTTGATTCCAAAGAAATTCACTTGTTATGGGGAAAATTCTGTATTCTAACTGAGCCCAAGCTCTTACAATCCAGGTATAGACTCTGAAAGACAAATTTTTGGTAGAAGAATCAATGCTAAATTAATTATATTAGATGTGAACTGTGATCAGTAAATAGAAATGAAGTGGCAAAAAAAATACTAATGAATGTGTCTATCCTTTCACTTTTTTTGTTGAAATGGTTAATAATTGAGTTAATGCACTTAAGAGATTTTTGCATATTCAACTTATCGGATTTGAATTTTGTGAATTATACCACATTTCATCTTTTGAGTAATTGATCATTTGGTCTAGATCATCAAATTATGTTTATAAAGGTATTTATAATATTTTTGCAATATTTTCATGCCCTTGTAATTTTTAGGGGGAATCTATATTTTTCAACTCATATTAGCAATTCATATATCTCTTTTGCTTTTTCTCTCTCTCCCTCTCTCTTTCCCACCTTGTGTTTCTCACTAGCACAGCTGGAGCCTTACTAAATTCTGGCTGAAAGACAATTTATTGTTTTTCTCTATGACTATTCACTTGTATTTTCAGTTTCATTTGCTTATTTTGACATTTTATTTCCACTCAACTTTATTTTGAAAATAATATGTTATTCTTCCATCAGTTTAATGCATTTTAAACTTATAATATCTACATTAAATCAATTGCTTTTTATTTTAATATAGTTTAAATTCATACATTTTCCTAAAATTCTAATTTTATTGTGTTATTTAACAATTTGTTTTATCTACAAATATTTTGTGATAGCTCAGCAAATATCTATTTTCAATTCCTAGTTTGTTTCTTGTGAAGAAAGAGCATAGATTGTATAGTATATATTATTTTAAATGTGTTAAAGAATTTCTACCTGACCCAACATGTGTTGATACGGGAGAATATTACTTGTGAACTAGAGAATGTTTATTTCACTCTATAAATGTCAAGCATATCCATTTGGCTGATACTGCCAGATCCAATAATTGTTCACTTTTTCTTCCTGAGATACATTTCACATTTGGTAGGCATCTTCACATTTAAGAGGGTTTCTTATAAGAAATTCTTAGATGAATACTCAAAAAAATTAACTATGATAGCCTCTCTATTTAATTGGTAGATTTAGCCAATTATTATTTAAGTGATTACAATTGTTACTCCTTTATAAGATCACGTTTTCTTCCTTTTGTTCTTTCTTGCCTTCTCTGCCTTGTTTTTCTCTTTTTTTTAATCAATGTATCCATTATATACATTTTCCAATTTTAGTGGTTTCTTTAGAGTTTTAATATACATTTACAAGAATTCTACAACTTCTTTTTTTGGCAAAAAAAAATCACAATATTTCTCCTTCCCTTTCTTCCCTAAGAAACTTCCCATATACTTGCTCATTTATAAATTTTTCTCTTTTTTAAAAATTAATTTTTAATACATGCTTACATGCATTGTAGCTGCATATGTATTCTTAAATATAACTTGCTTAGTCCATACAATAGTACTTGTACATTTGTTTTCAGAGATGACCATTTGGTATTGGATAAGCAATTAAGAGGAGTATTGTCAGCCCAGATGAGACTATTTCATATACTTTATAAATATTTATTTATATTGAGAATTTTATGTTCTATATATGTTCAGGAAGTAGTTTATTGTATGGTTCCTTATGACTTTTCCCAGACATACCCTTCTCTCTCCTTCTGTCTTTGCTTCTTCTCCTTTCCTAAAATTCCCTTCCATTTGATGAAATCAGATGAGGTATCTTGTATTGTGCTATTCTCCTGTACCATTCTCCAAGTTTCTTCTGTTTTTACCTCCCTCTTGCTCCCCCATTTCCCATTTCTATGATCAGATCACTGGTACTCTGCCATTAACCTCTATTGATTCCCAATCTCCTAACCTGACATTTTTTCTTCCTGTTTTCTACTGTTACTCCAGGCTTACATCTGAGGTTGGGAACTAGAAGCCTCTAATTATAAAAACATGGGACTTGTGCATTTCTTAATCTGGGTTGTATCACAATACAATCTTTTCTAGTTCCATCCATTTTATTCTGTTTTTAGTTCAGGTTTATATTTTTCTTAGAGGTGAATTTCACAGTGCCTATGAATCAAATTTTAGTTACCCATTCTTTGATTAACAGGCATTTAAGTTGTTTCCATTTAATTTCTGTTGTGAATGCAGCATCAATGAATATAGCTGACCAAATATCTGTAGAAGAGGATGTAGATTTTAGGGGTGTTGTGTATATTTCAAGAAATGGTATAGTGGGGCCATATCAATTCCACTCTATGCTGTGAATGTCCTTTGTTACCAGTGGTTACAGATGCTTTACCCTATAAAAGGGCAGAATAGAGCAAGGCAGAAATTCCAAACAAATATAAAGGAGAAAGTGGGCAGAGTCAAAGAGACGTCATGTAGCTGCAGAAGGAAACAGACCTCGGAGAACCTTACTGTGATCTATGTGTCATGGTGATACATAGATTAATAAAAAGGGTTAATTAAAGATGTAAGAGTTAGTTAGAAATAGACAGGAGCTAATTGGCACAGCATGTTATAATTAATATAGTTTTGGTGCAATTATTCTGATTTATTTCATGACATTTTAGTCACTATTGTTTTTTCTCTGGCAGTTTTCAGTATATTCCCATTTGTTTTGTATAGTTCATGTTTTAATTATGAAATGTTATAGGGATTTTCTTTTCCAATATCTATTTGGTATTTCTAGTACTTATAAATGTGTAACTTTCTTTAGTTGTGAGAAGTTTCTTCTATGATCTTGTTGAAAATTTGGGCTTACTTTTGAATTAAAAAATCCATTATCTATGCCTATAATTTCAATGTTTAGTTTTTTTATGGTGTCCCACATTCTTTGTATCTTTCTTTAGTGTGTCTTAAAATATTTTCCATGAACCTTGACGATTTATTTTAGATCTTCTACTTTATCTTAGATTCATGATATTTTATTCTCTGTTTGAGTCTTTCTACTTGCAAGGGTTTTCTTTGAGTCTGAGATTTCTTGTTGAGTTCTTGGGTTTTTCAGTTCCATCTTCATTTTAGCTTGTGTCTATTTTAATATTACTATCTCCCTATTGAAATAAACTCTCAAGTCTTGTATTATCTTTATCATTTCTGTCAGCAATGTATTAGTCAGGGTTCTCTAGAATAACAAAACTTATAGAAGGAGTGATGGGGAAACTCTGTCAATAAATCACTTCTAATTAAGGCATGGCGATCTGGACCCCAGGAAGAAAAACTGGAAGGACCCAGATGTGCTCTCACTCTCTCTGAATGGCACCCACCAGACATGTAGGAAGTCGTACCTCCCACTCTTGTGGCATGAGTTTTCCCCTTATAACCATTAAAATACAATTGTTATTCTTGAGCTAGCCTGGTTATTTATCATGCCAACCGAATCTCGAACATAAATACAGGAGATTTATTAGAGTAATTTACAGGCTGTGGTGCAGAAAATCAAACAGAGGCTATGAAAGGAAATTCCAGGAATACAGTAGTTGCTTAATCTTGGAGGTCGGATTTTTCAGCTCATGTAGCTCATCTTCAGTAGTCGGTGGAATCCCAAAGAAGTAGTCTCTAGTCAGTAAAGGAATAGACTTGCTTGTAAGGTGAGAGCAAGTAGGTAAAAATCAAAAGCTTCATTCTCCCGTGTTCTTATAGACTTCCAGTAGAAAGCATGACCCACATTGGAGGCTGGTTTTCCCAGGTCAGAAGACTTGGTTTAAAGATATATCTTCCTTTCTCATAGATTATAATTAGAAGTATATCTTCCCACCTCAAAATGATAAAAGTTATTCACAGTTATGCTTTTTATTTTATCTTTTATTTAATAGTTAAGTTGACAACAAAAAAAGACATCACAGGTCTTATGCATGTGCTTTCCTGGACACTATTAATATATTTATTCTTCTTATGACCCTTTTCTTTAATTTCACTGAGCTATTCATCATCTCTTCTCTAAGATCCTTGAATTCTTGAATCCTTAAATTTATGATTCCTATAATTATTTGTCTGGGTTCATCTAAGTAATTGTCATTGCCATTTCTATATTATTGGTGTATTTTAGAAAGGAGATAGTGACTTGGTCTTTCACACTATTAGTATTTTGGTAAAAAGACCAGTGAAACATATGAGATCATAGTTGGTTTGCTTGCCACTGGACTTCCTATATCTGTTACTTAATGCTTTTATTTCTTTGGATGAAAATATTACTCATTAGGATAATATTGACTTTCTTTCTAATACTAATAGATATATATATATGTATATATATATATATATATATATATCTGGAGTATTGGGAAAATTAGTATGCGTGTGTATGTGTGTGTGTGTACCTAGAGTATTTTTATGTTTTTTAATTTGCTTTTATTTGTGCAAATTATTTTATTTTTATTTTATTTGAGCTGTCACATATTCAATCTCAGATTTATTAAGTAATGACAAATATATTAATTTATATATCAAAACATACTCTCTTCATTTCTGTTGTTCATTTTGTGGACATTAAAATTTATTTATTGTGTCTTTGAATCAAAACTTTTTTGTTTTTTCAAGACAGGGCTTCTCTGTATAACAGTTCTGGCTGTCCTGAAGCTCATTTTGTAGACCAGACTGTCCTCAGACTTAGAGATATATACCTGCCTCTTCTTTCACAATGCTGGTATTAAAGGTGTGTGCTACCACTACCCTGCTAAACCAGCATGTCTTACTGTTTTAACCTATTCTTGTATGATTTCTTTGCATTAAGTCTCTTAGCATATTAATACTCTTTTACCTGTTTTTCTTTTAATTCTTAGAGAATTATAAAATCATTAATATTTGACTGTTTCTGATGTTTATGCAGATTTTCAAACTATATATACAATGAAATTCTTTTCGTAGCTAAATTGCTGTGTAATATATATATATATATATATATATATATTCATATATAGACATACACATACACACACTCATATATATATAGTCACACACTCATATATATATATATATATATATATATATGTGTGTGTGTGTGTGTGTGTGTGTGTGTGTGTGTGTGTAGTTGATAAGTATTTATCAAGTAATAGACCGGTACATCAAAGAGAAAATCTTATTTAGGTCTATAATTTAGTCCCAGTTTTTTGTTGGCCCTGCTTCTGGTATTTGCCCTTTAATACTGTTTTAAGAAATAGCTAGTGTTGGTTGGAGTAGTTCACTTCATTTTCTCAAGGTGATAATTTCTTAGAGTAATCTCAGCTAGTTAGTAAACGTTTTCTAGAATGTAGACATTATTAATATAACCTTTAACATATCTTCATAATTCTCTTTCTTGTTTTCTTTTCTTTTTCCTTTCTTCCTTTGTTTTTTTTTTTGACAGAGTTTCTCTGTGCAGCTTTGGAGCTTGTTCTGGAACTGGTTCTTGTAGACCAGGCGGGCAATTCACAGAGATCTTTGGACCTCTGCCTCCCGAGTGCTGGGATTAAAGACGTATGCCACCATCACCAGGCAAAAAAAGTATTTTTCGATGGTGCAATTGTGTGAGAATTTCGCTGGAATGATATGAGCAAAGTTCTACTTGCTTTAAAGATAAACAAAAAGAATGATTATATCAGAATCCGAATCCTGTCACATAAGGCAAGATGCTTATTGGAACTGTTTATTGGAGAGTGGACGAGAAGATACAGAGGAATGTATGACTCAAAATCAGCTTCATTTCCACAAAATCTACAAAGATGATTATCCACAAAATCTGCAACCCTTTGGCCGTTCGCACATTCTCAATTTATCTCTGCAAGTCATAGAGTCGCTTCTTCTACTTTGATGGTTAGCTGGAGAGTCTTCTTCAGCAGTTATTCACTGCTTCCATAAACTTGGAGAGTGACCTTGTGTGTAATTCACCATTTTAGGAGCTCTTTGAAACTTGTTAAATGTTTATTATTAAGCTTCTTCATCCCCTTTGTCCTGACAGTAGTTTAGAACTTCTTAACATTTAAGTAGTATCCTTTCCTGAGGGAATGTTTCAATTTGGAGGGAATTTCTACACACCATTCTGCCCATTTCCCTGCCTCCTTATTTATCTCAACACCTTTTCTGCAATATTCCTGAGACTTTGAAAGGATGATATGCATTTATGACCAAGCACTGGATAATGATGCCACAGCAAGTGTCACTTCTCAGGATATTCATTCTTGGTTTGATCCCATATCCCATGGTATAACTCTTTACCAAGGAAAATTCCTTTGTAACTGTTTGAAGCTGACAGAAACTGATTTATACATGTAACCAAAAATTTAGTGAAGGCAATTTGACACATCACATTCATTTAATAAAATAATAATATTCATTTACAGTACTGAAAACTATGACTTCCCATCCATAATTTTGCTTGTCCTGGCTTAAAATATAAGACCCTTAATGCCAAGTGGAAACTTTGTAATCTGTAACAGTCATGCCATGAATTGCACTATCAAATAAAACTTTCATGTTGTTTTGGTACTATAACATGCAGTGTCTGTTGCCATGCAGGAATTTTGGTGATTAATACTCCGGTCTCCCCAATGGCCTGCACAACACTCCTGCTTCTATGGAAGGAAGCCAGTAAAGAGAAAGCTTAGATTTCATTCTCAGCTTTACTCTCCATGTCCTACATCCAAAGTATGCTATGTCTTCACCTCATGGTTTGTCATGCAACCAACAGAAATGGCAATAACTTCCTAGCTTGTGGAGCTTAAGAGATCTCACTTCAAAACTTGTAAGAAGGTAGCCTAACACTGGCACTAAAGTTTTCATTTAACAATCTTATGGACCCAAGCAGTACCTTTTTCCACCTGTTCAGGGTGCATCCTCTACTCAAACTTTTAATTTTTTTTTTATTGATTGTATTGAGCTATACATTATTCTCTGCTCCCCTCTCTTCCTTTCTACTCCCCTTCTCCCATGGTCCCCATGCTTCCAATATATTCAGCAGATCTTGAAACTTTCTGACAGCTATTTTAATAACACATTTTCCCCCATTTAATAAGCCCAACCTACAAAGCAGGTGGGAGAATTAATGTATCTGATCATTTTCTAGCCAGTTTTTCGCTCTATGTTTGTGAAATGACTTCTTTGTCACTGTTGATTCTTAGTAGGAACTCTATTCTGTGCAGCTTTTCCCCCAGAGATTGAAATATTTCATCCTACATGGAAGCTCCTTAAGACAGAATATGTGAGAAAAACACAAGAGGATTTAGGAATTAGAAAGTCCCTGCAGCTTACCAAATTCACTAGACCCTTCCTTCCAAAGAGTAAACAACAGAAGATTGCTGAGAGTTACTCTCAGACAAGCCAAAGTGCAAAAAAGATTCTCAGTCATGCCAAAAAGCAAATAAAACTTCCCATGATCAGACCAGTTGTCTCAAAGAAGCAGAATCTTTTTAAGCTTTCTGAAAGAGGTTTAGACCAACTTTGAAAGGGCTCTCCAACCTGTGGAGCTTCCACAGGCTGTGCAGTAGGTTCCACAGCCTGCTTTTGTGGCCTGTCACTTGTACTGGGGTCAGCTTTGTTGATGCTTTGAGTTATATATTCTCCTTTAAATAATTCTTCATCATTATTCTAGTATGTAATCCCAATAAAACTTGTTTACCAAGTAGGGATTTGATGAAATTTTTATTTTGTTCTGTTATGGGCTACCTCTCAAGCGTGTGCCGATGTATGTGTAATATCTCCCAAGGAAAAGTCTTGTCTGAAGCACGATTGATTAAAACTTAGGGAGAGAAATTAAAGATTAGTCAGGATATCTGAAAAACAAAACAGTAAGCCACTGGTTCTTACCTCGACCGAAGTTCAAAATGAGGATCCTGCCTCCAGGAATCTTAGAATAAGACTGAGTCTGAGAGCTTTCTCCCCCCATTTCATAATCTTCTGTAGTTCTGGGATGAAAGGCATGCACCACCCAGATTCTATGCAAACTATTGTGGCTACTGGGATTAAAGGTGTGTGTTACAATTTCCTGTTCTGTGGCTGACCAATGGAGTTGCTTTACTCTCAGATCTTCAGACCAGCCTTATTTATTAAAATACAATTGAAATGCCACTACATGTATCACACAAAATAATTGGTTATCAAATAGGGATAGGGTAGAACTAAAGATGAAATGGGGTGGAGCGAGCGCATGGTCCTAGCTGTACAATAGAGACTGAGCAGCCTGACGGGAGATCATCTGCTGAGGAAATTCTAATGCAGTTGTCCTTTCCTGTATTGTGTGTGTAAATGTGTCTTTGTTCTATGATAGTTGTTATATGTTTCTTGTGGGTAGTGAGGTGTGAAAAAAAATTCCACTGAAACTAGGAATACGTGTCTGTAGGAGGAATCCCACGATGGCAGTTTCCATGTGGTATGAGTTGTCGTGTCTGCTTGATGAGCGATGTCCATCACATGAATATGGAGATGCATGTAAATAGTATTAAAGGAAGTGTTACAGTCATTGAGATCTGCGCAAAAGGTTCAAGACTGTCAATAAACAGTGATAAAATATACATGGCCACTGTTGTGTGCCGTTAGAAATGTATCAGACACTGAGACAGCAAGTGAATTATGTACTGAGGAAATTTGGAAGGCTTTAAACTTTAAAAGGTTCCTTTACTTGTGGGTCATGACTATTGCTGTTATAAGATTCCATAATTCTTACCCAAAGGTTGACATTGGTAGACTCGGGGATGATTGTAGAAGAGAGAGTGGGAAAAAATGTGGGGGTCAAAGGAAGGGGATAGGTGTTGTGTAGCAGTTTCCTTAAAGAACAAACATTCTACTGTGTAGAAAATCTCTTTGTCAGCAGGTAAACAACTAAAAATAGCTTCAGGTAGTTCCTAAAACTTAGAAAATTCACTATAGCCCTTCCTCACAAAAGTAAACACAAAAAAGTCTGCTGAGAATCATTCTCATGCAATTTAGGTGCCAAGAAGATTCTGATACTAGACTAGCTGCCTGGAAAAAAACGGGAACCAGAAATTATCCACGCTGTCTGTAACAGGCTAAAATCAACTGGAGTGCCTGGAAAGAACCTGCCTGATCATATTGAGCTGCCTGGAGGCTATACTATGTGCTCCAGTTCGCGGGTTTGGGGGGGCAGGGGAAGAGCTTTCGAGACAGGGTTTCTCTTTAGCTTTGGAGCCTGTCCTGGAACTAGCCCTTATAGACCAGGCTGGCCTCAAACTCACATAGATCCATCTGCCTCTGCCTCCTGAGTACTGGGATTAAAGGCATGTGCCACTGCCCAGCTCCCAGCTTTTGAGAGCTACCACCTGTGCTGGGGTGGATTTTGGTGATATAGCTCTCTTTTGAGTCTTTCTTGTCTTGTAAGTAACCTTTGTCTTATATTCCTGTAAATAATCCCAATAAACTCATGGATTCAAATTACATATACATATATATTACATACATATATAAATATATTACATCAAATACATATATACATTACATCAAATTTCAGGTGGCCCTTGATGGTGGCTTCCTCTGTTTCTTGCTTGCATGTAATGATTATGAGACTTCTGAGGCAGAGTCTACACAGGTGAGGTTCCATTTGTATCCAATCTTTGCTTGTTTCATCATAGGTCATACTAGCATTTTAATTGGGCTCTTAGTGTATCATCTTTACCTTTTTTGGTTTCTGTTATTTGTTAATAGGCTTCAAACAGTCTCTTCTGTTTGATATGCATTGCCTGACTGGAGAGTAGGAAACTTTGGAGATTGTTTGGTATTTTCCGTAAACATTTGTGGCATTGCTACCTTCGGAGTTCATACTCTTTTAAGTTAATGTCTCTAGTCTTGGCATAAGGAGTGTAGCCCAACAATATATCCACTCTTGTCATGAAAAAGTGCACACTTTGTACTCTTGGGGAGAGAAAAAAATGGCTCAGAACTGTCACAATCCTTTTTATCAGCACTCTTATATCAACATATTCATCTACCGTTCCTAAGTTTCAGATGCTTTTGAGCATAGCCACGAATGACATTTCATTTGTCTCCAGTATTATAATTCAACATGAGGCCTATGGTGGCCATTCATGACCCACAGCATCAGGGATCCTTGTCCACCCCACCAGAGAAACAGATGTGGAAGAGATTCTTTGTCCTCTTAACTGTCTGGAGGAGAAACTAACCAGTTAAGCTGTACAAATTCATGTAGACAAGTCTAGATTTGAAAATTCTTGAGTGTTTGCCCATATTGGTGTGTTTTAATATTACCTGCTTTTCCAAATAAACCCCTCTTATAAATAACTCTAACATACTTATTGGTTCACAAAGTGGGAAGTCAGTAGAATTGTTACTTTAGACAGCCATTGGTTCCCTTCCTGGAATGAATAAACATTTGTTCACAGCTTCCCAGAAAAAGTCTTGTATAACAGTTCTCACCATGAAAGTTTGCTAATGTTCTAGGAAATAAATTTGTCAGTGGCCGATAATGCAGGAATAATCAACCACAGAAGATCAGCTTTAACCAAATCAAAAATGTATTGAGAAAAATATTGATATAGGGAAGGTGGCAGGGTTTGGGCTCCAAACCAAAATTCTGAGGCAGGGACAGCAACCAGTTTTAAAGATGAAAACCACAAAGAAGCAGTTTCAGAGTCCCAACAAATCATGGTTCTTGGGTGTCATGCAGCCTTGGATCTTGGATAGTCTTGAATCAGCATATGACTATCTGTCCAACAGAACCTTCACTTCTCAAGGACCAGTAATCCACAGGACAGCATAAATATTTGCAAAATGTGTAGAGCTTTCTATATCCTATTCTATATCCTATATCCTCATTATGTTGGTGATTCTTTGGGAGGACTGTAGTTTTACCTTATCAGTCACATGTGCAATAGCTGTTATTTCCCCCTCAATTCTGACCTTTCTCAAATATTTTTTCTTTAAGATTCAATGGGTGGTGCAGGAGAATTGTCTGTATTCTGTCAATTATGTTTTAAATAAACACTATTTGGCCAGTAGCCAGGACGGTAGTAGAGGCAGGGAAATGAGAACATGAGAATTCTGGGAATGAGGAATCCCATTCCTCCTTAGTTCTGTCCAGACACTTAAGAAGCAGGATGTTACCTGCTCCTCTGAGAAAGGTACCGAGCCATGTAGCTAACATAAATAAGAATAATGTGTTAATATAACTTATAAGAGTTAATATGAGCCTGAAATAATGACCCAATCAGTCCATGATTAATGTAGACTTCTGTGTATTTTCATTGGGATTTACCAGCTTGGGAACTGGGCAGGACAGAAACTCAACAAGCAGGCCCTCATGTTACAAACAGGGACTAATGCTTTTCAAAAATCTTAACTGTAATTAATAACTATAACTTCTAATTCTGGAAACTTTTCTGATTCATTGGAGAAAGTTAGGTACATTGAGAAAACAACACTTAGATCATTAACCATGTCTCACAGTTCAGGAAAATAGAGCAGGGCATGCATTACACAGAATAAGGAAAAGGCCTCAGGAATGCACACAGTACAAACTGCTGAGAGTAATTTCCCTGGACACCAACCTCAGAACCATTGGTATGATTAGGTATGATCCAAGAGTACAGAAGACAATGCAAAATGTGGGATAAATAGAGCCACCTTTACCATTAATAGTAGTTATATTGGTGAAAGAAGTATGGTAGTGTGAGTTGGGAAAAGAGTATCTTATCAAAGTCTGCCTTTTACAGAGAGATTGAGACGTGGGACCCTCTGTAGAAAAGGGAACTGTATAAAAATATATCTTGCAGACATGAAAAAAATTATTTGGGTTTGAATATCATTGTCCTTAAAGCATTGTGCCCGTGAGTATTTCTTTTCAACTTTGTAAACCCAAGTAGCTGGAGCTGACATAAGTGCTGTGAGAATAGGGTTGTGTCTGGCTTGATAATTATGCCTGCGAAAATGCTGGACTCTGTGTCTAGAATAAGGTAATTCACAGAGTGGGAATGTGTTTTGTGGAAGCATAAAGAGGAACAATGCGGGCTTTCATAATGATCACGGTGTATCATTTCAATTGTGATGTACTTCTTAAAGTGAAAAATAGAAGCCGATAATAAAATTCTTCCTGTAACCCTAGTAAGAAAAACTCTTAAAAGATGGCCTGAACAATACGGGGCAACTTGAATACAATCCACATGGTGGTCAGGAGTTTTATTGGCACCCATGCCCCTTTTGAACCCCAGCTGAGGCTGCACTCTGGCACATAATGTAATAGAGAGAGAGAAATGGTGGGGACTTGTCTCAGTGACACACTTTCAGCCTGACAGGGAGCTTTGTGGTTTTGTGATCAGAGGTGGGTGGGAAGCTGGTGGTTCACACCTGTGTGAAGGCTTCGGAAGGTAGCAGTCTAGCCTAAGGAAATTGTCGATAGCAGCTCTTGGCAGAATGGCAGATTGGAACCAAATGTGATTTCTGCTGGTATCTAGAATTGAACAAAATTCACAAATATATAAGGCTTGCTAGATAAACAGTTACAACTCAAAACTTTTTAATTTTCTGACAGATCACAAAAGGGTTGCAAATTTTTCAGTATGGTCAACTTTTCAGTATGGTCAACTTTTCTTTCTTAGGGCAGGTGTGGTGATTTCTAAGGTCGTTATATGCAACACTAAAAATTAGTTTATTTGTGCAGTTTGCATGTTAAATAAGTGCAAATTTTAAGTTGAATTTGGATCAACTCGTTTAAGAACAATAAGAGTAATAAATGTTTTTGGTTTTTTTTTTTTTTTTTTTTTGGTTTTTCGAGACAGGGTTTCTCTGTGGCTTTGGAGCCTGTGCTGGAACTAGCTCTTGTAGACCAGGCTGGTCTCGAACTCACAAAGATCCGCCTGCTTCTGCCTCCCGAGTGCTGGGATTAAGCGCCACAACCGCCCGGCTTAGTAATTAATGTGTTTATCTGTGTTGTGGGTCTAGGGTTCTTCAGAGATTCACCAGTCTGACCACAGGTTTGGTTTTAATAAATTAGAAATGTTTAATTAAAAAGTAGCCAGGCCAAGCGGTGGTGGCACACGCCTTTAATCCCAGCACTTGAGAGGCTGGGGCAGGCGTATCTCCGTGAGTTCTAGGCCAGCCTGGTCCCCAAGAAATAGTTCCAGGACAGGCACCAAAAACTACAGAGAAACCCTGTCTCAAAAATCAAAAAATAAAATAATAAAATAAAAAAAGTAACTAGGACCAAACCAGAAAGTGTTCTCTGGATAAGACCTGATATAGTTAGTCCAAAGATTATAAAAGCAAACCCCACAAAGCCGCAATTTTGTGGAGCCAAATTAACTCCTATGTAGGTGGGGGCAAGGCAAGACTTTACAGTAGACCTCCAGCAGATGCTCAGCCAGCCACACAATCAAGCATTTTATAGAAAAGTAGAACTTAACAGTTAGTCGATTTGTGACGTATTACCTTGTGAGGATAGCTGAGGCTTTAAAATATTTTGTAACAATTTGATTATTTTTTAAAGAATAGTCCAGGAAGTCATCCTTCTTGGGCAAACTAATAGGCAGGTAACAAATATTCAAAGCAAGAGGAATTTCCTTACACAGCTAAAAGACAATTTTGTTTTACAATCATATCAAGGTAAATTGTTCTCTAAATATGATATTCACCATGACAATATAACCTTTAAATCTGGAAATATAACTTTTAAAAGATTTATTTATTTATTTTGTACACATTGTTGCACCTGCATGTATTTTGGCATGACAGAAGAGGGTACCAGATCTCATTATAGATGACTATGAGCCACCATGTGGCAGCTGAGAACCAGGACCTCTGGAAGATTAGTCAGTGCTCTTA
>JAQHUG010000056.1:4127941-4139081 GCA_028555095.1 Dicrostonyx torquatus | reverse complement strand
TGGACCAGAGTAACTCCATGATTGCCTGAACTTCTCATCGGTAATCTTTAGGAACATGTAAAAGAATACCATAGTAGATATGACTTCAAACAAATGGGTTATTTAAAATCTCCTACAAAATCATTTAAAGAAAAAATAAATGATTTACAAAGTAAAAATTTATTCCATTGCTGGTAAGAATAGACATTTGCCCAATCTACATGGAATAGAGTTTAGCTTCTACCCAGAATGTTGAAATCTAGAAATTATATACCTTGTTATAAGTACAGTGCAGTCACATGCTTTTCAAAACATTTTCCTCAATGATGCGCCACATAGGTAATAGAGCTTTCCCAGAATGCACTGCCTTGGGATATCATAGAGGAAACTAGAAGTGTAGAAACACTGACTAGTTAGCTCAGTTTCCAGTACCAGGCATGCAAGTCTAAACTCAGAAAAAAATTAAAAAGGTATAAAAATCAGGGGAAAGAAAATCCAACAAGTAAGTCCCACCAGTGTTTCAAGGACTACCTTCCTCAATGGTGAAAAGTTCAGACATTGGTTTTGTCTGTTTCCAAATGTCAATACTTGAGAAAAACCTAGAAGTCACAGCCTCAGAATCAGTCAGTGTCAGTTAGTGCTAAAACTGCCCTCAGAAGTTATGTATTTGAACATAAAATTTCAAACATAAATAACTTAGGAGAGAAATAATTAAGAGATCACTAAGGAGCTGAGATGAAAGATAAAAATGAATGATCTGAGTTCTAATTCTCTGTTAATTCTTTTTTAAATCAGCATTCCTCCAGTCATGGTGCAAAGTACCTTTAATTTTAGCAGAAGGGAGGAGCCAGAGGCAGGAGGGTGATTTGGCATTTCGGTCAGTATTACCACAGCGTGTGACATTTGTAGCTTTCATTATATCTCTATTCTAACAGGCAAAAAGAGTGAGAAATAGGAACTAATTAATATCCTACTTGAATGTGTTGCCTTCTACTAGGGAGTAGTTGTCTCTCAAGGGGCTACATTTTTAAAGAAAAGCGACTCTTCCTTGCCAAGTGGATAGCGATTGTCAATTGCTCAACTAGCGGTAGGACTTCATGTCCAAAACTTCTCTCCATTCTGGATTTGTTTTGGCTTGGTTTGACACAGGCCTTGTGAATGCTGACGCAATCTTTGTAAATTTATATGTAGCTGCTACTGTGTCCAAACTGAAGACACAGCTTATAAAATGATAAAAAAAACTTTCCAACTATATGTGTGTGTGTGTAATATTTAAAGAACTTCCAAAATAAATAAAGAAAAAAATTTTTAAAAAGTTTTCCAATTTATGAATGAAGAAATGAACTAAAATTGGAAAAATCTCAGAAGACATATGGCCAGGGTCAATATGCATTTGAAAAAGTTTTCTGCATCCTTAGGCACTAGGAAAAGGTAATCTAAAACAATTTTGAGAGTTCATCTGATCCAAGTGAGAATGATTATCATCAAGAAAACAAGAGACACCAAATATATTGAGAATGTCGGGGAAGAGAAACTCTCATTCGAATTTGGTGACAATGTAAACTGCTGTAACCATTATGAATCTACATGGAGATTTTTCTAAATACTTGAAATAGAACTGCCATATGATGCACTGCTATCTTTTCTAGTTATATGTTAAATATTATAATACTATCATAAGGATGTTTGCATATTAATATTAATATTGAACTATGCATAATAACTAAAAAAATGGAAGTGGTCTGGAGTCTTATGATCACATACAATGCTGTTTCTAGCCAAAGGCAATAGTAAAACCATAAAACAGTATTAAGAGGTATGCAAGAACGTAGAAGAAAATTAAAACATTAATCCAGAGATAGGACAAAGAACTGTGTAACTGGAAACAAACTGGTGTTTACTGAATTTGACATATTAGACCAGTAGATGGGACTCACAGGGTCAAGATATCATGATAAGGCGGGGGTAGCAAATAATATGAGAAGACCACAGTGAACCTTATTACTTTGTTTTCTAATTTAACATACAAATAAAAATTAAAATCAACACTCAAGGGAAAGAAAACAACTACTGACAGTTGATGGTTGTTGACTCTCTTTTACTTAGTTACTAGTAGGTTAAACATGCTTCAGAGGATGGCCCTCACTAGAACACATATAGGTAACACTCATTGGACTAAGAAATATTCCTATAATGAAGAAATAATGAAAACATGTAATTGGAAAGAGTTGAATTGGGGGCCTTTAGGGGAGCTGGAGGGATTTGATGATGGATTTATATAATCAAAATAGATGACATCTCTATATAAATAAAATTATTAGCACCAAGGACTTCATCCAAATATTATATGCTTCTACAAGGCTTTTTATACAGAAGTTTACAGTGACTATTGTCTCCACTTTCTCATAATCTGCATGCTTCAAACTAGCAAAACATAATGCTAGATACAATTATAGCTATTCTCCTTATTTAAATTTAAAATTTTAAGAGTATTAATGGTATGGTTTTAGAAGAGGAGCTGTAATTAGTATGAAATGTGTCATGTAATACCCATTTTCATCTTATTTTCTACATTATTTCCTCATTAGAAATCACTGAAGCAGAGACACACAAAGTAAGACAGATGTTGATAGCTGTCTTTAACGAAGTTAGTGGTGAAAATGTACCCTCTTTGTTCTCTTTCTTACTGTCTCCCTGAGGAAGAGTGAATAAAAATGAAGACATAAAAATATGAATCCTAAGGTAATAATTTTTTTATATCTGGAATATAATGATATATGAAAAAAACTAACATTTAGATTCTAAAAAAAAGTGACTGCAGGAATATATCAATTTACCTTAGTGGCCTAATTTTATTTGAGCACTAATACGGAAGTGATAGGGAATGGAGAGTGTTATGGAATGCTGTCCCTTGTGTATAACTTGGCAGTTACATCTTTAATCAGAACAGCTGTGAATACCCACAACCTGTTTCTAGAACTAGGTCTGTTGACATTTCCTCATAGAAGCAAGGATAAGTTAATAAGAAATGTCATTATATCTTGTCTGTGTGACTTATAATAGTAGGACTTAGTCCTCCACAGGTTCAGAGAACCGAGTTGAGAATCAGCCTGTTAACAAAGGGCTCTCTCACAGCAGAAAAAAATAACGACATCTTGAATTTTGCAAGAAAATGGTTGGAGGTAGAAAACATCATTTTGAGTGAGGTTACCCAGACACAACAAGACAAGTATCCCATGTACTCACTCATAAGTGGTTTTTTATATATAAAGCAAAGAAAACCAGCCCACAAATCACAATCCCAGAGAACTTAGACAACAATGAGGTCCCTATGTGAGACATACGTAGATCTAATCTACATGGGAAGTAGGAAAATCAAGATCTCCTGAGTGAATTGGCAGCATGGGGACCTTGGGGTAAAGTTGAGTAGAGCTCAATAAAAAATCAATAAAATAAAAAAAAAATAACTTCTGGTGACTTTAATGCTCTTTGTTTTGTGATCACATTTCCTGATTTCTGCCTCTTTGTCATTTGCCTTCTGGGTGTCTGCTCCTCTGTATCTCTCAGTAGTCTACACATTGCATTTCCAGCCAAAGTGTTGAGGATATGGGACTGTTTAATGTTCAGCTCTAATTAAAGAATGCATAGTGTCACATTTAAGATCAGGTAGTACAAGCTGAGGAGGAAGCAGAAAGGACATAACAATATAAAGTGGGTGAATGTTATAAAATGTTGTCTTGGTGCATAATCTTGCCCTTGTACTCCTGGACTTACAGCACCAATGAACTCCTCTATAAGAGGCATACACTCCTTGGTGGCAGGTCAAAATTCTGTCCTGATGGTTAGATGCTCATAAGGCCCAGGTCCTCAATGAGGATTTCATCTGCCTCTTAAGGGTTGTTAAAATGTGGAGCCACTAGGGTGGGACCAGGATTTATCTCTAGTACATGTACTGGCTTATTGGAGACCAATGGAGGATTCCTTGTTTAGCCTGGATACAGGTGGGGGGGCCTTGGCCCTACCTCAACTTGACATGTCAGACTTTGTTGACAAAGATTTCCTGAGTTAATTGGCAGCAAAAGGGACCTTGGGGGAAAAGCCTTATCTACTCTAGGGAGTGGCTGGGGTTGCCTGGGGGAGGAAAGGTGCAGAGAGAGTGGAAGAAGTGGAGGGAGAGTGAACTGTGATCAGTATGTAAAATTTAAAAAAAAAAAAAACTTTCAAGTAAAAATTTTAAAAAAGTAAGAGGTGTTCTTGGTGGGTAATGTAGGCTGCTTATATTTCTGTAAACAACTTACTGGGTCTCGCTGTGTGTGTCTGTCTCTGTTTGTGTCTCTGCGTCTCAATCTCTTTCTCTCTGTTCAGTGCATACCCACAGAAATAGAATACAATTTACAAAGCTATGAAAGTGATTTTAATAAAATATATTATGTAATTCACATAAACAAATTATTCTGATCTTCACAGTAGGACTACTGTTTTGAGATTCTTATTTTTGCTGAGATCATAACATGCACAGATTCATAAAATATCTAATTATTGAAACATGATCAAGCTTACTTATCACTAATAAAATGATGCCACTAGATTAAACTTTGTTCACTAAATAAAATATAGTGAATTGTTCGAGGCAGACAACCTCCATGTTTGAGGTATTCCCAACACTTCGTAAAGTAAAATTGTTTTATCATTTCAGCATTCACTAATAAATAATATAGCATATGTTGTTAATAATTTTATCTCCAACTTTAAGAATTAAGTTACATTATTCCCAAAGTATTGCTAACCAGACACCTATATCACAAATGAGAAAATTAAAAGGAAATATTTTAGTAAAATGTCTCTTTCTTTATATATAATAGCATTTATATGTATGCATATATATGCATAGACATTTACTTATGTAAATACACACATAATAGTAATTAGAAAAGGTCATTCCTGAAGATATATAAAGAGATAAGACAGCTGGGCAGTGGTGGCGCACGCCTTTAATCCCAGCACTCGGGAGGCAGAGGCAGGTGGATCTCTGTGAGTTCGAGACCAGCCTGGTCTACAAGAGCTAGTTCCAGTGCAGGCTCCAAAGCCACAGAGAAACCGTGTCTCGAGAAACAAAACAAAACAAAACAAAAAAAAAGAGATAAGACAGCATCTACCAAGTAAAAACTAAAATCTAATTATCCCATTTTACTTCTATATTGGTAATATATATCTATATTACTGATATATATCTCATATTATCTGATGATGATAAGCCACTTTCCAAGGGAGAACAATTAATAGTTCTACTAGGTGCAACATCTGTGAACCCCAGCTATGACAGCCAAAGCAAGGTATCTGGACAGATATAATGGTGGCACTGAAAGACCCTCAAGGTGGAGGTCCTCAATGCAGGGCCCCCAGACTCAATAACCAGGCCGTCAGCTGCAACAAGCAAGAGGTTTATTTCTCAATTATACAATCAGGTGCTGCAGCCCTCGGGAGACTGAGCACCCTCAGCATCACAGCAAACAAGGTTTTAAAGGCAAAAAACACAAGTTTAACATGAATTATCATATGGGGTACGGGTACATCCAGGATTGGTCTAGACTATCGAACCAGGGTTACAACAAGGCAAAATTAACATAGTCCCACCTACACATGTTTTTCTTAACTGAGTGCTCCAGCTGCAAACCTGTTTTGGCAACTAGTTGGTTTCCTAGTCGGTGAGAGAAAGGGGAACTGACTAGAATTCGGATAACAGACAAACACGTTTATCTCAGTGCCTTTCTATAAGGGTGTCCTTAGTTTTTAGGGTTGGGGTCTTTCAGCACTTATGTCTTGGGTGCAGCTGGGACAGAACTCTTTATAGAACTATACCGAGGTCAATAGAAAAGAATACATGCCTTTTACTGCAAACCTAGCCACCGTTTGATTATTTGTAAGTTCATACACCTTCGAGGAAAATATATTGCTTCCATTTACCTAAACCTGTGTAATTACTAACTACAATCTAAATATTTATACTTATACCCACAGATATGTGTAGCTTTCACTTCTCATCAAAGGAAGCTTTTTGTTTTTCAGAATATATAGAGAGTGCATAAAATTCTACAGCTGGTCAAAATAAGGAGAGTAACTTCCTAGGAGTTTTCCAATCCCAATTGACAACATCTTTAGCACATGGCTAAGCGTCAAAGTTTACTTGTCATCTTTTATGAGTGCAACTGTGAAGTTGCACTGAACAAAAGGGTTTCCTCTCCATATTTGTGATGTGCTGACCAAAAAGAAAGTTTGTGTAAAATTCATTTAGAAGGTGTTTGTAACTACTACCATCATAGTGTGGTGTTTACCAAAATTGTCTATAATTATGGGATAAGTCACAGCATTTTGCCTTTCAAAAAATCAGGAATTTATTATTAAAAGTCACAGGGATTTAATACAAATGAGAGAGGTATATTAATTGAGAATAATTCATGTCTCGCTAAAAGTATGCAACTAATATCCTCCAATCACCCAAATAACTCTAGGTAATGGTTTGTTATGTACATCTAGAAAGAAATAGTGTTAATATATGGACTAAATGTGTAATACATATTCATAATATTAAAGGTGGCAATGCGATGTGAGTATGTGGTGTCAGGAAGCAGATTATGTCTTTTTTGAAATTTTCTCTGTCTTTGTAATGGAACAGCAGGATATGGATCTCATACATTTCTAAGATTGAATATTACAATGTAGGTGTGATGTTCATCACTCACCTAACCAGTGTTAGGCTCTCAGAACAAGTCAGTAAGTATATTAATATACAACATTTGCTATAACCATTCTTGACATATGTACTACACATTCACTCAAATCATGAACAAATGCTTTATATGTAATCAATAGATCTTTGATTTATTTTCCAGTGATCAATAACATTTCCAAAAGTAACTTGGGACAGGCAAGGGATTATTTCACTTGGACATTACCGTCCATCAATTTGGGAAGCTAGCATGAGAACTCACACAAAACCATCAAGGAATGAATCTTGTAGTATAGCTTGCTCAAATGCTTTCTTTTTCTCTGCTCCCCTCCCTTTCTCTCCCCTCCCCTTCAACCCTCTCCCATGGTCCCCTTGTTCCCAATTTACTCAGGAGGTCTTGTCTTTTTCTACTTCCCATGTAGATTAGATCCATATATGTCTTTCTTAGGCTCCTCGTTGTCTAGATTCTCTGGGATTGTGATTTGTAGGTTGGTTTCCTTTGCTTTGTCCTTAAACATAAAACTCAGCTTGTTTCTTGTATAGCCCAAGACTATCTGACCATTAGTAGTACCACCCAGAGAAAGAAGGGCCATTCTTCTGAGTCATGGACATAGGACAATCTGATCTACACTATCATTGAGTTGAAGTTTCTCCAAACCAGGTGACCTTAGACTGTGCCGTGTTGACAATGAATCTAACCAGTGCAATGGATTTAAAAAGGTCACATTTTTTTCTATGACGTTACTTTTGTTTTCTTGTATGTATCTGCTCTAAATTCACCTTCATTATTGAACAATGAAACAGAAATGTTATGCAAAGTTTATTGAAGGCTTTTGAATACTTATGGAAACCTTGTACATGACTGTCATCCAAAAAGAGTGATTTGTTCAAAATTACACATTTCTCTAAGTGGAAAGTTTGTTTGTTTTAACAATTTTTCTCTTTCTTAAGTTACCAAAATTACCACATTAAAAACTGTTATACTATATCTTATTCTGAGAGAGTAAATATTTCAATTTTTTATATTATATTTCCCATAATGCAATAAAACATATCTTTTTCAATAGCTAAAATTTCTAGAATAATTAAATAGTATATCTAAAAATAAAATAATAATGTGTTTAAATTTTATTTTTTGTTATACCTCTATGATATTTAAATTAGAATGCATTTTTGTGATATGTACTAGTATCCATCATTTGAATATTTACAAATATAAAAGATCTTAACATATTTAATGTTAGGCAGTGATAGGCAATTACTAGATAAAAATCCTTGGAAGGGACTAAGCATGGTATTTTCTAAACAGAATTTTTAACTCAGCAAAAAAATAATTAAAACAAACTAATTTAAACATATCTTGTGGCTGCTCTTCAGGAAATGATAATATAGGCACTGCTGGTAGAATTATTGACTTCCATATATGTAAATAATGCCTGCTTCATATAAAATGATGATTTGTTCAGAAAATAATAACAGCATGGGAATTATTTTTAGAGTGTTTAATTCCTAAAATGTAATATCATATGCAAAATAATTATGTTAAGATAATTATTTTCAATTTACTCAATTTTTATTTCAATTATCATTGAGTGCCATTTTAAAAGATGCATAAATCTAGTATAATTCCTGTTCAGTAGACTCTACTCTAGAGATTGTGTTTTCCACAGACTCTATATTAAAACTTGGAAGAAAATTGGAGCTTTACTGATATAAATCACCACAATAAATGTAATTTTATATGTCAGAGAATCTTCTTCAGGAAAAGGCTGAATTTTGAAATGTGTCTTTATTCTTACACAGTTTTCCTACAGGTAGCTATTTCTTTCACTATTAAATTATTCTAACATGGAAATTTGCAGGGTTTCTCAAAATTTCAAAGGTGAGAGAAGTTACACTGGTTTTGAGTATGGAAAGAAAAGTTTTCCACTGTGTATGTTAAACATATGCTAGAAACACATATTCTGATTGTTGCGACTTAATGCATTCCTGAACACACTGCCCCTCGACTTCCCTCAAACTCATATTCCTCCTGTCACTGAAGTGCTTGAGTTCCAGGCATCAGCTACTGGGAACAACTTTGGGATAACTTTTGGGGTATGAATAGAAACTTGAGAAAAATAGACTGAATAAAGACAATTAGAGTGCTATGTTCAAAACACCAGAGTTAGGTATTATTGTGGAAGGTATTATGAGTGGGAAGACTCAGACAAAAGTCTAGAATGAGTATGCCAGCAATGACAGGGCTTAATTGACGGATTCTACTTGGATTTTAGACTTCAAGTGCAAATATGGAAGGTGACAATTATTTTTTGTGTAGTAATTACTTTTTTGAGTTTTAAAAATTAAATATCCTGTAAGAAAATGTGTTCAGACAAAATGCCAAAGAAGTGAAATATTATCCAATATATGCAAATTGAATTATATATCTTATTAATGATCCAGCTAAAACATTAAGTAAGCTGTATTCTCCATGCTTTTTCTAAATTTTTATGCCTATCTGAATTATAGTTTTTCCAGAGAGGTTTAAACAAAAAGATAGCATATGTTAGAGTTTTCCTATTTACCGTATTTAATAGTCAAAGCTTTTAAGTAAATTGATGACATAAATTTATGTACAAGTTAGAAAGAGAGAAGCTCCGTTAAAATTTTCCCAGATCAGATTTAAAGAATGTCTGTGCGACATGGTCAAGATTGTTCATTAATCTAGGAATTTCTAGCCCACAGTCAATGGCACTATCCCTAAGCAGTCGGATTTGAACTGTAGTAAAATCTTAGCTAAGCATGCTCCAGTGAGTGAACCAGTAAGCAGACAGAGACACCTTGGTGCTTTCTGTGTGAGCTCCTCAGCTCACTTTCTTGGTGATGAGCTGTAATTTGTCAGATGACATAAGGCTTTTGTTCCCCTAGGTTATTTATCAGAGACACAAAGCAAACTAAAGAAGGATTTACGAAAATCAGTCCGGCAATATGTGAATTCCAGCATGAATTAGAGCATTTTCACTGTTGTGAGCATTGATGTTTACTTTTAGTCGTTGCTATGTAAGAGACTAAAGAGGGAAAAAAACAAATCACTTGATCCTAGTAGTTCAAGACAAGAAAACAAGCAAATAAACCGCGGCAATTTCTAAGATGAAGAGGAGCTGCAAGAAGAGGCAAGAACAGAGTGAATCTGACCAAAACATGTTGTGTAAATCTACAAAACTGGCAAAAACTCACTCATTGTATACATGTAAAAGGTTATCAAAATAAATTTTAAAACTATTTTTTAAAGTATAGAAGCATTCCCTAATCCCTTCTAACCCCTCCCTTTTGCCTACCCTCACCCCCAACCCCTACCTCCACTCCCATCCCCACATTCATGCTTCCAACTTTTGCCTGGCGATCTTGTTCTTGGGAACCTAGTCTATATGGTTGCACACCTTCTTAGGCCAGGATGGAGGGGGAAGGGCCTTGGGCTTCCCACTGCGCAGGGTACCATGCCCCCTCTTAAGGAAGCAAAGGGAGGGAGGAGAGATACTGGGGGAGCAGGAGGGCCAGGGCCAGGGGAGTAAATGTAAATTTCTCTTTTAACAATAAAAAAATTAAAAATAAAAAAGTATAGAAGCAAAGATGTTTATGGGTCAATTTCTATGAGTCATTGTTTTGCAACAATCTTCTTGGTATTCTGAATTTTAAAACATTTCTAAACCTTTTTCTGAGATATTCCCTGAGCCATAGAGGAAGAAGCACTGGTATCGGTTGATCCATTGGGCTTGGATTCCACAGGATCTGTTGATCTTGCCATTGTGTCTCTTTATAATTTTATGTGATGGTGTCTTTTTGGATGAGTGATGATACCTACAGTTATTTGTGAGAATTATGATAAGATTTAGAATATAGAAAAAAGTTATGTTTGTCTAACCATGTGTCAGCAGCAGGTTCATTTCACTGGACTATTTAATGAGAAGAAAGTATTGCACAGCATGCTGGACTTAGAAAAGAGCTGCAGGCAAGTAATGATAGCAAGGGGAAGAAGAATTACACTTGCTCACGAATGAGTCTCTTATTGGCTGTCAAATTTAGAATGGTTAGCCTTTAAATCATATGTACCAACAACAAAAATGGGCTTAGCAAAGTTTTTATTTATATATTCATATACATATATATATGTAACAATAATATTCAAGGAAAAAAAAAACTATCAACTTGCGAGTGGTGGGAGCATTGTAGGGTCAAGTGGAGGGAGTTGCGAGGGCATGCAGGAAGAGAAGTGATGTCATTCTATTTCTTAAAAATATATGATCCTTTGTGTATATATCACAGCTTCAGGTTTTGGGGTTCGCAAATTTTCTTTGTCCATGTTTTGTATGATTGTTTTCTCATATATCGATTTGTTTATTTTGAGATTTATCTTACTTTTATTCCTTAGATGCCTATTTGTTTTCTTACCAT
>JAQHUG010000056.1:4083842-4097749 GCA_028555095.1 Dicrostonyx torquatus | reverse complement strand
CTCAGTGTGTCATGGAGATGAGCAGAACCAGGCTTCTAATATCAGTATTTATATGACTATATTAATGGTCATATTATTATGTGGCTATCATAATCATAGAAATTATGTATTATGTTTTTTAAGGGCCATGAAATAATTTTCTCACCATATTAAATCATCAGACCGGGTAGTCTATTATAAATATTTTTAATATTTTCTTAACCATAACATCAGAATAATGTTTCTTCCTGTTATCTGAGAGAAGTGTACAGTACAAACATTGTTCTGTGTTATCAGTGGACTATATAATCTTATTTATACTCAGGGAAACAATATTTGTGGAGCAGAGAGAGGTGCTTGCAGACACCAAATAATTTATATAAAACAGTACTTTGATCATGCTTAGTGAAAGAATTGTTTGGCAGAAACTTATTTTTACGTATCTTCTAAAAATGAATGTTAGAAGTCAAGGTATCTTTCCTTAACCTAATATAACTCCAGGTTTTCAGTATGCAACAGAGGCAAACAAAAGCTGCCATTTCATAGATGCCAAGTCTCTATAGTAACTGTTAAAAAGTAATGGGCTTATTAGTGTTTTCACACAAACTAATTGAATTTAGCTTCTCAAGAATCATTTCATTACACTTGTTTATGTAAGTATATGTAAGTTCAGCAATGTATATAAATAGTAAAAATAAAGAGTATTTATATGAAACATCTAAGCAGTATAAAGTTACTGAAAATATGGGGATAAATATGCATGTATATGATATATAAAATGACTATATTTAGTAGGATTTTCCTCATTTATTATACTAAACCATAACAATTATTTTTAATCAAGTTTAGCATTTTTGAAGCTCTTTACTTCTTAGCTTTGATTTCCAATGTTTTTCTAAGCATGATAATTTTTAGAAAGCTGATGAGTTTAATGGTAAAAGGCATTTATTCATTAAAAATAACAAATTGATAATCAAATTGATATTCAAGTTTAAACTGTTTTATATCTGGTTATATTTTCATTGTTACTTACGTAAATCTGAAATGAAAAGTTAGAAATTGAAGTAAAGCTAATTGTTAAGAAGTTTATTATATAATCAGCTTCAATTTGAAACCTTCAGAGAAAATCCAAATGAAGCAGCTGTGTGTTGTAATTGCCTCTGAATACAATTTGAAACTGTCATTAAAGGGGATAATCTACCATTTAGGAAAGTTGACCTAAATGTTACCTTCTAAATTTTTCTAAAGTTAACACTAAAAAGTTCTGTTTCATTTTAACCACTACTATGGGTGAAATATTTCTGCTTCAAACATTGCAAATTGCATGCCTGGTGTGGATATAATCCTTATTTTTATATAAGGTCATTCCCCAAGACAGTTTCAAGCACTGTGACTATAGCAATTAAACTCTCTATAAAGATTTTTTTCTTTTAAAGTACTGAATACATATAGAATAAAAATTAGATCATATCAACTCAATCCACCAAAGAAGGTTAGCTTACAATTAAGTTTTAATTTGAATAAGAATTAATGTATCCCCTTAACTTGCCATTGTTACATTTTTCTTTAAGTGTTAAAATGTATTGACAAAGCAACAATTTCCTTATCCACTCATACATACCTCTCATTGTTGATTCCCTTTTTTCTTTATTCCTCATTTTCCTGTCCCTATTTCTCCACTGTTCTATTTTGCCTGCAGCTTCACTCCTCCATTTCACTAACACAAGTATTCTATTATCTTTTAAAACTTTTCCTTAAAGTCTCTTTACAGTGTGCCCATTCTTCACAGTTGTCTGACTTTACACACACTTACTCCTGCCTAGATATACTTATTTAACAATAAGAAACTGAATGAACTCCATAAGACACATAAACTATAATATAAATGATGTATAACGCTGATGAAAAAATAAATACTGTCATTTGTATTTTTACTTTACTTCTATCAATAATTTGCATTAGAAATATTTTACAAGTTCAATGTCTAAAGTACTTTTATTTATTATTATTAAATACAAATTAATGAACTATTAATGTATTTTCAAAACAAAAATTTGGTGAGATGTACAATTTTCCAACATTGGTCATCCACATATAACCATTAAATAATAGTCTAGTGTTCACATAAAAACACATTGCTAAGAAATGAACAGACTTCAATATTTAGGAACAATAGGAGCAAACTAGCCTATGAAGAATAAGCTATTCAGGCTCATGAAACCATTTTCCAACTTCTAGGGAGCTTGTGGCAAAAAATATTTAGTATGGTAAACTTTTTGTACCTACCTGAGTTTCACCCAGTAAACAGGATGCAACCGAATAAGATCTCAATGCAATTCTTCAGAGCTGAAGGCTATACTAAAATAACAACATCTGAAGGCTGCCACCTTCATTTACTAATCATAGATATCAAGTATCAACTAAAAAGTTAATTTTCCCATCTATCCCAGAATGTTAATAGATTTTCTACTGAGGTTAAGTTTGAGAGCCTGTGTCTAATATAGGCCAGTAATAAAGATAACCCAAACCTTTCATGGAAGGTGAGTGAATGTTAGTTTAACATGTATTCTGTTTCTACTATCAAATTAAATTCATTATTTATAAATGTTGATTTAGTCACAGAAAGATACCAAGAACTCTACAAGTTTCTTGAATATCCTCCACTAACCTTCCTCAAGTGTAAATATCCTCCCTACCTTTATCAACATTTATTAATCAAGAGACTGGCGCGGGTACAACTCAGAGATGAATCAGATGTCAGTTATGCATATCTTTATATTTGTGCATATATATCATTTATTCATATATTGTTTTATATTTCCAACAGTACATCGGGTTGATTCCACTATTCTATTTAAATGATTCTAATAAATTGCCTACACTTAACTTGCTACATTGCTTAAAAATCTATAATTTCCCTGTTAAAATTCTCCCATTTCTCCTCTATTATATGACACTTTTGTGGGGATAGAAACATCTAAAAAAGGGAACAAGTAAAAGACCAAAGTAAGGATATCATTAAATTCCAAATTAAATAACCAATTAGTGTATGGGGCTTACTTAATATAGATAAAGGGCTTTCTTACATGAGCAGGGAGAATTCGAAGGCGACCTTATGTCTAAATTCCTATTCCAGCATGCACTACAAATTATGAAAACAAGAACCTAAGAGAATATTGCATAAATTGTCTGTGGCTGAACAGATTGGTTTAAGATCTGCCCAAGGAGAAGAGCAGCTGCACACTTGGCCTATACTCATGCCTGCTTCTATTTTATTATTTTATCTTATTTTATTTATCCTTGTATACAGCTCTTTTAGGCAACATCCAGGGCAGAAACCTCTGTGCTAGAAGATTCTAAACTGACACTAAATTGGAGCAACAAACAACTTATATTTCTTGGTCCCTGTCTACATGGAGGGTTCTTCTTTTCCAAAGAGCCCTACCTCTGGAGAAGAAATGTACAGAACATATTTAGAAGAGAAAATTGCCTACCATTAGGATAAACTTAATCAGTTTTGCATATTTTGTCTTTTCTTCATGTTCACCAGTTAAGGTTTATTGCTTCTCATACTTCTAGGGGCTGCCAGGAATTTAGGCAACCCCTAGAAATATGAGATTTAGGCAGATGGATCTCCAGATCCGTCTAATATCAATAAGATTAATATATTTTAATATTAATAAAAAACAATAAACCCACAATTTAACATGGGACTTTTAGTCACCCTGTGTGCTCCTGAGTTACATGTGCCTCAGTTATCCTATTAGCACTCGGGAGGCAGAGGCAGGCAGATCTCTGTGAGTTTGAAACCAGCCTGGTCTACAAGAGCTAGTTTCAGGACAGGCTCCAAAGCCACAGAGAAACTCTGTCTTGAAAAAAAAAAGAAAGAAAAGAAAAGAAAAAGAATCAAGGACAACAAAATTTTCAGTTTAACTTGCTGATAATTTTAAGAGTCATGCAATGATAGTACAGAGAGATAATTTATTGATTTGCTTATCTAATTGGTTAGGAGTCAAGTTTACTGAAGTGCTTCATTGAGTAGTCATATAGAAAGATTGAAAGTTTCTGTACCTTTATATTGCACATGGTATCTGCATATGTGCATATTACTATATTGCTTTTAGGAATAAATGCATGTATAAATTTCTATAATAATTTTGCCTTATTTAATAATCATAAAATACTTAAATAAATGTATAGCAATGTATATTTATGAGATTACACAATAGCAGATATGAAATAGTACTATTTTTACACTTTGTTCTTTGCTATTTCCTTAGATTTAGATTTAGCTGAACGTTTTGGCCCCTGTAAGCTGTTTGTCAGACACTTATGTCTGCTGCTACCTTTTTCTATTTGTCTGCATCTGTGCTTCAGTGCATTCTTAAAACATGTTCTAGTCATACAGCATGTTTCAATGACTTCCCTTGTTTTTTTTTTTTTCTGGAAAAAAAATTTTACAATTTCTGTAGATGCAGGATTGTGTCATTAACCGTTAATTTTCATATTTTTCCCTAGCATATCTTGTTGTTTAGCTATTCTTGCAAATGTCTTACATCTCAAATATTTTTAACTTATTTATATCAGAAATTCACATATACCAGGCCATAATATCTTTAGGTTAAGCATCCATGGATTCTTCTAACCACAGATCAAAATATTACTGAGTATGTGCAATTTTTTTTTCTTTTCAATTTTCCCTAAGCAATAGAGTGTAGCAAAATCTATACTACATTGCATTGAGTCTGAGATATAATTTTCAGATGATTTATCATATGGAATGTTTTAGTCATGTGCAAATATAATGCTGCATTATATAAGGAGCTTAAATACTTTCTTGTCCTTATTTTAATCTTAGAACGTATACTCATGAACTCTAAGGAAGAATGCGTGAGTGTATTTATTGTCTTTCTCCCAAGCAATGTTTCACAAGGGATATTTAACATAAGATTTTGCAAACACACAATTTACCTAAAACAATTGACCAGTCAATTCCCATTATCATTTCACTTTATATGGAAGCATAAAGATACAATATTAAATGCTGACAGCGAGGAACTAGAGAGGGCATAGGTACCATAGTCAGGCATGTTTATAGAGGTTGTCAAAATATTAATTAGCAAGTGTGTTTCCAACTAGAAATCACATGATAGATTCTACATTGAAGCACTGTATGTCAATTTGAAGTAAATGAGTTAATTATAATTTTTGGCAATTAAAATTGGTGCTGTGTTGCTTTTTTCTGGTGTTAAGTGTGTTCTTACCTTGCTATCTACCCATCTTTTTCTCTAATGTGGTTTGGCCTGTGTCTCTGGTGATCATTCTCCTAACTGCCAGTGAATCAAAGGCTTAGATGGTTGTTCCTCATGATGGTGTTGGGGTCATGTTTCCAGTCACCCTGAAGGTTGGTTGGCATTCATGGAGGTTGCTTGGTGCTCCTGGAGGTCACTGTGCCATCCTGGAGGTCGTCCAGGTCTGTACTCATGGAGGTTGCTTGCTTGGGCCTCCTTCTGAAGAGGTCACTGTCTTGGGCCTGCTCCCATGGAGTTAGTTGCTGACTCAGCCCTGCTCCAGTAGAGGTGGCTTGCTTGTACTTGCTCCCACAGAGGTTGCTGTCTTAAGCCTGCTCCTGCAGAGTTTGATCACTTGTACCTGCTCTTGCAGACAGTACTGACTCAGGTCTGCTCTGGCAAAAGGTCTCCACTTATTCTCTTAAGAGAAACATACGGAAGGCATTGATTTCAGTGTTGGGAAGGTAGGGGTTTCTGGAATGTAATGAAAGGAAGAACATGATCAGAATGTACTAAATGAAAACTATTTTCAATAAAAATACAATAAAATAATTTTTAATCCTGTTTTAATTTTTGCATCTATAGAAACAGCAAGAGCACTGGTAATGAAGAACAATAGCCAAGGACACAATGAGATGCTTAGTCATCAGATGGAGTTGTAAATAAAGACTAGTCCAAAAGAAGGGAATTTGAGCCTTAAAATTTTACATTACTGGATATTATTGTTGACAACTACAAAGCTCTTAGGTCCATATTGTTACAGTGAGCACAGAAATTTCACAGTGATGAATTACTTTCATATATATGACAAAAATAAATATGTAATATTAGTATATTAAATATAAAATATATTCTGTAATTTGACACTGTCTAATAGAAGATTCAAATTTAAAATGAAAAAAATACAGTTTTTCATTTAGAGCTTATTTCTTTCAATAATATAATACAGAAATTACTCATAAAAATGTGCCTAAATAATGTCAATGAAAATAAAATTAGCTTTAACTACAAAATAAATATCATCAACTTCTTTTGTTTTGGGTGGAATGTTACATTTCTAGTAATAATAAACAACTAACTCATGGACATGATAATATTTATTGGTATAGGGAGCCCTAACATTCTTTTTAAGAACCAGTAGGTGTAACACATTTTCTTCATCCATTCTTCAGTTGAGGGACATATAGGCTTTTTCCAGGATCTGTCTGGATAAAGAAAATTTGGTTTATTAACACCATGGAGTGATACTCAGTGGTAAAAGATCATGGTACCTTGAAATTTGTGGCAAATGGATGGATCTAGAAAAAAAAATAATGAGTGAGGTAACACAAATCCAGAAAGACAAGTATAATATGTGCTCACTCAAAAGTGGCTTTTAGATATAAAGCAAAGAAAATCCAACCTATAATCCACTACCACAGAGAACCTAGACATCAAAGAAGACCATAAGAGACACATACGTGGATCTATGTAGGAAGGAGAAAGAGACAAGTTCTCCTGAGTTAATTGGAAGTGTGGAGGTTACTGAAGAGGGTACAAGGAGAAAGGGGAGGAAGGGGAGTTAAGAAAACTGTAAAGCTCAATAAAAAAAAATAAAAAAGAAGCAGTAGGTTGCTAAGTAATCATTTTAAATATTTTTAAAGATCATAAAAATACTACTAAACCCTTTTTGTTGATATTACAAGTGTTCAAAATTGGAGTCTTTAGATGATTACTTTCTTCAGTCTTTCTTGTTTGTCTCTTATTTCTTTCCCTATTCTTGTTTGTTTATTTGGTTTTGTTTTTTCAAGACAGGATTTCTTTATGTAGCCCCGACTGTCTTCAAACTCACTCTGTAGACCAGCCTAGCTTCAAACTAAGGGATCCGACTTCATCTGCCTCCCAATTCTGGGATAAAAGGAGCACACCACCATTTCCCTTTTAACTCTATTTTTAATGCAGGGCCAGGCTGAATGGCATTATGTAAATAATCTTTAGGGACTTCTCAGTAAATTAATACTTAAGATATAACTGTTTATATTGAATCTATTAGCATTCTTTACAAATAAGGTTTATTTTAATTTTATTTGATGTGTATAGGTATTTACCTAAATGTAAGTCTGTATACCATTTATATATGGATGCCAGAAGAGAATATTTAATCTCATGGAACTGGAGTAACAGATATTTTGGACTCATGTGAATGAAGAGAGAATTATAGCTGAGTCCTCTTAGGAGCCATTGCTTTTAACCAGTGAGTATACATTATTTTCACAAATGCCCAATAGTACATGAATCATAACTTATTTTATAAATATAACCATTTATATCTGTAATTGGAAAAGTATCTTAACATACTATATTCTGGTCAAGACTTCTCTCTTGCTTTCTCTGAAATTACTTTCTTTGTTCCCTATTGTTCATAGAGACAGCCATCATACAAATATATTTCTTGAAAAAAGGGGATTAAGGTTAATTAATTTACTTCTTTGCAGTGTGTGTGTGTGTGTGTGTGTGTGTGTGTGTGTGTGTGTGTGTGTAGGAGAGGTAGAAAAGATGGTTATTTCTGCAAGAGAACTATAATCATGATTTGTGTAAAATATGTTGACTCTATAATGTCTATAAAAATTGTGATGGTGTTATTCATAGTACAAGTATATGCCAGTCAGCTTGGGCTGTCATAATGACACAGACTTTGGTGATTGAAGCAGTAGCAATCTCTTTTCTAATTCACATGAAAGAAGACCCAGAAAAAGTGATTTGCTTTTCAGGATTTCTCCTAAGATGCGCTTTATCCCCTGTTGCCATGTGATCACATAGACTTGTTTTTAGATTCTTCCACAGAGATTATTAACATTTTTCTTCTTCTTGAGAAGTCATTAGTTTTAAAAAAATATCTGTGACTCATTATATAAGTTGCACTTAAATTATATTGTCCTCACAGGTATTATCTGGAAACACAAATATAATGGGATGGGGTTAACTTAAAAAAATCTTAAAGAATCACAGCTTTGTTCATTGTCAGGACCGTGACGTTAGAGTTTCAAGGGATATAGCTTAATGTATTTGATTACAAAGAGAATTTCTAAGACATTTTTTAATTTTTCTGTGAAGAGTTCAAAAGAGAAAATGATGGAAAGAAAACACTAGTACATAATGATGAAATTTATTTTTCATATTATTTCTGATGTATATTTTATATATAACATATTGCAATAGTTCATAATTGTTAGGTTGTTTCACTCAATTAAACCTTAAATCATTCCTTTTTTCTCAAAACTGTATTGAAAGTTGCTTTCCCTTATATTGTGCACATTAAGGTAAAGATTAATCTTTAATTTTAAGAAAAATCAATTTAAAATGTAATATGTGTAAAATTAATCTAAATAGATTCTACTTATCTTTCTCACTTACATAATTAATGTTCAAATATAGACTCTAATGAGTTTTTGTACTTTCTATTCATTTTGCCCTTGGTTTTTATTTATGCTCATGGATATTGTATGGAAACTATTAGAGAATTACTTTAGAAATTAAGCTATGATGATGATGATGATATCGTTTCATTTTGATTAATGAATGCAATCGCCTCTTGTATATACTTGAAAGAAAGCAATATTGATGCTCAAGAAATTAAATATTAGTGTTAAGCCTCTTATATCTATATAACTATAACAAATTAGTATTTGGCTGAATTATGTTCATAATAAAAACTATTCTTAATTAAAAGTATGTTTTTGATAGTAGTTGTTTCCTTATCTCTAAAATATGGATTCTAACATTCATGCTATATGTTTGTTATGAAGACACGTGGAATAATGGATGTCTACTATCAAATATACTCTGGAGTAGGCAAAGGAGTAAACTACAGTAGAAGATGCTTCCTTCATCATGTTTCTTGAGATGTCGTTTTATATTTTTTAGCTATACACGTTTGGTATGCTCAGATAGAATGGCAAGCAGATATGTTAGTAATGAGGTTTAAGACTTTGATTACTTCTACAGACAGAGCTAAGGTAAGACTCAAGAAAAAGAAAAATAGGGGCCAAATATCAAATAAATAAACATGAAAACAGTAAATGAATTATACATCATTAAGAGGAGCCATATTTTATTGCTTTTTATTGGTCACTGTAGAATTTTTTACACAGATTTTGTATAAGAATAAGCCAGAACCATATCAGTTTTTAGTTTGTCATAGTCTGGCCTATGATCTTTATTGAAATTTATTTATCCCTCCTGACTGGTAATGTTGTTGTTCATAATGAGGTTACTATGATTTCATACACTGTTGTCTGGTTGAAACAACTTGTGAAATATGAATGTTTCAAACAGAGTGGGTTTTAAATTTTTGTTTTATTTAAAATACAAGGAACATAACGTCAACTGATGATATCAAAAGGAAAAAAATTGTCATTTTTTTAAATGATTAAATTCCTCCCTTTTCTTTTTACTGTTTGATAGTTGTAGAAAATAATGGTGTTGGATGTGTCAACTTCTGTCTAAATACGTTATTTCACTTTGTACATTTTTTTGTTTATGAAGTTTAAATCATAATTTCTTTGCCATGTGAAAGACATCATCACTTCATCGAATAATGAAGCAAATTTTTCATTCTTTGATGAAACTCCTGAATTTCTTTCACTTTTTATTTAAAAAATCCACTGCACAAGTGTCTTCATAACTTCTAAGGGTAGACATATATGCAAGTGTATTTTTTTTATTTGGGTTGTGGCTATAACAAAAGCTTCCTCATAGAGAGGCCATGGAAGAAGGGGTGGACCAGAAAGCCTCAGTTATGCTCATGTCTCCAGAGACTGAGGACGGACAACTTGGACAAAATCTTTGAATCTTTCAGTCACTCTGCCACCTTAGTTGAGAAATGAGTCAAAAATTTTGGGACAGGTTTAAGAACAATAGGAAAGAACATGATGTTGTATAAGTCATCATATCTTATATTGGTTTATTTTATATAGATAATAACTAGAAAAATAAAATCTAATAAATGTTATTGTTTTCAGTGAACTAGATATTAAGACTAGTTTAAAAGGACACTAATCACTAAAGGAAACGTGCTTGGCTTGCAAAATGTACATGAATAAGGCTGAAAAACACATGGTAGCTTCAAACTCACTATCTAAAATTTATAATATGGTACAGTGATGAGGAATCTTTTGGAATATATAAAAAACAACAGTATCATTCAACGGTAGGCTATACGACTGACCTATCAGACTACATGTGTCTGCTGGGGAAATAGTGGCATGAGTGTTACTGAGGTGGACAAAATCATTATTACTGAATACCAAGCTTGATCCACAGGAGTGAATTCATGCTTTGGTTTCTCGGTTAGCCACAAGGCTTAGTTGGAGAAACTAATATTTTTTTTTATAAATGGAACTATTGTACCATTGATATTTGCTTCTAAATGATTATAATTGCAATCATAATTGTTTACTATAATCAGAGAGGCATCTGTAATAAGTAGAAGATTTTCAGTTATTCAAATTTGGTGAAGTGCTGAAAATGAAATTTTCAAATCCTCAACCCTAAAGAGAACATCTATATATCCATTTAATTGGAGTTCCTCTGCCACAACCAGACCCACAGATACTCTTGTACATTTTAAAGATTTATCACTCAGATTGGTTTAATAAAAATCCTGATTGGCCAGTAGCCATGCAAGAAGTATAGGAGAGGTGACAAAACTAAGGATGTTGTGAAGGAGAAGAGCTGAGTCAAGAGTCACTGGCATGATGAAAAGAGAGCAAGACAGGCATGCTGTACTAGAAAAAGGTACCATCAAATAGCAGAGCATAAATAACGAGTATGGGTTAACTTAAAATGTAAGAGCTTGTTGATAATAAGCCTGAGCTATTGTTCCAGCATTTGTAAGTAATTTAAGTCTTTGTGTGGTAATTTGGGAAGTGGTGGCTTGATATCTGGCACTGAATTGTCCTATGACAGGAACCTTCTGAGTACATATGACACTTCAATGTGGGGCTGGAATTTCTACATAAGACCTGACAAAGTTAAAAAAGGATTCTAGACACACAAAAATGGAGTCAAACTCAACTTCCTTGTAACCCACTTTTTCTCAGGAAGGGACTTTTTGGTGACCAGCAGAGGCATGACTTCTTTAAGAGATGACTTTCTGACTCAATATTGGCATGAAAAGCTCCATAATTCCTTTAAGCAGCTCTGCCACCAAACACTTACAAGGGGTTATGAGTAGAAGGTGGTATCCTATATGTTAACATTATGTATTCAGAAACTTTGCCAATCTTAGGCAATCTTAAAACACCTTAAAGACCTACAGAATATGGCATTCAAAATGTTTTAAGAACTGAGATTTTTCTCAACAATGAAACATATCTGTTCCTGGTCTTACCAGTTACTTCAAAGAGACTGATGAGCATCACAGAAACTCCATACAGAATTTGTTTTCTTTATGGCAAAAGCTATACATATCAGCAAAGAAATTGCCATTGCCCTAATTGCTTATATTTATTGTCCAATCTGGACCAGTGGGATAAAAGAAGGCGATTGCTGAACTTTGCAAAGAAAAGGGAGAAGAGTACTTCACAATTCTATGTTTCACAGGAAAATATGTCAGATATTCTAGGCCTGTAGACCTGAGTTAGATGCACCAATGTTTCAGAGGAACTTTGCATGACTGTCTAGGTGGCCTGAGGTCCCTGTCATTTGTAACATTTCAACTTTCTGGGGTCTGTGATGGAGTTGAAGATTACATAGTCATAGCTTTTTTTTTAGTTATGATTCAAGGTATATGAGATGCAAAACTTTGGACTTACAAAAATAAGATAGATTATAAAGTGTTTTTTTTTAATTTTGCCAAATACAAATGAATTTCATTTTGCAATTGTAATTCTTACTTAGTTACTTTTTTGTTGTATATAATCTTACTATGTTAAAGTTAAAATCTTTTAATTAAAAAAATGGGGGGAAATGTTGTGGCACAATCCTCTTGTGTACTATAAATATTTGAACTCAAATTGCTTTAAGAAAATACTGATTTGCTGGTAGCCAGACAGACAGTATAGATGCAAGAACCAAACAAAGCATTATGAAAAGGAGAAGGGTGGAGTAAGGAGTCCCGGCCAGATGCAGAGAGAGCAAGCTGGGCATGTCATACTGAGAAAAGGTACTGTCAAGTGGGGGGGGGAGTAAATAAGGAATACGGATTAATTGAAAATGTAAGCATTAGTTAATAGTAAATCAGAGTTGTTCGTAGAGCAAGTATAAGTAATATTAAGTCTCTGTATGGTAATTTTGGAAGTTGATGCTGAGTATTTGGGACTGGGTTACTCCAAGCCGGGAAATTTCTGCTTATAACTCAACAATTCTCAGGGATGATATAATAATAGAAGGAAGGGTAAATTGGGAGGGAACACTATCTTCTGGACATGACATGTTCAACCAATGTATAGAGAAACAAATAGCTAAAGAAAAATGCAGAAAAAAACATATAGGTGCAGAGACACACAAATTACAAAACAGAAATTCTATAAAAATGTAAATTTACAAACCATAATATATAAGCAAATATCTATAATGTAAGAAAAATGGAAACCCAGAAAGAGAAGAATGAGAGAATAGAGAATAAGAAAATAACAACATAAAATGCAAAAACAACAACAACAAAAAAAAACATTGAATTTGTTTTGTGGAAGCCAGCTTTTGCTGGACTTGGGGACAAGCTATAACGGATTTTAATTTGCAGTATTTGTGTATGTGTGTTTTTGTGGGTTTTGCTTTTTTTATATTTGTTTTTTAAGGAAAGAGAAATGGGAGGATTTAAGAAGAGTTTATGGAGTTCTAAATGTGATCAAATTACATTACATGGAAAACATCTAAGTAAATATAAAAGTTGAAAAGGTCCTGTGAAGAGTCCACAGACAAAATGAAAACTTCCATTAAGCACAGTTTTGCAGTCTTTCCCTTAAAGATTCATGGTTATCTAATATAAAATACATTTAGTTCAACTTCAAAGGTCTCTATTGTCTTTAAAGTATTAACATTGATTTAGAAAAAAAATGATGCCAAAAGTCTCTTAAAATCTACAGGAAACCCATTGACCATTAGCCATATAAAATACGTATATGTATGTATTATACACATACAAATGTGTGTGTATCCATTCCGCAGCAGGACAGAATAAACAGCACCACTCCAAAAGCACAAAAAAAAACCCCACAACAGATCAATCAACTAAACCTACATATCCATAATCTGACTTTGGTTTTGGAATTATTTGTGGTTGAATAGCTTTAAATATCTTTTGTCTTCTAGTTCCTTCCGTTTTTACCACCTAACGCTCCTTCATGAACCAGATCCACTCTGTACCAATAGCTTTTCTCAGCAGGAATCCCACAGTACTGCAATCTCCCATATGTTGCTTTCTCCATTAAAACTTAGGCTTCACCCAGCACCACTACACAATACTCACTCACTACTTCCTGTCTGGAAATGCAGTGCCCCACACATTCATTGTATTCAGCAGCATTCTGGAAACTTAGTGAAGTCTCTCTCACCATGTAAATCCTACATGTTACATGGATAAAATGCATCACAATGTAGATAGATAATGAAATCTCTCTCAACGTGTAACTCCTACATGTTACATGGATAAAATGC
>JAQHUG010000056.1:4058041-4074075 GCA_028555095.1 Dicrostonyx torquatus | reverse complement strand
CTCGAACTCACAAAGATCTGCCTGCCTCTGCCTCCTGAGTGCTGGGATTAAAGGTGTGTGCCACCACCGCCCGGTTTACATTTTAAATTGATGAAATGATAATACATGAGTTATATCTTAAACTTAGCTTCAATTTTTATTAATATGTATTAAATACTTACTAACTGATGTGTATGCAATAAGTGATTCAAATTTAAAATTAAAACAGTCCTCTAGACTTGAAGGAATTTTATCAAAGAAATATAAAAGAATAAATTTCTTTAGTGTCTTATTCTTGGCAGAGAACAGCTTTTAAATCATTGTATTTTTATGATACAGATACCCAATGCTAAAATTAATGATATAAATTACCAAACTCATCTAATATTTTTAAAAAATTATTTCAATTATATAAGGCATATTTTATTGTGAAAATAATTGGTCACTTGTCTTCCATGATAAGTATCCAATATTTTACTTTTTACTTACCCACATAATTTTTACTGTATGACTTTGGAAAATTCACTGTAGATCACAAATTTTAGCTTAAATTTTACTGGGTCTGAAGGTCTCGTTTGAGAAACAGATGTGGAGATAATACAGAATCCAATGGTTAAATAAGAATAAAATCTTCATTGACAAAAGATTGTATTTAAACACTAAATAGGTTTCCTAAAAACCTGAGAAAGTTCTATATCATGGGGATACAATCTTGGCAGTTTGAATGCCATGCATATAGTACAAAAAGTGTAATATCAGAGGTATTTTATTAGGAAGATAGTGAACAGCAAGTATCTACAAATAAACACTGTACATCAATTAATATTGATAAAAATACAAATTTAGAAAATAAGAATTTCCTGGGCTTAATAGCACAGACTTATAAGAACAGTTACTCAGTAAGCTAATGGAAAAGAATAATAAATTCTATGTTTTCCTCAACTACAGAGTGACTGTAATGAAACCTTGTGCCAATTTTTTAAATTATTTCTCCAAATCAGAGGTTAAAAAAGGCTGAGAAAAATGTCTCAGGGTTAGAACATCGTAGTACACTTCCAGGTTTCAATCTCTCCTGTCTCAGAAAATGAAAAGGAATATGTGTTAGGGTTTTTTTTTTTTAAGACGTTATGACCCAGTGTGGCTCTATTTTGACTTATAGTTCCAGGGGGACACATAGTATCAAGGATCCAGAACAAGAGGTTGAGCGGTCAAATCTTCAAACATGAATATAAACGAGAAAACCTCAACTGGAAAAAGGAGCAGCTTTGAATTCTCAAAGCCATTCCCTATTGAAGTCCTCCTCCAGCATGACTCTAACACTTTTCTAACAGACACCAAGTCAGCAGCAAGTGTTTCATCACCCAAGACTTTAGGAGACATTTCTAACTCAAACCACCAGGTAATTTAACCTATTAGCATACAAAATTGGAAAATTTGATACAATGATAGCAAGTAGAGAAAATAACTGTCTTCTGAGAACCATTATGGACATTTAGGTTGTTTCCAGGTCCTGGGTATTACAAATAATGCTGCTATGACCATAGTTGAGCACATGTCCTTGTGATAAGATTGAGTTTCATTGGGATATATACCCAACAGTGGTATTGCTGGGTCTTGAGGCAGGCTATTTCCTAATTTTCTGAGAAATCACCATACTGATTTCCAAAGAGGCTGTACTGATTTAAACTCCCACAAACAATGGAGGAGTGTTTCCTTTACCTCATTTTCTCTCCACCATAAGTTGTTATCAGTGTCTTTGATCTTGACTATTCTGACAGGTGTAAGATGGAATCTCAGAGCAAAGAATGGATAAAGAAAATGTACATTTACACAATGGAGTACTGCACAGCAGAAAAAAATGGCAACTTAAAATTTGTGGGCAAATGGATGGATCTAGAAAGCATCATATTGAGTGAGATACCCCAAACCCAGAAAGACAAATACAATATGTACTCATTCATAAGTGATTTTTAGACATCAAACAAAGAAAAAGCAGCATACAATTCACAAACACAGAAAACTTAGACAACAAAGAGGACCCTAAGAGAGACTTACATGGATCTACATAAGAAATAGAAAAAGACAAGATCTCCTGAATAAAGTGGGAGCATGGGAAACATGGGAGAGGTTAGAAGGGTAAGGGAAAGAAGGAAGGGAATCAAAGAAAAAGTATATAGCTCAACAAAAACAATACAAAAAGAAAAGACCCACCTGGTTGTTCTCTATTCAAAGGAACCCATGCTTAAACACATGTTTAGTTACACACTCCCGCTGAACAGTTATCATGAGAAGTATATATATGATACTGGCAAACATCTGCTGACCTTCCCTTCCCTATTCCTCCCATACTGTCACCTATTCTGCTGATGATATTTCAGAGCAAGTTCTACTAAAGCACATTAAATATTTCTAAAATGTACTTCCAAGCATAGTTCCACCAAATCTCAGCTGTCATTTGCAAAAGACATCATTTCATTAGGGCTGTTCAGTCTTCTGTAATTTTTATCAAACAACTAAATGAAAATTACAAATTTAATTTATGTAGTAAATAATTTTTAGTATAACACTCCTTCCTTATTTTCTCCACACCTCATTGAAATCTCTATCGTTATTTGACAGTTAGAAACTGAAAGAAAAGTCTGCCTTTCAAACAATTTATAATACTGTGGATGAGTTGTTTCTGAAATGGTAACCTTGTATATCGTACCTATTTATTTGCAAAGAGGCATGAGTGGTTCATTTTCCATTAAATAATAATAAACATAAATGTATAGCATGCCAAGCTGTGCCTCATACTGTAGTATTCACTCACAGAAAAACACTGTAATTGTGTGTTGCTTCCAACAGAGGGTTATGCTCTGAAACAAATTTGTAGTTTAGAAAACAAAACTGAACATAAAACTGTTTTTAACTGATTTCTACTCCATAAAACATAATAAAAAAATGACAGACTGTCAACATTTATTCAATTTTTAAGACTCTTGGATTCTATTGTATATAGTTGGTGATAGCTTATAGGTAGCCATTCACTCTATCATGACAGAATAAAATTTGATTTTGTTTTCAAATGCTATACATGGTAAATGTGCTTGCTTGGAAATATATTCTTCCAAAAATTATCTTGTTTTCAAACTGAAGTTTGTGGGTGTTCCATAACTGGTGAAACAGAGAGACTAACTCTTCTCTGTTGTTACAGCCTTCACCATTCAGATTGACCTTAAATGTAATGGCAGCCATTTCGTAGGGAACCAAAAGGGGGTTATTTCATGCTTTAGTATTTGTATATAATAATTAGTTATACAAGCATTTTCATGGTGAAATATTTACTATGACCCAATCAATGACTATGAACATCATCTTTTGTTGTGATGTTTTGTAAGAGCCACTGAAACCATCTGTTTCACACGTTTCCCATTTGTCTTCTGTATTAACCACATATCATGCTATACACTGTGCTCTATATTTAATCACAGGACACAGTTGAAGTGCCCTACCCACTTTCAACACTTAAAGTGTTACTACCCATTGAATTACACTACTTAATTCCACTCATTTGATAAACAATATTTTACTCATTTTCGATATATTCTCTTGTATCTTTGGTTGCCGTATTCATAAGATAAAACAGTATAAACTCAGAAACCCATGGTGTGGTAAGTCCTTCTGTATATGTGCTTATTTTATTGTTTATTCAATAAAGAAGTTGTTTTCACCAATGGTTTAACAAAATGCAACCAGGCTTGAAAAGATATATAGAGAGAGTAGACAGAGTCAGTGAAAATCCATTCAGCCACCTACAAGTAACAGAAACCTCTGCCAGACCCCAGCAGAAGCTTGCCAGTAAGCCACAGCCACATGGTGAAACACAGATTAATAGATATGGGTCAATTTAAGATATAAGAGATAGCCAACAATACGCTTAAGTGATTGGTCAAGCAGTGATTAAAATAATACAGTTTCTGTAAGATTATTTCAGGAGTGTAGTCGGCATCAGGGAAACAATAAGCTGTCACTACCAACAAACCTACATCATCAGAGAAGATTGGTAGAATTGTTTTATTTTAACTCATGTGATTCATTTGCTCAGTCTGAATTCCCAACTAAGCAGTTCTGCAGTGTGACTGATCACTGAGATTTTGTAACTTGCTATAGCTGCCATATTGTTATACAATGTGTATGTACTTGAACATCAACGTGAAAGTCAATAATAATGTACATAGATCACCAACAAATTAAATAAGTGGATCTACAAAGATTGATTGCTGTTTGAAAATTTCATACTTTGAGTATTAATAACAAAATTAATGTTTCTACTTCAGATTTGGGGGTATATACAGTTATAATTTTATAAACTCTATTTTGATTTATTTGCATTAATGGGGAATTTTGTAAATATAAACAACCCTTACTAACATTCTGCCTCAAAAGATACATTTGCATTAATAATTTTTAAACTATTAATTTTTAATTTGTTATTTCCCTAAGGAAGACCATGAGATAAATTTAGTTTGCTGATGATTCTCTTTTGAAATAAATAGCACTGTTTTAAAATATTGCCTTCACGGTGTCTTATATAAGGCAAAATGAATATAAAACATCAAATTAATAAAACATATTTTGATCTGAATAAATATGAGCTAGAATATATGTTTTTGCTTTTAAATATCATTGATAGTGGTAATTATTTTCCTAATTAAAACTCATAGTTTCTTAGATTTTGAAAATAGCTTCATTTCACAAATGAAGAGACAACAACAGAAGAAAATGTATACAGTTTACCTATTTAATTACTATGCTGTAAGAAAAAATAAATATATGAGACATTTAGAATGCAAAATGAATATATTTTATTGTCTTTGAGGACATGATGATTTTTCACCACTTTTTCATAGAGTTCTCTAATGATACTAATTCCACAAGCAAGATTTGTGACTTTGATATGACACCTAATGATGGTGAAAGTAAGAAAGTTTATAACGGAAGGCATATAACTTCACTACAGCAAATAAACTGATATCAAGGAATGTTGCTTGATTTCCATTTTATTAATATGTCATTTTTTGAGAAATACTAATAGGAAGGTGTAAGACTATTGCTTTAAACAAACATCTACTATTGCAAAAATTTGATCCATAGGCCAGCTACCAAAAACTGAATGGAGGAATTCTCTTCTTCCCTCTCAAGACTACAGTTTTCATATGCAGAGTCTTGGAAAAAAAGTAAATTAAACACAAAATAAATAAAAGAAAGGAAATAAAAAGATAAAATAATTAACCAAAGGTCTTAGGGAGATGATTAGTGAGGAGAATCCCCTGCCATAAAAATATGAGATTATACTCCCAGTAAAAGCTAAAAGCTGCATACATTCTAAAAGTTGTGTATACTTGTAAGCCAATCACTCTACTTTCTGGAAAGAGGACAGAAAAGCAAATACGTTAAAGCCACTCTAGTGTAACAGAAGGCCTCAAATGTTAAACTATAGTCTGTGAGCAAGTGTATGTACAAGTGAACGTGTGCACATAAACCCCAAAAATAAAATGGATGATAAAAATGGAGGTTAAAAAAGAAAGCTCAGCAATTACCAACACTAGTTTTTCTTCCAGAAAGCAGGCTTTGATCTCCAGCATCCACATAGTGGAGGACAACCATATTTAACTCCCGTTTCAGGGGAGATAAAACCCTCTCTATACTTCTGGCACTATACAGACGTGGTATACAAACAAACTTGCAGGCAAAACCTAGTATACAGAAAGAAAGGAAGTTTAAATTTATTCCAGCCAAAAAAATATTTTCAAGAAACTCTAAATGTGTTTTAAAGTTTAGTAACTTTTAACTGGCAAGGAATATAATTAAGTCTTAAAATTTGGTTGAGTAAAATTAGGTTAGCACAGTTTCTGGTTATCAGTAGAAAAATAAAACATAATCATGAATAAACTTAAGCCAAAACTTGGACAAAAACATATACAACTAACAGTATCTGTCAAAGACACACTTTAAATACTCACTAAAAATGAGAGCACCTGTACAATTTTTACATCTATTAAACAAGTTTTGCTTTTAATTGCAGATATTTCTACAAAGGAAACAGTCTGACATAGAATCTTCCCAAATAATGAGGAAAAAATACTTCATGTCAAATTCTGAGATAAAACTTGTCTAACATAATAATTCAAATAGAAATCATTGCTCACAAATTAGTAGGTAAGCCTAGGCTTTAATGACTGAGTGATTTTGTTGATTTGATAGTCCTGAGTGTATGAATGTGTCCTATGCTCCTCCTTTTGTTTTGTTTCCTTTGTTTGTTTTAATTTACTTTATTAATATTCTTTATAAGATGATTTGATGTCTAAAGAAATAGAAAAAGTATCGATTTGGGTGGAAGAGAAGTTGAGAGGAATTTGAAGAAATTGGGGTAGTGGAAACCATAATCAGAAAATAATATATGGAAAACATACATTTAAGGAAAGAAAAAAATGCCAGCAGGTGATCACATAATGCTTCTAATCCTAGTCTTCAGCAAGCTGGGTCAAATGGATCTCTTTGACTTTGAAGCCAGCCTGGTTTCCAGAGCAAGTTCAAGACCAGCCAAGCCTATATCATGAGACTACCAAAACATACAAACAAACAAAAATAATAACTAAAATAAAAGCTGTGAGTACCATAGTAATAAATTTGAACAAATTATAATCAATTCCCACAACATTTAAAGCTGCAACATACAACTTTTAAAAACTTCCTCTTCCCTGAAAAAGCAAAATTGTCTTAGTATTCAAAATAATTCCATACAATCCATTGTACTAATGGGATAGGTGTTGTGACAGGTTGACATGCCCATCCATATATTCCTGTGACGGGGAGTATGGATTGAGGAAAGAGATAGAAAAAAGTCAGAAGATAGAGTTGGGAAGGCTTCTACTGAACACTTTACCAAAAGTCCCAAGTTTACTAATTACGGTCCTTATACACCCCAATCAAAAAGGGAGAGCACAAGACTTCCATCATACAAAGAACAAGCTAGCATAATTATACCTCCTTATATCTCAGAAATACCTAGTGACCCCGCCCCAAGTCAAACATCCTGTTGCCTGGTCTTTGGGGATCAAAACATCCAGTAGCCACACCTTTCGTCAAACATCCTGTTGTCCATCCTTGAGGAGCAAGAGTAGGTTTGAACTCTCTGACCTTTGGTCAAGATGGAGAGGATGCAAAACTATGGGGTCTGACAAGTCAGCAGATGCAATAACTAATTTTATATTAAATTAACTTGCATACTTGATTGAAAAGTAAACAGTTCTCAAAGTGGGTAAAGCTACATATACCCACAAAGCAGAGCTTTGTGAATGAAAAGGAATTTTTTTTCTTTTTTGCAGTCTCTGAAAGAATTACTGCTCATATACTATAGCTTCTTAGTCATTTTTGAGCTACACTGGAAGTTAAGAAAATAGTGAATTACATATTTTTTAAGGAACATATCTATTTTTATATAAAAATAACTTTGATAATACATGTAGAATCAGGGGGCTGGAGAGATGGCTCAGTGGTTAAGAGCACTGCCTGCTCTTCCATAGGTCCTGAGTTCAATTCCTGGCAACCACATGGTGGCTCACAACCATCTGTAATGAGGTGTGGTGCCCTCTTCTGGCCTGCAGACATACACACAGACAGAATATTGTATACTAAATAAATAAATAAATATTTAAAAAAATACATGTAGAATCAGATAATGCTTTTTAAAAAAATCTAAGGGGGAGTTCACTTATTAATAATGCAATACAAATATATAAATATCATATATAAACAAAAAAGAATAAACTCAGCAAATTATAATTATATATTTGTATGTACACACACATAATGTGATGAAAAAGCAAAAGAATATGTCAGTTTCAGAGTTTGGGGCGTGAGAGGAGTTTGCAGGAGGGACTAGGAAGAAGAAAAGAAATAGATAAAGTAACTTTATCATATCTTAATTAAAAATGTGTAAAACATAAAATAAAATCCTAAAAATAAAATAAAATAAAATATTCTGTAATTATATAGCAAGACTATAAATTATAAATTTCAGTGAAATAATTACTTGTATTATTTCCCCAATACATATTTTAATTTTTTAACAAGTCTGTGTTGCATATACATTAAAATCTACAAAGCATGGGTGAGAAAATTATAGCTTCAAACACAGTTATATCTTGGTCATAGATGAAATCATTCAAAGTTTATCATTTATTTACATTTACTTACAAAGTCACAGCTTTCAAAAAATATATAAGTGTTAAATGATGCCACAGAAGACTAGTCTACCCAGGAAACTGCCCATATGCTATCTCTTCAAACATAAACATTTCCTCTCTCATACTTTTATAATAATGAATAATAACGATAATAATGTTTTCTAACTTCAAGACACCATCATATTACCACTGCTAAATGTACTTTCTCCAAACACTTTCATACCTTAAGCCCCATCAAGTTATCATAATCATAAGACTCTCGTTTCTCACTTAATAAAGTTCAAATGGACGAGCTAAACAACCAAATAGCAATTTAAAAAGACATTCTAAATCAAACTCTGCCTTCTCCATGTGCCAGTATGAACAAGTATACTTGCACACATGTGTGCAAATGTAAGCCATATGCTAAAGATACAACACAACAAAACTCAGTGAATTAGACATAAGGGTACCTGCCTTAACTCCCCACACATGAGAATATGTAGCATTTGAGAACACTATGAATTGCATAGCAAGTCATACCAGGATGACTACATACAAAGTCTTCCTTCCATAAATAAATAATTAACTAAACAACAGTGATGCACGTGTAATAGTTTGAATGAGAATGGTCCTTATAGGCTCTTATGAATGAATACTTGGTCCCCAGTGGCTTAAATGTTTGGGTAAAATAAGTTGCAACCTTGTAAGTGTAAGAGCAGCCTTGTAAGAGGACGTTTGCCCCTGAGAGTAGTCTTTGGGTTTTCACAAGCCCATACCAGGCACATTGTCTCTCTCTTTGCCTGATTAACCTCAGTCTCAATTCACTTGTATTAGAACCTAGTTCTGTGAAATTCTGACCTACATTGAAGACCGACTGACATGACCAACCTCAAGGAATGAAAAGTTACTGGGTTGTTGGACTCTCCCTTGGGAGAAATTCATTGTTAGACTATCTATACCAAAGCCCATAATCTGCTCTAGTAAGCTATTTATCATCTATCTATCTATCTATCTATCTATCTATCTATCTATCTATCTATCCTTTCAATCAGTTCTGTTTCTCTAGAGAACTGTGACTAATACAGATTGCCATATCTCTCTGCTTCTCATTATAATAATGGACTATCAATCTGAAACTATAAACAACCTCTTAATTAAGTGCTTTATTTTGTAAGAGTTGCCTTGGTCATGATGTCTCTTCATTTAATAGAACATGATCAAAATACAACATGGTCACTTTGAAAGGCAATAAAAGGAGGTCTGTCACAGTAAATGCTGACCATAGTGATGAACAACACAATTTTCTGACTGTTGAGGAAAACAAAAGCAACTGTGTGTAGTTACAAATATTCTTTACCCATTGTTTCCACTGAAATGGGCTTTCTCCACCTACCTGTTCAAAAGACACTAATAATAACAACTCTGAGGCTTAATATTAGTTATATATTCTTTAGCCTATATATCGCAGGCTTCTTATTAACTAACTCTTATATCTTAAATTAACCCATTTCTATTGTTTTATGTTTCGCCACTAGGCTCATGATGTGTTACCTCCTACTTCTTGGGTGATTACATGGTGTCTCCCTGACTCGGTCTTCATACCTCTTTTGTCTCTGCTTGGAATTCCTACCTTGCTATATTCTGCCCTGCCATAGTCTAAAGTAGCTTCCTTATTAACCAATGGTAATAAAACATGTTCATAGTACACAGAGGGGAATTCCACATCAACTATGTACGTGAACTTCTTTAAAATCTTGCCTGTATTCCTGCTAACACCTCAACCTATCTCACTATTAGTTAATTCTCTAAAATAAATACAGCATATACTCAAGTAAAGTTGACCTCAATTATGGTAGCTTAATTTGTAATAGACACATCCTGCAAACATAATAGATGGTCAACAATGATATATTTGTTTATGGACTCTATATCTAGCACCAAATGTAGAAGAAAAAAATAATCAAAGCCAAATACATCAATTTTTAGAACAAACTTGACACTCTTATATAATCACAACCACTGCAAGAGATCATAATTACGACTTTTAGGCCAGTTAAGCCTACAAAGTGAAATATTCTTTCAAAAGACACAGCTAGTAAACAAGCAATAATTGCTGTATTTGTGTACATGAAAAGAATAGTTAGTAAAGTACTTGTTGATCAATCTCATAAACTAAACACAAAAGCCAGGAATGGTGACCTGTACCAGCGGTAGTGGCCTGAACCAGGGACCGGCTTGCTAGACAGCCTTACATAATTGACAAATTAGAGACCAGTAAGATAAAAAAATGTCTCAAATAATTGAGCAAAGTGTAAGTGGTGACCCCAAGACTGACTTGTGCATGTGACTATATATGCTTGCAATTATGCATCTGCACACACAAGAGCATCCGTACATATGTATCCACAAGGTAAAAAGTGAGGTATACAGTTTAATCTATATACTTTTACAAATTCGTGTGGCTTTTTACAAATATCTCATTATATTTATATGAAGACTAAATGTTATACCAAACTGATTTTCTTCCATAAGTTAAATTTATAAAATAGCATATTTTCTTCAACTAGCCCTAAGGAAGATAAACACAAAAGCAATTTGCAACTGAAATTTAGAGATGCTCATTCACTGATTTACCTTAATGAGATCATGTGGATATCTTGAATTTTCCTCAATTCCAGAAAACATGGCATCTCTCCTTTGTTTACTGTTTCCAATTTATTCTTTTACTATCTAATTTTATATCTTTTTTCTACTGCAGCCTTTCCTAAGTTATTATAACTTTGTTTTGTTTCCTTTATCACAATAAATTAGATATTAAAGAACTGCTGATTCCAGGCATTACAGTGTCTAATGTTGGCTATTCTTCTACCTAAACAGAAATGTAATACATAACAACAATAGCCCCATGTAACAAGTCACTAAAATATGAAAAAAGAGCTAGAAAAAAATCCCTGGGGGAAACTCAGATGGTTACCTGCATGTGTTTTTGTTGTTTTGTTTCTACCTGGCTGGTAGTGAAACAGAAGCCCTGAGCAGCAAAAATGCACAGACTGTCTTAAAATAAATAAAATTTACAAGAACTGCCTTTTTTCCCCTAATATCAGGAAACAGGTGCCTTTCACGATAAAGGCAAACATCATGAAACAAGGCATGTACTTACCCCTTCTTACAGAGCCCTGAAAGCTGGTGGAATGGAGAGCTGTGTACAATCCTTTCCCTGTAGCAAGATTATACAAAAAATAAAAACCTTGTCTTAGATCCCTCGGTTGGAGCACTGAGGTATACTTACTCACTACTGTCAGGCCTGAGACCACAGTCATTATAGCATGCAATCACACAAAAATCATCACTTTGCACTATACAAAGGAAGCACAGAGTAGCATCTCTGTACCTCAGAATGAGGAGGGATGGGACAAACATGAAGGGGAGCAAGTCTGACATGAATTTGTTTAAGCTTCTCAACATAATCCTGGAAAGATTCCTGAGTGGCTACTGTCTGAGAATAAGCACAGATAAGAGTAAAATACAAACGTAAGAATGCCTCTCAAGTTTCAGGTCAGTCTCTGGATGGTGAATCTCACCCCAGAGCGGAGGAACACTGCAATCACTGTGAAAACCAATTGGCATTCCAGTTTCAGCAAAAGAAAGTTGCTTCAGGATGTGTGGTCAGAACTTTAATGTATTTACTGATAAAATTGCAGTCATTCCAGAGCACGTTTTACGGCAGGCTGGAAAGACCATCAAGGTGAGGTCAGAATGCAACTCTGCTTAGGCTGGTTTTACTGTAACCAACACTGGAGCAGTACATCTGCAGTCCGTCTCAGATAATTTTATTCTAGCCATTTAAGTGTAGTACAATTTTGTGTGAAAATAGTAGACAACAATTAACTTAGTCCCAAATGTATGACAGTTTAAGACATGCTTACATTGAAACTCTTCGCAAAGTGCATTTGTCTTCATCCATAAGATGGTTTCTTGTTGACTTAGAAACAATACTCATGAAGAGGCTCTAGGGAGAATGACTGTGATAAACATAATGCATGTGGGAGTCAGGATCGTCATGGACATAAGATAACATTCTATGTCATTTAGGGTTTTTTGCAAAGTACAATGACATCACTCATAATACTTGGTTTTATGGCCTAAAAGCAGTCCTCAAGATTTAGGGGGACATGGTGTGGGGTAAATAAAAACAAAAATTCTGGGAAATACGGGCAGAGCCTATCTCAGTGAAGAACAAAGATCACCAGGTTACAAAACTATATTATGGCATTCCTGGAAATGCACTTAAGCACCTTTTTCCATTGAATAGGTAAGCTGTGTGCGTAACTTTCCTGGCTTCTCTGGTGCTTTTCTGTGTGCACAAGATTTTTTGTCCTCAACATTAAATAAATATGTGAAGAGTAAAGACAATTTCATAGAATATTGGCAACTATTCTGGGAAAATAAATGTATTTTGAATTAGAAAACAACTATAATAACAACAAAGCTCACCTTGAATGTATGTAGCCTTTGTAGATGAATGCCCAGAGCTGTTAGTTTATTATAGCTATGACGACATGAGGTCAACTCTAACTGTCAAAGTAGTATTGATGACTGCTGAAACTCAGTATCAGCTAAGGATGAAAAAGAGCTGCAGTTTAGGGTGCATGTCATCATGTTGGACATTGAAATGTCATTTGGTTGGGGTGATGTTAACTCCTAATTAAACTGGTCAGAATTGTACCTTCATTTTCAGGTAACATATGAGGAAGATTATTTCTTGCCCATGGACGACAGTTTGGGTGAAACTGTGTCACTTTGGCCTGTTCTACACATGTAAGTCAGCAAGAGTCTGTGACACATGTTAACATCCTTTGAGAAATTTGAATCAAATTTTAGAAAGGTTACAGTCAAAATTAAATAAAGCTGACACAAGGTAGCAAAGAAAGGCTCAAGGTGTTGTCTGTGAACTCCTGCAACCCATTCTGAAAGATGATTATCATATTATCATATCTTTAATTTCAAGGATATTTTCATGAGAATTTGCTGCATTTTTAGAATTTAAGTCTCCCTGTTTAAGTCTGGCTTCCTTAGAACTTTCTATATAGACCAGACTAGCCTGGAAGTAATAATCATATCACCCCTGTATCTTTGGTGCTGTGAATGTTGTAAAACACAACCACATGTAACACCAGTGCCTTATGAAATTTGTGGAAATGTGTGATATTCTTTACATGGCTTTTTTAAAATTCATGCTTTCTTTGTTTCACTTTTTGTTCTTAGGAACACTGATCACAGCTGTTGCCAGATGTGCATTGTATGTACTAGCAGAAATAAAACACTGTAGGCAATGCATGTTTAAACAGAGAATTCATTCTGCAGATAGTATAGGTGTGCATTTCATTTCACAGAAGTTTGTAAGATTTCTGATAAGGGGAAAAAGTGTAATGGGAAAGTTATGAAAATCTGCAAGATATGAATGTTTAATCAATAAATGAGGTCTAGGCTTATAATATAATATGCAACAAAGTATATGATGTTCTATTTATTCATAGAACAATTAATCTAGGGTTTCATATATACTAAATGATTCCGAATCAGATTTTTCCCATATTTTACTATGCTTAATTAGATATAGCATCACAAAAGAATATGGCAGATAAAAGGAATCCAGAACAGGTAGAGAAATGAATGTCCACAACCACAGAAACTCAATATATTTTTCTTCAAGTTTAAGGAAACTCCTGGTATATGCAGTACTTAAAATGTGAGTTCTAGTGTGTGTGAAGGTTGAAGGTTGTTTATATGGCTAGTTATTTTACCTCGTTGGGTTGTAACAATTATGTAAATAGAGTATAAGGAGGTTATTAGGGTGTTAGCTCCTCCTATTATCGACAGGAGGCCTCCCACCACTCACAGGCTTCAATGAAACACAGTGAATGCTTAAACATGATTTTCTTCTTTTGTGTCTCATTAAAATATAATAAATATTTTAACCTTACAACAAATTTTAGAGTATCCCAAACATTCTGATAAAATGATAATATTGTTCACATATTATTTAATTTTCTGATGTAATTCAAAGTCTCCCTGCATTTCTAAACTGCTGATTCATCATAGCACTCATATTCTGGACATAATATGGTCTTCAAAATATGGAAATGCAATTAAATTCAGTTATTTTGGTGACAGGCTATTACAATGCATAATACCAAGAGTTTTTTTAGTTACTTAAATTTGTAGACCATGCTTTTCCAACATTAAGTAAAATACACTCTAACCAAACATTTGAAAATCTTTTTACTGCATTAGGTACTACAATATTCTATGATGTCACATCTACTTCTTTTTCTTCTACTACATAAAATAATATTCTTTCCCTTATTTTATCATCATCCTTGACATAGATTCACATAACACTGCTAATTTTGGTATTTGTGACAGGTACTTTAATCATTATCAACTATACTTAATATAATGTGATTCTATACTGTGAAGACCTTGAAACATGTGATAGGGCACCACTTAGCTACTTCAAATACCCTTGAATACACACATTACTTTATGTGAAACTGAGAAAGAAAGGCTACTATGAAGGTAACATCCAGAAATTCAATAACACCATTTGTTCATATGTATCAATATAATAAAGTCGTTAAATGTGAATAGACAGAGAAAGATAGAATGCAAAGAAATATAAAAGTCCAAGCAGAGTAAGCCCAAGGATTTCCTGCTCCATTATGAGCAAGGAGTTTTCCCACATTTTCTACTTTAATTCTAAAGAATCTGGAGACACTTTACTATTTTTTTATTTTATTTTAAGATGGTATCTTAATGATTATGAATACTTAGCATTTATATACCCATCCTTTCTCCCAATCACTTAGCTAATTAATCTTTAAAACACCCTTGTGAGAAGAGGAAGTGTTATTATGCCTACTTGACACATTAAAATACAGATTCAGTCAGAGAGGTTTAGAGTTAAGGAAACCATCTTGCACAGAATGAAATAACATTTTGAGGATGAGAAATTACAAATACAAATCAAAACGCCAAGATTATACTTATATCACTTCGATAGTAGCAATTTATTTTCTGTCATGCCAATCAACACTACCCATCCTGTATTAATTAGTAAAACAAAATAGGCACCGGTAGCAGAAAGGCACAACTAACGCTACGTTGAGATAGTGAGTGAAGACGGCGCAATAGCACTAGAGAATCATTGTTATGATCCCAACCTTAGTAAGATTTCTGGCTTATTTTCTGCCTAGCAAATTCACCTTGATTTTTTCATAAGTTTAAACTTTGTATTACTCTGTGATTTAATACTTTCATTCCTATATTTTGATTAATTAGATATTTCATTTATTGCAGAACTTACTTTTTAAATTAATCATGATTACTTGCATAGGTAGCAGAGACTCTGCTAATCATTGTATTTACATTATGCTCATACGATAATAAATATGAACTCATTGTCATTTTACTTTTATCTTCAAACCTTGAAACTGTTTTAGTTTAAAATGCAGAGTTCTTTTTCTAAGACAATGAAAATAAGGATTCCCTAAAATAAAGTATAAAAATAAAGGAGTATAAAAATTTCTCGTTGCTATTTATGTTTTCATTGTCTTAATACATTTTCTTGTCTTGCTTGCTGATAATTCCTTGCAAACAAATGTATTATGATACAATTGCTTTAAAGAGTTAAGTGAAAATAAAATTATATATATGATTCTAAGAACCATGCTTCCTTATATATATAGTTTCCCTGTAACATATTAAATCTACATAGTCAATAATTCACTATTATCACAACTACCTGTGCTATCACACTAACTGAAACACACACACACACAC
>JAQHUG010000056.1:3991764-4027407 GCA_028555095.1 Dicrostonyx torquatus | reverse complement strand
CACCATGCATGAATAACTTTCTAGAAGTCACGTTTTCAATGGAGACTGATGCTCCTTCACTGTTCTGCCAAGGTTGAGTCCTCAGTGCCTGCCCCTAATCCATAGCTGAGTTTTATTGGCTTGTTCTCACTGATAAACAGCTGTTCCCACAAATCTGAGAATGATGCAGTTCTATGGGCATGAACATAAGCTGCAATTGAGTGCAATGAACTTATAACAGCAGTAAGCTTACCCTTATGGTTTATGCTCTACTGAAATATAAAATTTGACCAGGTTTCCGGTACAAACTACAAAATCTTCCTTATGAGGCAGATTAGTATCAACTCATAAAGCAGGTGATTACTCCTATCAGCCTCATGCCACTCTATTCTACCTATGGGGCAATCCCACAAATTTGGTTGCTCTAGTGACATGGAAGATCAAGGGCTGGCTAAGTCCACTACTATCCTTTCTCTCCCAATAGCCTGCAGAGCGACTTATGGTAATATGCAAACAAGTCATCACAGGTAGGATTTCCTCATTTGCTGAGGTTGATTTCTCAATCTTCAGCCTTGTTCATACTTATGTTCGTATCTAGTTAATATGGGAAGTGAAGAATAATGACAATACTCTGAATTGTTTTGTGTCCATCTTGTTAGGGGCCTCCCTGGCAAATTATTCCCAGGGAAATAACCCATTATTATCTTGTTTTATTCATTTTTTTGTTTAGTGGTTTGAATGTGAAATTTACTGTAGGTTAATAAATTTGAAAGTTTGGTCCTCAGCTGGTGAAGTTGTTTGGGAAAGTAATGAAACCTTCAGAAGTTAAAGACTCAGTCTTCAATCTTACATTTTGTTGTTTCTTGTATTGTTTTTAAGAAATTTCACTAAGCATGTACTTTATTAAACACACACACACACACACTACTATTTTCTTTTAGTAAGTAATATAAATGAAAGGTAAGAAAACTGTGATAAAAAACTTAATGCATTTATAATTCTTACATTGGAAAAACATGAGTCATACAATACACCCTTCAGTCTATATACCGTTACTTGTGAGTGTTATTGCATTATGTCATCAGTCTGGTTTGAGGCCTCTTGTTTCTGCTACACCATCAATATTGGGCCCTCTTGTATATCCACTAGGACTCCTGTTGGATATCTGGTTTTTGTGTTGTGTCATGGAGATCTTGTAGCTTTGGATCTGCAGGTATGTGCTCCAGAAGTTTATAGATGAGGTGTATATTTGGTTAAATCGATTCATAGTCCTGGTTCTGGGCCTGGGTGGGAGCTGTGCTCATCAACACAAACAAGATGATCTCCCCATCATTTCCCTGGCTGACTCACTCCCTACAGCAGGCAGCAAGGAGTAGGACTGATTCTTCTGCTCTCATATCTCAGGGTTACACCACAAGGTCCATCTTTACTGCTTTGCCCAGGTGAAGTGCTGGGCTTCCTCTCATGTTCTTCATTTCCCAAGACCAGCTCTTCCAACTGTGACGTGTGGAAACAGGTGCAAGGAGGAGGGCACCTTTCCCTCACCCGTGCCACTGCAAGGCAGATGAAGTGGTATCTTCTCTCCTGCACCTTATGTTCTCAGTGCTGGCTTACCTGACCCTTGCCAGTTTCAACAGGGTCAGCTCTACTATGGTGTGCAGGCCAAGTGCAGGGGCTGTTCACCAAAGGGTTTCAGCTGGTAAGGGGCAGGAACAGCTTTCCCAGTCTCATGACTTAGGGTCAGCTCTTGTGCCTGTAACCAGCAGTAAGGGGTAGAGGATGAGGGAGAACATCATTCCCTTGCCCACTCCAGCAAATGGCAGGTGAGAAATGGAGACAGTTTTCTCATGCCTGTTCACAGGGCCAGATCACTTGTGCTACCTGCCAACAGTGTCAGGTCTATTGTGGTGCCCAGTCAAGTTGCAGGGTCTCTCCTCTAAGTACTGCAGCAGATGACAAGCATGGTCAGCTCTCCCACACTTGTGACTCCAGGACCAGCTTTTCCATCTGCAGTAGGTGTCAAGAGGTGAGACGTATGTATCTCCCTTATTCATGTCATGACTTGATAGACAGATAGTGAGGACAGTTCTCCCAGTTTCATGCCATATGGTCTTTGACAGCAGCCTAGTCCCAAGACACATTGCAGCACTTGGTAGCTGGGTAGGATGCTCAAATCTGTATGGTCCCAGCATCTGGCACAGTCCTAGGACACTAGCATGGACATAGGTGGTAGCCAAGACCCTGGTCATCTGTGTGACTCTTGGTGGAAACCTACACCATGGATATCAATACAGACCCAACTGCAATTGGACCATAGATCCAAACATGATAATTGTCAGCAGCCCAGGCCATGGCGTCTTTGTGGCTATGGTCGGCAGTGCATGTCCTGGAACAACATGGTTTTAGGGGAACCCTTGATGTGGGATTCCCCTCTGTATGCTGTGATTACCATTAATGAATAAAGAAATTGCTTTGGACCTATAGCAGGGCAGAACTTAGCTAGGCAGAGAAAACTAAACTGAATGCTGGGTGGAAGAAGGTGGAGTCAGAGAGAAGCCATGTAGCTCTACTTGAGCCAGATGGAACTTTACCTGGTAAGCCACAACCACATGGTAATACACAGATTACTAGAAATAGGTTAAATTAATATGTAAGAGTTAACCAATTAGAAGATAGAGCTAATGGGCCAAGCAGTGATTTAAATAGTTTCTTTGTGTTTATTTCAGTTCTGGGTAGCTAAGACAAACAAGTGGTCTTCCTTTCACACAACCAAGATCCTGGACATCCACACAGCCCTTACTGGCAACAGGATTCTTGGACATCAACACAGACCCAGACTGTGGCCAGGGCCTTGAACCCTGGCATGGCATTGGCCACAGCTGTGTTCATACAAGGCCCTGGTCCTGGTGAGTGGCATATATCATTCTGCTTTGTATGGCACGATCGCTGGCATAGCCCTTGGGTATCAACCATCAAAGGTTCATAGGTTCATAGGATCATAGGTGATGATCCAGATCCTAGGCATGTATGGGGCCTTTGGTGGCAACACAAACCATGAATATCAACATAAACTCAGACTTCAGTAGGAACACTGACTCAGACATGGTCCCTGGCAACAGCATGGGTACAGATATCATCAGGACCCCTAGCTGGCAATTCCAATCACCCAGATTGGCATAGTTCCAGTGAAAGCACAGTACATGCCAACATGTCCCCAGGTGGCAGCCTTGCCCCCTGACATCTGCTCAGTCTTTAATGGTATCAGTAACTATAGACATCAGTACAGACTCTGGTTGCCATGGAGCCATGGACCCAGACATGGTCCTTTTCTGTAGTTTGGGTCCAGATGTCACCATGACCCAAAGTGGTAGCACATGCCACATAAATATATATATGGGACTGATGGTCACATGATCCTTAAATACTGCCATGGCTTCTGCCCTGACATAAACAAAAAGCCCAGCTGCTGTAGTGCCATGAAACCAGACATAGCCTGTGGCATAAATCTGGCCTGGATGTCACCACAGATCAGAGTGGCAGTATGGGCCTCTTTGAATGGCATGACCCTAGTCGGGCATATTTCAGGATCTCCATCAAGGTCATAGGTGGTAACCCAGCCTCTGGGCATCCTTAGGGTCCTTGGTAGTAAGAGAAGTCACATACAACAGCACAGGCCACCGTAGTTTCATCAGGGCCAGAGACCCAGACATGGCCTTGGGCAGCAGCCAAGGCCCAGACAGCATCATAGCCCTGGGAGGCAAGCAGGTCACCCACATCAGTTGGCTCCACACAGCCTACTATTCTTCAGATATGCTTCTCATCCCAGCACATGAACCTTTCTGTCTCTTTTCCTCCTCCACTTCCCCACCATATATACAATCATCATAAAGCTACCAGGGCTCTTGATTGATTTCTGCCTGCCCCAGGCTAGAGTCCTGGGGTACAGCTGTAGCTGTCGTCCAAGTGACTGGGCCTCATGAATACTATCACTTTTTTCTTCATATGTTAAGGTATGCCTGTAAATTTCTAATTTTTAGAAGAAGAAAATCAACACTGGTCAGTTATGATTTACTTCCTTATATTTTTACTTTCATATATTCATATGCAGTTAATATTCTAGCATTTATTTGAATGTCAGTATTATGATTTTAATACAAAATTACATAAGTCTTATACTATTGAGAAGTCAGAGTATCTTTTTTGTGTTGAGTTTATCTCAACTTTTATAAGCTGAACTTAATATCATGAAGACAGAAAAGATTTAATTAGCCATCATATTGAAACAGCAGGAACCAAAGTTATTGAAAGATAGCAATTATTTTAGAATTGAAATCTGATAGATGTTTTCAAATAGGAAGCTAAAAGGTGCAATTTACTGGAGAATAAGACTAACAGCAACTTTAATCGCTAAATAAAAGAATCCTGCTTTAATCGCTAAATAAAACAATCAGTTAAAGACAGAAAATGTCAGTGCTTGTGTTATTGCTTTTGACTTTTTAAAGTCTGTTCAAACTTTCCACCTTTCATGTTCTTATGTTACTTTATCTACATATAAGATGTATACATGTGTTCATCATACACATGGATACACATATGCACATGTGTATTCAGTGTTCCACAGTATAATTTTATTTTCCTAGGGTTATTATTGATTTTCTGTTTTGTGAAACATCTATACTTTCTACTCCAGACATATTTTATAATCAAAATTTTAAGTAGGTCTTATAGCAAATCATGATAAAATAAATATTTTTCTAACTATATATACTTTATAACAAAAACAAAAAGGGATTAAAAAGACCAAATGTTTTTGAATATTTAAACTGAACACAAGGGGTGGCAGTGTTAGTTATACTGTCAATAATTTGTGCTCATAGTCCCTATTTCATGACCATGTATCTATGTGGACTAGCATGGTTGAAACTGAGATTAAAGATAAGTCATTTTTCAAAACTAATGAGCATAGATGGTATATATATAAATTTGGAAAATACTAATCATTTAGTTATTTGTTAATTTTTTATACTCAGTTTGACACAGCAGAGCACCATCAATAATATAAAGTGCATAACATACCTTATTCACTTTCCCAGGTAGAATTTTTTTTGAAAAAAAAATATTTTTATTGACTCTTTGGAAATTTTTCATCATGTATCCTAATCCCATACATTTTCTAGCCCCTTCGTATCCACCATTGACCCTTGTAGCATACCACCCCCACAAGAAAATTTAAAAAGAAATAAGAATAAAGTAAAAATAAAAATAAGAATAAAAATATTAATTTAAAAATCATGCCCACCAAACAAAACAAACAACAAAAAACCAAAGCAAAAACAAAAAACAACAAAACAGGGCAAAAGCAAACAAAGCAAAAAAGAGCTTAGCTTTTCTGTCTTTTCCACCACTTCATTAACTCTTCATTCCTCTTGTGGCCTTTGATGTCTCAGTGTATCATGCATAACACCCTTTGTCCACGGAACTTTACTTAATAATATTCAAATAAGTTGTTGGTCAGATTCAGAATGTTTTTTCTCAATTTGTGCACATATGAGACTATGATTTAGAACTTTATTTTGTTTTTCTTTAATAGTTTCCTAAAGAGTTTTGGACTGTCTGGTTTCAAATGTGAATTCTAAGAGCTTACTCAAAAAATCTAGGTTAATAAAAAAATACCCCAGCAACGATTGTACTCATTGTTCATCAACATCCATGTACATTATGATTATGATTATTATTGTTACCTGGAATCCTATTATAAACCAACAATGCATTCCTCATTTTTGTTATAAAATAATTGTGATCTCATTGCAAGCTGTTTCTTTGTAAGAAACACTATTTAACAGATGGGGGGAGGGATGATTATGGTCAAAATGAGAGTCATGAATTCTCAAAGGAGTAATAAAAATATAAAAAATTAAAAAGTAATTTCTGGATTATTTTTAATTGAGAGGAGCAAGAAGAACTGAAAGTGGAATGAAAGAAAGTCTTCTTGATTCCCATTATTCACTATGATGCCCACACCAAGATGACAGAAAAGTATGCCGAAGGATCAAAAATCCTTTTGTTTCCCACAAGCTATCTTAGGTGGCTTCTCTTTGGCATTACAGTACTTCTACAATAGGAGAATTATTTTCCAGATACCAGTTCAAACCTATTAAATTATTTAATGGTGACTGTTGCTCAGTTGATAGAGTTACTTTAGCCTACATGAAGCCCTATGCTTAGACTCCTTTTTCCCTAGTCCTTCCTCCCAACTCTCCCCTTCATCCCTCCTCCTGATTTTCTTCAGAAGAGGGCAGGTCTAGTAAGAACAACAACCAACCATGGCATATTAAATTGTAGAAACATTAGACACCTCTTTTCTTATTGAAGGTACATTTAGCAAACCGGTAGGCAGAAAGAATCCCCAAGCAGGTAACAGAGTCAGAGACATCCCTTGGCCCCACTCTTAGGAATCATCATAAAGAAAATGCTACACAGCTATACCATATTGTAGAGATGGTGAGTCATTACCGTGCAAACTCTTTGGTGGGGATCTCAATCTCTGTAAGCCCCTATGAGCCCAGGTTATATGATTCTTTGCATTCACTTGTGGTGTTCTTGTCCCCTCTGGTTCTCACCATCCTTTGTTCCACACTTCCAAAAGATTCCCTTAGTTCTGCTTAGTGTTTGGCTGTGGCTGTGTGCATCTTTCTCCATCAGTTGCCTGGTGAAGCCTCTTTGATGACAATTGGGCTAAGCAATGAGAAAGGGACATTTTATGATGCGAGAAAATAATACGCAATTAGTCTGTTTAAACCAGGAAAGGATAAATACAGGACCTGTACGGTGTTATAGAATGTTTCTTGAATCTGTATTTTTTGCTTATATCATCAATATGATGTTAATAACCACATAAATGGAAGGTACGTGAGAGTCCAAATTGCCTCAGTTATGTGATGATTGGGTGACTTGTGCCATGAGTATTGTTAGAGCCGCGTGAAGAGGTGGATGAATGGATGGAATCATCTGTAGTATTCTTCAAAGAGACAAGGTAAAATAATAAATGACAACAACAATCATTTCCATGCCATGATTATGTAAATGCTCCCCAGGGGAATCTTTATTATGAATACTGTCTTTGAAATCACCCTTCCTTCTGTTTACTGGACCTGAATGCCTTCGAAGTCCTGATTACTAAGCACTTCATAAGATGGAGCATGTGATGTCCTCAGTCAGTCCTGTGGAAGAAATGTCACTGGGAATTTCCTTGGCTGTAAGCAATAATTTAAAGCAAATATTCAAACACATCCATAAGGTTCACTGAGCTCTCCCTGCATTGTAAGTAGTAATGACTCTGACAACATTGCTGTTCTTTGCATCATGTGAATGGTTATCTGAAGCATTCCTCATGAAGTTATTTCAGTCAGTGATACAAATGGGTTGTGTCATGCATGCAGGAAATATTTTCTCTCTCAACAATACTTTACATGATTTCAAATGGCAGGTTAGATCAGACATTAGTTCCTATTGAAGAAAGTGGTTTTCTATTGCAGAAGAAGCATACACACAGACAGACAGACACACACACACCATGTATTTATATATAACATAAATATATGTGATGTATACATATATTAGTTCATATAGACACATGCAGTGTTGTAAATGTCAATTTTATACTCATTTTAGTCTCTGGAATTTTTCATGATATGTCATTAGATATCAAGTAAACAAGAAAATATTGCTATAAATTAGTTCACATAGGTAATCATTCAGAGTAGATCACCAAAGCCAGATATTACAACAGACATTCAAATAAAACCATTTCAAATCAGCCTAATAATCTAGTCTACTTTATTTGCTCCATATAGAACCTCACATACACACTGTGAAGAAAAGAAGCAAAAGTAGACAATATGACTAATCTTACCACTGCACTAACAGTCTTTGATGATATATAATAGCTTGTAAAGTGCTTAGAAGGGCTCTAAATCAACAGGCAACATGAAACAAAAGAACAGGAGGAGAAATGATGTCAGAGAGAGAGTGTGTAGCAGGTTGGTAGATTATAGTGGAAGATAAAAGTCTTTTGAGAAAGTCAGTATAAGCATAAAAATGGTCTTATCTGACTAAAATCAGTATTTACACTGAATAATAAAACTCAGAATTGACATCTGGAAGATCTGTGAAAGCCAGAATAGTTACATAGTGTATTTAAGAAAATGAGGTACGACTATAAAAACACAGTCAGTTGAGATTTGCTCCAAATCCTGTTGATGCTAAGAGTACACATCTGTGTAGCATCTATTACTTGCCTAACTTTTCAAAGACATCTGCAAATAACTTGATTATTCAAACAAAATGTACAAACAGAATATATCCTAATTAAGTACATTTGTTTTTACTTTATTTTTTATTTATTGATTATTGATTTTTATTGAGCTCTACATTTTTTGCCGCTCCTCTCCCTGCCTCTCCCTTCCCCCTTTAACCCTCTCCCAAGGTCCTCATGTTCCCAATTTACTCAGTAGATCTTGTCTTTTGCATGTTGTCTAAAATTTTAGTTATTAGATGGTAATGTATTAATTTATAAGCAGATAATTTGCCACCTAAATTTTATATTTTTACAGATTACTAGACTACTTTTCTTAAATGGGCATACTTTTGAAGTCACCTAAAATAATTTTTAATCAATGTAAATAGTCTAGACTTAACAGTATCAGCCCATTTTAAATAAAATATGTCTGCAAACACTTAAATATATGCTGCACTTAAACATAAGGGGCCTGTGTTTATAAGTTCTATCAGTTTTGATTGCAAAATGAGTATAAAAAATGCATCATACCCTTTAGTTACTATGAAATTTTTGGGGATCTTAATTATTTACTCATTTTATTTTCATTGTTCATTATAAACTATTTGTTCAGAAAGCCAGTTGGGAGTTTGCAGAATTGTTCAAAGCACTCTATAAAACCTTCAGCTTGCTATATAAGTTTGTCGCTACTTCAGAGAGATTGCAAACTAGTGCCTCTATCTCTGACATTCTGTCCTCAGTGCCTCCAGTATGGAATGACATAAAATTGACTTGTTGTGAGTGTCACATATTTACATATGGCATCATTCATCTTTAAATGTTGTGCACTCTGGTATGTGTGTAATAAGACTAGCAAGGTATAGTCTCCCAGAAACAAAAGGAAGCAAACTAACACCCAGGAATCCCAACAGTTTAGGGACTCATTTCTCATTTTAAAGTATGTCTCTAAGTTCAGAAATTACACAGTTTATTAAACATTTCATCATAAAATAACCAAACAGATTTGTATGCATTTTGAAGAGTGACTGCTAATAAGTAAGATTTTGTTTATTTGTTTGAGTCTATGTTTTATTTTGTTTTTTGTCAATATTTGGTATAGCTGTTTTATTTTGGTTGCCCAAGTATGAATTGACCTTAATTCAAGTCCTTAACAAATCTACACAAGGAATTTTTTAAAAGTAATTTTTTTCTTAATCTATGGAAGAGAAGTAATTGTCTAATATTGAATACTAAATTTGTAGTTCATATAAATGCATCTATACATTAGGTTTTTAATACTTAACATAAAAATAAACATATGCACATTTTTTCAAAGAATCTTTGTTGTATTGATCCATATAGGTTCTTTTTGTTACTATTTTATAATTACATTTCTAACCTTTATCCTTTTTCTCTTTTACTAATTTGAAGGTTGAGTTATTCTTACTTTCTAAGACATGTTGGGGCATCATTAGACTACAGTTTAATTTATCTGACTTTTGTAGTAGCCAATTATAGCTATAAATTTTTATCTTAGGAGGGATGATAATGTATCCTATGGGTTTCGGTTAAGTCGTGTTTCCACTTGTATTTGACCCTGGGAATTTTTACATATATGATTTGGGATCTGTAAACATTCTTTTTAACTTCTATAGTATCTTATCAATAATTTGAAAGAGTATTTCCCATATGTGCTGTTTGTAGATTTTGTACTTTGCATTGCTATGGTTTCATGCAGTTGTGAACTGATAAAGTTTGAGTAGTCATTCTAATTATCTCTATTTGTATTTATGTATTAAATACACTTATGAAGTCTTTTTAGTATGTCATTACTTAGGATGATTTGCATTCCTCAGCCACGATGAAGAAATTACATCGAAATTTATTAAATTCATTTTACGTACAAACAGTTGACTTGTATTTCTTTGTTGGTATAAGTGTTGCTGAGAACAGGTGTTTAGACTTGCCATAATGATCACTTTGATGTCTTTTTGACCTTTTATAGACAGCATTGATGCTTTATGGAAATGGGCTCACAAATGTTTACTGTGTGCATGTTCAGTAAAGTTATTACTCCATTACATAAGTATTGGTCATTTTTAATTCACAGAAAGAATTCTAATCAAACTTGTTATTTTCCTCTTGTTCATTTATCCAACACAGTAAATAGAGAATCATATTGCTTTTGCATTGACTTACCTTTTGGCCAGACTGTATGCATTTATAATGACCGTCATGAGAGAGACAGTTCAAGAGTAGCTGAGGTCCCATGATGAGTTTGAGTATAATTGACAACACACTGAGACACTGCCACGAAACTAACAAACAGAAATTTCAAACCAAAACCAAAACCAACCAAATAACCAACCAACAAAACAAACGAACCAACAATATGAGACCCTGGAGTTTTCTATTTGCATTGATTCAACACTTTAAATAAGTGATCTTCATAGACCTCATGAACAGGTATTGTATTTTTACATTTATTAAAAACTAAAGTAAGTAAAATTGACATCATGTAAGTTTTACATATTTTTATATGGCATCATTCATCTATAAATGCTGCACACTCTGGTATGTATATAATAAGACTAGTAAGGTTTTAGTATCTTTTCTGAATGAATTGTTATATTTTAAATATTTATACACACACATAAACCATAATTCATATTGCTCTTTGATGCTTGCTTCATGCATTTTCTGTCACATATACTTGATACATTTTAGACTGTTTATTTTACATGCAAATTGTAATCTGTATATGTATTTTACAAGTATTTTATCTCAGTTTGTGGATTGTCCTTTAAATTTTGTAACAGTATGTGTACAAAAAAGGCATTTTTTTATTTTGATAATAAATGTTTTACTCCTTTTTCTTTATATTTTATTTATCTGATATCAATAATTACTTATTCTCCATAGACCACTTGTTTCATGATTTCAGCTTTCACGTATAGATAGATATATTATGCCTATCATGGCATTTCTGCTTTTAGTAAAGTTTCCTTATGCTTCATAAATGGCATACATTATTTCCTACTTCCTTGGGCATCATTTTGAGAGCTATATGAACCTCATTTCTACAAATGTAAATAAATGTTAAAGCCATTTGTAGCTATACTTCGAAAGACTTTTACTGTATTGGCTTATATGAATCTGCTGATTTTCAGTTAGTTTGCAGATATTGTAAAACTTGTATATTTGAGTGGTAGAACTGTTTGCAAACCTCCATGGGTGGTTTTTTTTGTACTATAATTAGACTCAGTTATATTCTTTTGAAAGCTACTCCAAAGTTTTTTATCATAACCAGAAAAGACATATTACTTGGTAAATTTTTCACTTATCTCCCACAATAACAGACTTTTGAGGAATAAACTTTGTACTCTATCAAGAGGAACGATAGATAGTAGAATATTTAATCTGTGTGAATCGACATTCTTTTCTGAAATTAGGCCATGATGCTTCAATTGTGTTGAATATGCTCTAATAAAATTTAATGTTGAAGTATAATCACAGGTCTATTTGTCTGTGGGTATTAAAAGATTTGAATATGTTGTTGAAAGTGCAGCTGATCTATTTCCAATTAGCAATCTTTGGGTTCAACAGAAACCACAAATAAGCTTTTGTTAAATGCTTTATTTTCATAATACTGCCATTTGCAAAATATTCTGTAAGGCCTTCTCAAAATAATGGGTACTATCAATATTTCAGAGGCAAAATAAGTCCAAGAGTGTCAATATATAAGTGTGACTATATCATCAAATAAATCTTCAGTGTAAACTACCTGCAGATAAAATTGTCATAACTATGGTATCTTAATTTTACATGTGTGCACCCCCCTCACATATATACTTCTTAAATCTACTGAGTTGATTAGTGCTAGCTAACTGGAATAGATAACCTATTATAAACCATTTCCCTAGAGAAAACTAATCTTTAGTAATATAATTAATGTATCCTCTGCATTTTGAATAGTTGAGGATTTCTGGAACGTCTCCATCTTTTTCAAAATAAACTTCTTTGATGAGGGTGAGTACTACACTGTGGATATAAGAATAAGTGTATAGAATAGAGTTATAAATTAAGTTAGCTTAGAAAAATAACAATAATATTCTCTTCTCTGGGAGTTAAGACTTCTCAAAGAATGGGTAGTTGGAGAGGTTTATATTTCTAGTCATGGTCTTTTGCAATAAGGCCATACCTACTCCAATAATACCATACTTCTTAATCCTTCTCAAATAGTGCAATTTGCTGATAATTAAGTTATCAAATATATTAGTCTTTGAGCAGCATTTTATGCAAACCACCATGTTCCCCTCCCTGGGCACCAAAGGCTTATAGTCATACTGTAATGCATTAAGTTGAATTTCAAATGTACCCATAATGAATCATAGTCTCAGCCCTGCTTAAATATCTTGGAAATTTCTTAATTGTAACCACCTTCAAGTCAATATCAAAGTTAAGATCACAGGGGGCTGAGAGATGGCTCAGTGGTTAAGAGCATTGCCTGTTCTTCCAAAGGTCCTGAGTTCAATTCCCAGCAACCACATGGTGGCTCACAGCCATCTGTAATGAGGCCTGGTGCCCTCTTCTGGCCTGCAGGCATACACACAGACAGAATATTGTATACATAATAAATAAATAAATATTAAAAAAAAGTTAAGATCACATACTTCCAACATATAATGGTACAGGATTTATATTTCCATTCTAAAAGGGAGGAAAGAGAGCATAGAGAGAAAATACTGGAACAAAGCAAGAATGAAAACAAGCAGGGTAAACTCCAAACCCAGCATATCCACATCTGAAATTAAAGAGATCTTGAGTTCTCCAACTCCTTTCACCATTGTTTACTGTAACACACTTCTCTCTCCTGCCTTGGTCCACACCTTGACTGCATCTTTTCTCTGTAGGTATTCTATGACCCTGGTATCTCCAACATCTTGAAGTTTCCAGTACACTCCAGGCTTTACTTTCAGAGCTTTATGTAATGGTCTCTCTGGTCCTCCTTGCAGAGACACCCCTGACATATGCCTCACCCCAAAGTCTGTTATTAGCCAAGGAGTGAGATTTCAAGGTGGTTAAGTGAGTACATGAAGCATGAATATTTTATATTTAAGATTAATTTATTCAACCTAGGACATAAATGTCTTTCACAAGGACTTATCATGAAATGCTTTCCATGGGTGACAAACACTTCTTTCATGAAATAAAACGATATACTAATTTTATCCAGCTGAATAGTCATGTGAACAAAGATAGTTTATTTTAAGGTTAAAGTGCCTGATAGGCATGTTGTGATTAAAAGTTAATTCCTACAAATGTAACATCAAGTGTATTTTTGGCTTTGCATCTCATTGCTCTTTTATCTCAAAATTACATATAATTATGGTACAGGAAATCGTTTTGAAATTATAGATCTATTACAAAGAATTACAGATATATTAAAGACTGTTTACACTTATAACATGATTTCTTTAAAATTTTTAAAATAGTGGAGAGGATGCCTGAACTGACCTCCTGTAATCAGATTGGTGACTACACTGTTAGCAGGGAGCCTTAATCCAGTAACTGATGAGAAAAGAAGCAGAGATCCACAGTCAAGCCCTGGGCTGAGCTCCAGGAGTCCAGATGACAAGAGGGAGGAGGGATTGTATTTGGATCAAGGAGGGTCAAGATCATGAAAGAGAACATGATCTCCCAGGATACAGCTGACTTGGGGTAATGGGAGCTCAAGGACTCTGTACTGACAGTTAGGGAGCATGCATGGGAATGACCTACTGTGCATATGAAAAACAGCTATGTAGCTTGGTTTGTTTGTCGGGTATCTAGCACTAACATCAGGGCATGTGGCTGATGCATAAACTGGCTTTTTGGAATCTATTCCTCCATGCAGGAATGCCTTACCCAGCCTTGATACAGGGGGAGGGCCTTGGCCCTGTATCAATGTGATATTGTAAGCAAGTGTTACAGCTTTGGAGCTGCAAAAGAACATCTGTGGAGAGAAAGGTATCCTGACTTACCTGGAAGTCAGGCAATGCCTGAAGCTGGGGTGTGTTGGAGATGGTCTCCCCAGAGGATTTAGTAATCCTGCTCCCCTCCTAGAGACAGCCATTGCAGCTAAGCTGTGTTCTGTGCTCTCTTCCCCGAAGAGAAAGCCCTAGCAGAGCTATCCCCTTCTGCACTGCTCAAGCTGTTTACTTCTGCTTCCCTCTGCTGAAAGGGAAACCCCTGCAGAATTGTAGTAATCTCTGGTTCTGGCGAAAAGTTATTTTTTTTTCTGCTCTACCCTGGGGGAGTTTCCTAGACGATGTAACTTTTTCTTTTGGTTTTTCTGCTCAGCCCCATTAAGAAAATGTCTCAGCAAAGATTTTTTTTTTCTACTTCAGCAAAAGAAGAATCTTTACTCAAAAGTCTTCTAAGGAAGAGATTTCTTTGGGAAATAGGAATCCAGGAGAGAGGCTGCCTCTGCCAAGATGTTGAGGACAGTCTACAACTGAACTGGCAGGAAGACAGGGCTTCTTAGGGGTGGAGTTTTCCCATGGAGAACATTTTCGGCTCAGGGATTGGTTAGTTTAGTTGGACCTGGATAGAGTAGGCTCTGAATTCAGGTCAAACTGTTTCTTTCACTCGTCCTTTTTTTATCTTTTTTTACTCTATTTTCGGGGCTAAGGTGTATTTCTTGCACTAGCTCTGGTTCTTTGTGTGTTTCTTTGGAGTCATGGTGTTTTTCGTTGGTTCTGTGTTCAGAGATAAAGTGTTTCTTTCTCTGGCTCAGGTCTCAGATCCAGGGTGTGTTTCTTTCACAAGCTCCGGTTTCAGGGCCAGAGTGGGTTTCTTTGGCTGGCCCTTTTATCCTACAGATACGACATATTTTATTGACTCCCATGGGAGGCCTGCCTCTTTCTGAACTGTAGAGTAAATAGAGAGGATAGGTGGAAGAGACGAGGAGGAGAGGGAACAGGAAGAGAGGGGGAACTATGGTTGGTATGTAAAGTAAATGAAAAAATTAGTTAAAAATAAATAATTTGTTATGAAATACATTTAGATCATATTATTTCTCCTCTACCAGCGTCTCTTCACATCCTCCCTACCCTGCTACTAACCCAACTTCATGTTCTATGTATCTCTAAATAAAAACAAAATAGAAATAAATAAGAAAAATCAAAACAATTAACAAAACATCCAATTAACAAAAACCAATAAAATATAACTTAGAAAAATTTTAAAATGACATTACAAAGGTGAAACATACATTTTTCTTACAAAAGTAAACTCAGTTAAGATAATGTATTTTTCTGGAAGATGTCACCTCAAATCTCAGATATTAAAAGAAAAACCTTTGATATTAATAAAAATGTCATTTACACAAAGCTTTTAAAGAAATATTATGTACTATGAAAAATTTACAAAGAAATATGAAAATATAAGATTAACTAACAATTGTGAAAAGATACTAGTTAGGCTTTAGAATTTAAAAGAAAATTAACTTAACATGTTTAATGATAAGGCATTCCAAAAGATCAGCACAGATTTAAGTATAGAAATTGAGTTTTAGAAGAATATGAACGAACAGAGTAAAATTCCAGAAGTAGTAAAGTCTAAGAATTAACAATGTAAAGCATGCTTACTTATGTCATAATAATTAATATAATTAGCAATGATCATTGTCAGAAATTTTAATTTATTAGGTAGGCAAAGTAAATAGCTAAAAATCTTAAGTTATCAAAGGAAAGTGTTATTACTTATCATTGCTGAAATTTGATGTTTTTGGCTATTCGTTCATTAGTTAAATTATTTTAAATAGAAAAAATGTCATCAAAAAGCCTGAGGATATATTGATTTCTATCCTTACTGTGGCTTATTTTTGATATTTCCTTGCCATTCTTTCCCTTGGGTTACTGTACGTAATGGTTCTATTTATATTTTCATCACGAGTTGATCACTCAGGTATTCAAAAGAAAAATATCCTTTGTATTGTGGCAGTGCAAAATCATTTTGCTAGCTGAGATTTGAGGATCTAATCTTACAGGAGAAAACACATTAAGTAATATTAATTTAATTTTCTTTCCCCTTTTTCAAAACACTAACACATCCACCCCATAATTAAGTCAAAAATATCCTTGAGGGGAAGACCATGGCTACTTATTTAATTGGAAACAGACTATGTTCTTTTCCCTGTGATAAACACTTAGTGCATTATGGCATTACAGCTTAATACAATACCATAATCATTTAAAAGAAAACATATAAATACAGTGTAATGGTTGGAAGGAGAATGTCCCTCATAGATACAGAAATTGAATACCTGGTTCTCAGTTAGTAGTGCTGTTTGGGCAGGTTTAGGAAGTGTTAATGAAAGTTATGCTGTCAATATGTTTACGGAATGCCCAGGTCCATCTTAAAAATATAGCAAAATGTTGCACTGTCCTTCAAGTGGTTTTGACTTTAGAGACATAAAGAATATAAAGAATGAAAGATTGAATGCCGGGCGGTGGTGGCGCACGCCTTTAATCCCAGCAGTCAGGAGGCAGAGACAGGCGGATCTCTGTGAGTTCGAGGCCAACCTGGTCTACAAGAGCTAGTTCCAGGACAGGCTCCAAAGCNNNNAAACCCTGTCTCAAAAAACCAAAAAAAAAAAAAAAAAAAGAAAGAAAGAAAGAAAGAAATAAAGATTGAGAGGTTTGGGGATCCTGCTTGTGGCTTTCAGAGTGTCTAAAGCCTCATTGTTTGCTAAGCAAGTTCCCTTACTCCCCATCCTTAAGTTCCCCAGAGTAGCATGCCTTGAGAGAACATTTTGTGAATCTCTGAAAATGAAGCATGGGTTGCCTCGGAGAAACCAGATGTTGGAAATCCAAAGCTGTGAGATACTACCCAAAGAGATGATAAAATCTCTCCTGGACTATTTTTCAATATCTGAGCGGAGATACTGTTATAAGGGGAGGAAAACCTGCACAAAAGAAAAGGTATGTAATGTAGAGAGCAAGGATGGAGGACCAGACTTATCTAAGTCCTTTGATACTGGGAACAGAATTAGAGGATTTGGTGTTTGCCTTGTTGGGTTCCAGTCTTGATTTCAGTGTAGTATTTCCTCATTGTGGCTCCATTCCTTCTAATCCAGACAGGAATGTAAATTTGGTGTTTTTATACATTGGAGTACATAATTTATCTTTAGTTTTCAGGCTAAGGTTGTTATTAAGGGACTTTAGACTCTCTGCTTTTAATCATTTTTTGAAACTATAAAAGACAATGGAAACTTTAGTAATTGAAGTAGTTTTCTAAAGGGGGCAGGAAGTAAAATGCATGTGTTTGAATGAGACTGATGTTAGACTCAAATATTTAAATGCCCAGTCACCTGTTGGTTGCACTGCCTGGTAAGCTCTGGAAGGTATGTCTTTGCTGAAGGAAGTATGTAGTGATATTTGGTTTGTGATCTAACAAATAAGGCTTGCCCAAAGTTCAGAATGCAGAGCTAGCCCCTCGTTAGCCATAGAGGTCAGGCGGTTGTGGCACACACCTTAAATCTCAGCACTCAGGTAGCAGAGACAGATAGATCTGTTAGTTCCAGACCACCCTGGGCTATACGAAATTGATCTAGTCTAAAAAAGAAACAGAGCCAGGCAGTGGTAGCTCACACCTTTAAACCCAGTACTTGAGAGTCACATGCCATTAATCCCAGTACCAGGGACCTAGAGACAGGAAGGGATACGACTATGTCTAAAGAAAAATATAAAAGACTGGAGGAGACAGGTATTCAAGGCATTCAGTCTGAGTTTTCTTGAAGACAGGATGTTGCCCCCTGCAGGCTGAGGATTCCTTAGAGGTAAAAATTCTCTAGGGGCTGGCTCCTTCTCTGATTTTTTAGCATCTACCCTGATATTTGACTCCAAGTTTTTATTATTAAAACCAATTACAATTCTTGCTGCAGAGTATACACATCTGAGGTTGGGTTTAGGTTATTTATAGTCTTACCCAGCAGCCAGGTCATTCCTTCAGCTTTAATCTTGCCATTGTGGATTTTATCTCTTAGCTTTCCACCTGATCCTACTGTTTGTTGTTATGCCTCTCTCTTGTGATGGACTTTTACCAATCTGGAACTGAAGCCAAAATAAGTTCTTCCTGCCATAAGTTGGCTTGCTCATTGTGTTTTATCATAGCAACAGAAAAGGAATTGGTATATGCCAGTCTTGGAGATGTCTTTAATTGTATTTTACAGTGAGGTGGTCAAATGATAGGTTGTTTCTTTCTGTTTGTTAATCTATACACAATTATAAAATTATTACATATATTTAACTGGTTCGTTAATCCAAAAGAAACATAGTAAGTTTGAAAAATATGATAAATTTTTAAATATTTTAAAATATAGCTCATTAAAAACCTGTTCAAATGGCTCCAGGTTATGTTTAATTTCATTAATTGTGAATTTAGTTTTCTTTAATTTCATAAATATTCCCTTTTAAAAAAAGATGTATCTGCATACAAAATCTATGTGGCCTATTGGGTATATAAACACTATTCCTGGTTCTAATTTTAAAGTTTTCTTGTATTTGTAAAGTAAGATTTTATTCAGAAAAATGCTGCACGCAGTATAGACTATTAGTTTTGTAAAGTTAATTCCTATATCATGCAGTTCCACATTATTTACAGTAGACATCAAAGACCCCTTCTCATGAATGTAAGTTCAATCATTGTATTAATTGTCTACTAAATGGCAGTAGTAGACAAACATTACATGGGGACAAAAACAATAATTGAAAAGGAAAAAAAATCCAGATTTTAACTTTTTACTTGTTATTGCACGATTGGCTCATAGCTGCTCACACATGGAGTAAGTGCTTGGCCATGAAGGTCTCCTACTAACAGAGATGACTGACACTGCTTGCCATGACCTCCAGACTCAAGGAGTTAAAGTGTACTGGCAAAAACTGGCAGAATGGACTCTCTTCCCCCAACACTCTGTCAACAATGTTTACAAAGAAAAGAAAAACTGCTCCATTTCTTTACACTTAAATTACTTTGATTATACTAGAAGAATCAATATGGAATCTAAATATAGAATGATATTTCAAAGAATCATTGTTAAAAACATGATAATTTCATCAATGCTTTTCAAGATATAGGAATTCAAAATGACTTGATTAAGTGTTCTAATCCTGAATTTAATCTCTTCCCCCATTTAAAAACATGAGTATGCTTTTGCATGAATAACATTTCACAGAAAAATTAATCACCAGCTGTTACAGAAGGCTAATGCAAATATTAAATGTTGGTATTGGAAAGAAAATACTGAGTTCCAAAATTACCAATATACTTAGGAAATGTTTGTGTTTATTATAATTACAAAAGCAAGAATATTGAAATTTTAATCTTCAAATGTTGAAATAAAAACAGAATCTTAAAGTACATAACCTGTATACCCCCAAATCACACTTTGAAATTGTCACAATTTTGAATATTAAAATTATTAAAAAGTAAAAATAACAATGATCAATTGCTACTACAGTCACCATGAAACTACAGTTCTCATGAAGAGAAGGAGGGAAAGGAAAGGGAGGAGGAGGAGGAGAATACAGCAACTTAAAAAAAATCAAACAAGCAAACAAAACAATAGAAGTTAAAATGGAGGGATATAGAGCCAAATATTGAGTAAAGGACTGGTCATCCACTACTATAGTAAGGAAAATCTCAGTTTAATATGGACTATTTGGGTATATTGACGTTCCCTACAGCTGATGAAATGCTAGGAAATACAATGAATTAAAGTTCCCACATTTCTAAAGACAATTGTGAGATTTCTCCTATTCAAGGACAAAGTGAAATGACTGAATTGGTGTCTCAGTAGTGAACAATCTTCTGTTCTCTTCCAGAGAATAGAGCTATTCTATTGTGAACATCCATACCGGGCATCACAACCATCTGTAATTCTGATTATAGGGGATCCAGTGCCACTTCTGACCTCCAGGGTACAAAGCAAAATGTGATATACAGACATTTATACAGACTAAACAGCTATATACATTAAAGACTATAAAAATATTGTACGTGAAAGGATGAGAAGATAATTAAATAAAGGATTGTTGTTTGATCACTGAACACATTCTCCTGTGGCTTGTGCATGAGTGGATGAAGAATTAATTTCTCACAGCAAAAAGAAAATAGAAACTTGCTTCAGAGATTGGACAATTGGAAAGGTAATTCCCCCGTTGTTCTGTATTAGGTCACATACAAATTTCAAAAGTGAGCTCCACAGTGATTTTATTCGCTGATGGAGGCAGATTATGTTACCCATAGCAGCACAAACAGAAAGTAACACAAACATCTCAGCATGATGTACCGCTTTAAAATAAAGTTAATGATCATTAAAGCTACCCAGCTGCTTTTCACTGCCTCTGCAAAACTGCCCATAATCATCTTCATAGTGTGCTTGTCACATGTCATTTTTTTTTTGTTTTTCCTCTGTGCCTTTCATTTCATTTAAATGTTCAGTATTGTATTTGGCAATTCGTCATACATTAGATTTATTCTTGATATTATTTAAAACAGAGTTCTTGATTTTTTTAAAGACTTTTAGGAAATTATTCTTATGCCTGTTTCTGAAAATTTAATTTTATATAAATTCATCATAATACTGACATTGCAAATATTTGTGTATATGAAAAAGCATTGAGCTTAGTAAATGTAAAGGTAATTTCTCTGCATATCATTGGCTGACCATTTGTGTAATACTTATCTGTTATTATTTTTTATTATCTTCCTAAACACTTATATTTTATTTTTTATATTATCCCTTGAGAGCCTGTTCATTTTCTAATTAAAGGCAGAAAGGGAGTGGATCCAGTTTGATGGGGAGGTGGGAACAGAAGGAGGGGGAAATGTATTTATGATATATTGTGTGAGAAATAAATGTCTATTTTTAATAAAAGTTTAAAAAGTTCAAAAATTGGAGGTAAATGAAGAAATAGAAAAAGAAGCGAACAGAGTCAAATGGAATGAAGAAAATAAGCAAGGGGAGAAGGAAGGAATAGAAGGATAGAGGGCAGGCCAGAGGGAAAGAGAGATGGAATTATACAGATGAGATGGATTTGCCTCCTCCTGTGGCATTGAGAAGAGGGTAAATTCCCTTAAGCGGTGTCCTGTCACTATTAGTATAAATGACAAATTCCTTAAATTTATAATGTAAGATTTCCGGGTGTTCATTGTCCAGTAAAAAGAAAACAATGTTAGAAGATGGGACAATTGACTGGCTAATTATCCCTTGTTAGACTGACCCTCTTTGCACAGGGATGCCTTGAACATAGTAGCATCAGTCAGCTATGATTCTCTAATGCTAGTGACAGCTGGGGCACACTTCTCTCATGCCTAGATGATATCATGATGATCAAAGATGTCTCTTCCAGCTCCTGAGGGTAGTATTACCTAGGGATGTTTGAAAGAGTTTGTTCAGATTGTTTTGCTATGGACTCTAGATGGCCCTGCTGTTATTCATACTTACTCCTGATAGACCAGCTGAGGGATGGCTCTGGCTGGTGCTGAGAAATGGTGCAATTTATCTAGAACAGTGGTTTTAACCGGTGGGTTGTGTCCCCTTTGGGAGTCGAATGACCTTTTCATAGGGGTCGTCTAAGATCATGGTCAAACACAGATGTTTACATTACAATGACAGTAGAAAAATTACAGTTATGAAGTAGCAACAAATATAGTTGAATGGTTGGAAGTCACCACAACATGAACTATATAAAGGGCCACAGCATTAGAAAGATTGAAGATGACTATTCTAGAACCTAAGTCTATTAATGTTGAGCCTAGCCTGTGATTAGCCCCCAAAGAAAGCCTACTGTGTGTAAAAATTTCATCCCTAAGTAAAACGTTTCACTGTATTTGGAGTCTCTTTAGGTAAGGAAGTAAGCAACTCAATAATCAGGAAGTCCTTAAAAATAACAAGATTTTTCAGATCCCTCCCTACCAAGAATAAACAAAATGATGTTAGGAGTTCATCGGATAAGACAGGCTACAAAGAAGACGGACTCAGACAGAACGAGCAACCTAAAATAGGCAGAGGCCACGCAAGCTGCCTGGGAAAAAAAAAAAAAACCAGAAAAATGGTAAGGTGCCTGATTGAGGTACAGACCAACTGAGGCACCTGCAAAGGATTCTCGCAAGCCCGCACACTATTCAATATGCTCCAGGTTCCTTGTGAGTGTTATCTGCACTTGGTGGGCTGAGGTAATGCACCTATCTTTGAGTTATTTACCCTCCTGTAAGTAACCCTTCACCCATAGTCCTACAAGTAGTCCCAATAATGCTCCTGCTTTTTCAAAGTAGAATTCAGTGGCATTTGATCTTTGGCAAATGGTAGGTTCCCTCTCTATTGTGAGCATACATGTGTGTTCCATCTCCCTAGGTAATGTCTTGTTACACAACAGTAGGCCCAAAACAAATAACTTTGGTCCAAAACCAAAGGGTGTTATGGGCCAAAATGCAAATCTCAAAGTCTATGATTATATTAACATTCAAGGTTGTATTCAGGCTAAAATGCAGTTGTCGATTACGATGATTGGTGCTAAGATATCTGGCTGTAATTGCACCTCACAAAAATTGGCAGTAATTTATCTGAGCACCCCTTGGACTTTCTAATCAGTCTGTTCCAACTTAATTAGTGAGTTGCCTGACAGACATTGTACAGAATTGCCAACCCTGGTTTTGCAACGTGAGACTCAATAAAATGATTTAATGAGTGATCTTGAATACTTTTAGTTGCGTCCGCTGATCTGGCAACATGAAGAAGGAAGCAACAGGCACAGCAAGAGCAATGATCAGAATGACAGCGTTGGCAGTGAAGCGGAAGTAGCAATGACAACTGTGGCAAAGTCAACCCAAAGCAAGGTAAGCCCAGGAGCTCATTGACAGCTGGGCAAAAGGCAGCACACTGGAAGCATGATGAGGAGAGGAAGAGTCAAGGTGGCAAGAGATGAGCAAGGAGAGAATGCTGAAGCTGAGGAATGATTAAAACAGCTGGGAGACGCCAGAGAAGAGGAAACCCAGACATGATATCAGAAAAGCTCCATTGTCAATGCCGTATAGCCAAAGGTGTCAGGACCCAGGTAGAGAGGTCTAACCTGGAAGCCAGTGTTGAGAGATAATAGATGTATTCTCCAGTTCTACTAAAGAGTCGTGACAGGGTCGATTGCTAAGGGCCTAGGTGTCTGAAACCTAGTTCAAGCTGGAGGCTTGGAAATTACACACAGTGAAAGGCTGAGGACTCGGATGTGTTAAACACACACACAAGAGCTATAACGCTTCTAACAATGGATTTCAGGACATGAAGCCTGTGTGAGGACAGTAAGAACAGACAGAGACCGCTTCTTGTTCCCATTTAACTGCTGAAGATATTTGTTCACTGCTCCCGAGCACTAGGAGAAACTAAAGCTGGCAAAGACAAGCATTTAAAGATGATCTTTTATGTCTCTATGTTGTCAGAACAAAAGAAACCCTAGATGTCTGATTTGTAATGAGATCAAGAAATGAACAAGGGTGGAGGGGGCAGAGAGGAGGGAGGTACAAAAGAGCGAGACAAGAAAAAGTTAGGGTGAGTGGAAGTAAATAGGAATTATTCTAGAAACTTGACCACCAATATCCTTTGTTCTGCAATATCGTTTTGAGTCTGGAAGATCTTAGGGTTTGTTTTGTTTCTCATTCAGTTTTTATCTTTCTTGAGCAGTCTTGTACTCAGTGATATAGAGTGACAGCTCTAAAACTTTCTAATATATCTCTTGTCTTCCTATGTGTACAGACTCCTTGATTTTCAAAATCTCTCAATAGACTGCTACCTTCTTTGTCATGGATCACATCACTAGCAATTAGCTCAATTTTGATACTGCACATTTGTGTATTTTTTAAAATAAAGTCTTAAATATATATATTGTGAATATTTTCATTCAATCAGTAAAACCTTCTTATACTCTGAGATTATTTGGCAGGATATTTTTCATGTGTAAATATGAATATTTATGGACAGAAAATTTTCATCAAACCTGGCATACTTTTTTCCATAAATTGTGCCCTTTTGACTATATCTAAAATGTTATCAATAACACTCAATAATATTTTTGGTTAGAAAATTTTATGGTTTTGCTTTTGTATTTTGATCAGTCTTCCATTTTTTATATGCTGTGCACAATGAAGCATTTGTATCTAATTTCGTAGCACTTTGAAATATGATTCATGTACTATTTTACTTTAGATGAAGTTCCTTTCTATATTTAGGTATAAAACACAACACATTAATTAAGTTGTTTTTATATTTATATCTAGAATATGTGTGGGCATAAAGTTAACTAACTACTACTAACTCTTTGAAAGCATTAGAGGTTTATGTAAGATTATTATGTTATTATGAAGACAGCTAGCTGTCTTCAGCATTCTTATGAAATACTTAATTTTATTGTTTGTAAGCAGAGACTGCATGCTTATTTCCAGACCTGAATAATCACAAAGAAATTATATTAATTACAACACTCTTTGGCCAATAGTTCAGACTTTTTCCTATCTAGCTCTTATATCTTTAATTAACCCATTTCTATTAATCTGTGTATTGTTACTATGTGACAGTAATCTGTTCTATGTTTACTGGGTAACATTCTGTTCTTTCATCTTTCTCCTTTGGCAGCTACATGACATCTATTTGACTCTCTCTCTATGTCTTTCAGCCTGGCTATATTCTGCCCTGCCATAGGCAAAAGGAGATTCTTTATTAACCAATGATAATAAAACATATTCACAGCATACAGAGGGGATTCCGACATTACCTGCTATTTCTGTATACATAGTATGTTAACATTTTATGCATTTATAATATGTAACAAACTAGGGATGGAAGTCATGTTCTTAGATGGCTCCATAGGATTGAGGGAGAGAATTAACTCTTGAGGATTGTGTTCTGGCCTCTATATAGTACAAGCACACACACACACACACACACACACACACACACCACACACACACACACACACACACATACACACACGCACACACACACAAACATGCATGTAGTCATTCATACACAGTAAATTAAAATAAAAATAATTATAGACACATTCACCTAACTACGTATTTCTATAAATCTGCATTTGAATTCATGTAAGCAGTATTTTAAATTAAATATACACAACCCACTCCAATGTTAAAAAATTCTGCACAAGACCAATTGCTTTGTTCAGCTTGTAATGCAACTACCTACAATGTCGATCTTTCCATCTTTTTAGTATATATGGATCTGAAGCTTTTCATGGGGATGTATATACTAACGAAAGTATTTGTTTCTAAGAACTTAACATTTAACATGTCTTCAGTAGTTTTATTTTATAAGTTTCAGCCCACTGGTCAGGAATAGGGACAGATAAGCATACAAATAGAAGTTGTTTTGTGTAGACAGATTGCTACAGATTGTCAAAGGATTAAGGAAGTAAATATAGACAGTTTTTGTACTTATAAATGGAATAATGAAGGAACTATCTAATTTGAGTCAATGACAAAACTTTAAGAATTCCTTCATGTGAACAATGGAGCAACATGTCTTTTTGGTTTGAAACCTTTGTTAGGGTATCAATTTAATGTAAAATTATGCATATTTTTAAAATTAGCTAAGGATATTTACTGTATAACTATGGGTATAAAAGAAAATACCAAAGATTATGCGTGGAAAAGATTTTTGGAGCATTAGGTGTCTTTATTGAGTCTCAGCAGAAAGTGCATTTAAGTCTATGTATTTTGTTATAAACACTATTATTGAAAAATATAAGCAGTAAATGCTTTGCATTTTCATCTCAATATATTTCTGTGAGAGGGCTTTGTCACTATAGAAAATAATACTCTTTTGGCTGAAACAGAAGTTATAACGTTCTCACATATGACATCTCTAAGTCCAGACCACCTCCCTGTCTGATTACACAACAATGTTTACTCATACAAATTAATATCTATAGTAGAAATAATTACCATATAACAAGTAATACCTTGCTATCCACAGTAATTGAAAAGACAAAAGAATGGAAGAAGTAAAACCAAAGTTTTTTATTTAGGTGTCTTTCAATCTAAGGCTGATTTGCAGAGGAAGCATGTTTTTACTGTGGTCTCCAATGTTGACTGAGGTTTCTGTCCCACAGGGTCCCACCATCGTCCAGTCCCAAAGAAGTACACAGATGTCTACATTAATCATAAACTGGTTGCCCTAGTAGCTCAGGCTTCTTATTAATTGATTCTTGCATCTAACATTAACCCATTATTCTTGTCTGTGTTAGCCATGAGGCTTGGTACTTTCTTGGCAAAGCAGTCACATCTTGTGTCCTCTGAGTCTGGGTGACGACTGAACACTGAATCTTTTCTCTTTCCCAGAGTTCTCCTGATCTCATTGCCTAATCTCTGCTTCCTGCCTAGTTGCCCTGCCTATATTTTTTGCCTCACTACTGGCCAATCAGCATTTTATTAAAAAACAATTGACAGGTCCAGACCATTGTCCCACAGCACTCCAACGTACACTTTAGAATAAATTGCAGCCATAGAAATACACGAAAACAAATGGGCCACATTTCATACATAGCACTTAGCATCATTCTACATTTTCCTCTGGGATGCAGCACCCTTGCTGACAGAGCTTCCAGACAAATAGTCTCAGCTCAAATCTTAGGGTTTTCTTTTTTTGTTAGTTTTTGAGAGTGCTACTAAACAAATCATTTAATTTCCCTAAACCATAGTTCTCCTCTCTATAAAATTAAGGCTGAAGTGTATACTAGAAGTATGTTTATACAGCACTTGAGTTCCATCTTGTACTTATAATGCTCTATTTATGCTAATTAATACAAGATTGCCCGAGAAAGCTTTAAACAACCCTTTATCTTGTAACCAAGTTCACATTCAATAACTAATGAAAATCACTAATTTATTCATCTAAGAATGCATAGTTCTACTCCATTTTAATGTTTCTTAGATTTCAGAGCACTTACTTATGAATCATTCAGTGATAAGATTTTGATGGACATCAAGTTGTTAATAACATGGTTTATTATAACATCATATGATTTTACTGTGATAATCCCTCTTCAACCCTCTTGTTGTAGATTGAGAATATTTCTGTAATTATATTTACATAGACTCTTATATTTTTGAGATATTACCAACTTGTCATTGAATTGTAAGGGAGAATTTCACACTATTAGTGAGTAAATAAAACTTTCCAATTCCCCAACTATTCTGAAATCAGAAAAAAGAAGTTTGCTCTCTTTGAAATTGCACAGTGATCCCTTGGCTCAGTGGCAATATCTTCAGAGCACAGAGTGTCAGACACTCTATGCAGTAGAGTTCAGGGACTTCTCTTTCATCTAAAGTAATAAAACCTATTCTGGTGTATATGTATTTTCCTATCCAAAACATAATTCTGTTAAGTGACAAATGTCACATTGAAAGCAGAACACAGAAATGTTTTGAGTTCTGATACAGTAGAGGGTGAATGAGTGAGACTGAAAGCAATCTTCTTTTATGGGCTCGACAACTTCAATTGGCACTCAATTCAAAGACAGCACCACTCCTGAACAAAAATCCCTAAGATTTTCCACTTATATTCTTGTAAAGATTGTGAAAAGCGGGCTTGTCAAATTTAGTTCAGTACCCAAAAAGGAATAAAAAGCTGGTAAATTGTGAGTGATTTTTGCATCTGTATTAAATGATGACTACATAATGTTAATGTAACTGAGAAAAATCACGGTAAAGATATTTTGGTAGTACTCTTAGAAAGCTGTATAATTAGTCACTAATCAACATGATTTAATAAATAACATTGTTCTGATGGAGTTGTGGTCATTCTCCACAATGAACTATCAAAAATTTTAGATTTGTTAGATCCCAGAAAAAGAAGATGTATTTATCCATTTTGCTACCCAAGCCTGAAAAAATAATTTTAAATAAAGTAGTTTTTTTTAAAAAAAATAAGCTCTTCAATCAGTTACTAAAATAAACTGGTCATTTTTCAGAAATAGTAACCTTAATATATGTGCTTACAAGGAACGTTGATCTAGGTAAGGATCTAGTCCATTTTTTGAGTCCAAATTGTTTATAAAATATTCAAGTTTATTGTCAGTACAAGGTAATAGGGAAAAGGGAAGAGGGCTACGGCCATCAATGAGCTTAGTAATCAAAGTGACATGGCACATCCTTGTACTCCTAGTTCTTAGTAGGTTTTCACAAAAGGATTTCTGGTACTTTGCTGCTTTCCTGAGAAACACAACACCACCTGTAAACAGAGGCATTTCTCTGTCTTGCCCTGTCCCACACTCACCCCTCTGGATCTCTCACCTCAGCACAGGAACAGGGACTCCTGGTCGCCTGTGGAGCAGATCCCACAGAGGATTCCATTTTTATTAATCTAAGTACTGCAATGTGGCCTTAGATTTACCTGCCTGATGGTGTGTTGTTTCTTGGGTCCCTGGCTGGTGTCTTGAAGGTACCACCCATCTTCTCCTGTATTTTTGCTTGGATTTCCCACCAGGCTCTATCCTGCCTTACCATAGGTCAAATAAACTTTATTTATCAACCAATGAGAACCATATTCACAGCAAACAGAATGACATTTCACAGAAAACATGCTGTGTCAAAATTTAAATAAAACTATGTAAACAAATATGAATTAAGGTATTTTTAGCTTAAATCAGAAAATGTAAGTTGAAATATATTATAATTTGAGGACACATAAGGGATCTTACATATCAAAGAATTTAAAAACCACAAAAGTGTACAAAATAATAATATGAATCCTTCATAAAAATATTTGTAATAAAATGTATACATCAAGCAAGATAATTAAAATTATTTTTTCATTTATGCATGTTTATAATATTCTCTTTCATTTTCCCCTCCAAGGTTCTCTTTTTTCTTTCTTAAGTTATTGACTTGTCTTTCTTTAATAGTGTAAATATTACTAATTACATTAATAGAATCTCCTCATTCTATCTAATATTTAATGTCTATTCATTTTTGAGGTTGATCATTTGAATGGACAGCCAATCGGTTTGCTCCTCCCAGGAAAGAATATTTCTCCCTTTCCCGGCATTCCTTAACTGCATATAGTTCTTTGTGTAGCATTATGGACCCCAATGGAGGTGAGAAATTGTCTTAGATGAAGAGCTACAGCTAATCAAGGGTGCTGAGAAAAGAAAATGAAACCATGGATTTGAGAGAGAGTAAAAGGAGGGACACAGGAGTTTGGATGGAGGACAAAGTGAGGGAGTGATATAAATACAGTATTCACATATGAAATTAAATGAACATTAAAAATTGTATTTAACTATATAGTATGTCAAGTTTTTTAGTTGTTTTTGTAAATTCAGTGAAAATTAGAGAGTGGGTGTGTACAGTAATACATTTACATAAAACGATTATTTCAATATGACTTGAGGAATGCAAATTTTGTAAAATCACCATTGCTATCATTTTGTATCACATAATTTTCTGTATGTGCTCAAATTGCAACATATATAGATATCAGAAAGCCACTTTTTATGGAACATGAAATGTGCATTTTCAAATTAAAAATGAACTTTATTAATTTCATTTGGAGTATAAACAAATAGAACTCTGTACTTTAGAAACGCCAAATGCATACTACAAACAAAAAATGAATTCAGAGCTGAACCTAGAATTTTAATTATATAATACCCCAGTCTTGTTTGGGAATAAAACATTTTAAAGTTCCCTGAAAAGACTGTCCTTGAAATGATAGGATAAGGTTAAACAGGTAGAGTCTGCATATTGGGAAGCAGTCTTGATAAATATTCTAGACATGTGTATACTAGTGACTAATATGTTCAAGTACTTATTGATTTCCTGTTACCATGAATTAGGTGGGGAACATCTTTTCTCCAGTGATATACTTAAACAAACCAATGTTACGTTTTTAATTTAACCTAGCCCAGTAGTATGGGAGGTCCTTCTGTCTATGTGTTGCTTTTATTTGATTAATGAATAAAGAACTGCTTTGAACCTATAGCAAGGGCAGAACAGAACTAAGCAGGAAAAACTAGGCTGTATGTTGGGAGAAAGAGGGAAGAGTCAGAGAGAAGCCATGGAGCTGCCAGAGGCAGATACTGGGAACTTTACCCAGTAAGCCACAGCCATGTGGTGATACAGAGATTAATATAAATGGGTTAAATTAATTTAAGAGTTAGCCAATAAGAAGTTAGAGTTAATGGGCCAAGCAGTGATTTAATTAATATACTTTCTGTGTGATTATTTCAGGGCTAAGCAGCTGGGCACAAACAAGCAGCCCTCCTCACTACAGATTGGTACCCAACATGGGGCTAAATCTATGTAAAACCTAAAAAAAAAAAAAAAAACTTGAAAAGGAACTCTAGACGCAGAAAAACAAAGTTTAGCCTTGTTTATTTTTCAGCTGGGGCATGCTGCTGCTCCCTTAAAGGAGGTTTTCCTGATTCAGCCGTAGCAGAAATAAAACTGCACTAATTTAAAACACAGCTTCCTGGGCTGTGCTGCCAGCATGAAATCCAGATATGGAGCATTTTAAGGGCATTTGTGGGCCCAGGTGTCTGTGTGCCTATTCGGGGTTGAAGGAAAGTAGCTGTAACCATGCCCACCTGGGTAGTCAGTGGGATAAGGTCTACTCGGCTTTCTCAGGCAGGAGAACTTGAAAAATTCCCACCACTATACACAGAGATATTTCCAGGCTGTGCAGTGCTTTGCATGACAGATTCAGCTATTATGGCATAAGAAATTAGAACTTTTCATGACAGTGAGACACATCTGCTCTTGGTACTACCAATTACTTCAAGAGGAGGCTGGGCATTGAAGATGCTCCTTATGGCATTGGTTAGCCATTCAGACAAGAAACTGCTCTTGCCTGGACTGGTTGACAAAATAAACATTCAGGATCTGCAGAAAAATAACTGCTGAACTTGCCTAAAGTTGGAATGATTCTTCAGTGTTCCTGATTCATGAAACTGTCTGCTAGACATTCTGCAGGACACACAAAAAAAATTCTGTTTCATGAAAAAGTCTCCCAGATACTATGGGCCTATAGGCTGGAGATGAATGCCCCAACTGTACAGAAGATCTTTGGGTTATTCTCCAGGCATCAAGATGTCTCTGTCCATTCTAGAATTTTGAAAATTGCTTACAATGCACTTACTGTTTACTTAGGTAAAATTATATTCTTCTGGAGTCTTTGATGGAGTTGAAGAATAGATATAGTTTTCCTTAGTTATAATAAAAGATAAAGTAAATATAAATATTATAACTATATATTTTGCTTTATTCCTGTTTTGTTATATGTAATTTTACTATGTTAAAGTTAAAGACTTTCTTTTTGTTTAAATAGAAAATAGGAAATAGTGTGGGATGTTTTCTGTTTCTGTTTATTGATTAATAAGTAAAGAACTGCTTTGAGCCTATGTCAAAGACAAAACAAACTAGGCGGGAACAGCTAGGCTGTATGCTAGGAGAAAGAGGGCAGAGTCAGAGAGAAGTCACGGTACCATCAGAGACAGATGTTGGGAGCTTTACCAGGTAAGCCACAGCCTCAGCGCATTACACAGATTAATAGAAATGGGTTAAGTTAATATGTAAGAGTTAGCCAATAAGAAGCTAGAGTTAAAACGCCAAGCAGTGATTTAATTAATACAGTTTCTGTGTGATTATTTTGGGGATAATCAGCCAGGGACAAACAAGTGGCCCTCCTCCCTACACAGTACTCAGCTTCCACTCTCACTGATGATAGTAGATGAACATTGTCCTTTTTAACACCAGGGATTGAATCTCAGTATTTTTCTGTCTTAGTTTTATCTGTCCTGTAATCTAAAAATAATTTTTCTGTGGTAAACATGTTCCTGAGAACCCACCCTTATATTAAAAATTCAATTCTTAAAAGCTGATTGTGAAGTATTTGTTTTATTCACTAGTAGGCCTTTATATAAATAGGATGGTATAGAAAACTTTGGAACATGTATGGCAGAGGACATCCATAGAATATGATTAAAAATGATGAATTATAATCATTAAAAAGCCTAAGGTGATGTCTTCTCTAGCAATTTTATAAAACAACAGTAAAATATGATTAATTATATTAACAGATGGCATGACAGAGAGCCACAAAGATAGATGACTATGCTGTGGAGCTCTTTTCTTTTGTACATTGAGTATTTTTATATTACATATATGTATGCAAGATAGTTCGTTCCTATAATTAAGGATAACCAATGAAAAATATACAAAAATATATAATAAAAATGCTGTTTTAAGCAAAGTTCAGGTTTCAGTAATTATATCTATATAAAATAATTGGAAGGTTTGTGAAAGAAAGAACAGAAGGATATTTTATAGTATAAGATGGTTGGTTAGATTCTAAGGACATACATTGTAAAATATAGTTTTATGACTAAAAAATGGATCTTCTAGTGGGGAAATTCTTCAGGGTATAAAAGCAAAAATATCTTAGGAAGAAAAATGAATCTTTGGCAAACTACTATAAATGGATCATTCAGTCAGTCATTCATTTATAAATGTGTTGCCTTTTCAGTAGCCACAGGAATGGGACTGTCCACTTATTTCTACAGAAGCACTCAATCACCCATGTTCTCCATGCACAGCAAGAACCAGAGCGGGGGAAAGAACATGGCACAAATGGGAAATAGACTTCCTAATGTTTTCATGGACCTGTACATTGAAACTTGTTGTGTTAGACCTAATTTTCCCATTGTGTGAGTACACATATATTGTGTACTTATCTGCCATGATGAGTACGTTCGAGACAGATTATAACAACACATTGAATGATAGACATTTCTTTCTTGCTTGAGGCTTGCTTTTCTCTAAACAAAGTGTTTATTTTTAAATTGTTTCATTAATTTTTTGTACTACTTTGTGTAAGAGCCATGCAATTACCATTGTATGCGTCTGAAGGACAACAGACAAGTAGCGCAGTCTCCCCCTTTCTCTATGAGGGTTCCTTGGCATCACACCTGGGTTGTCATGATTTGTAGCAAGGCCTTCTATGTACTGAGCAAACTCACTGTCTGTACATAAGCTGTTGTTTATAAAGTCCTTGACAGCATTGATGACTGACATATTACTTCTTGATGTGTTGTTTTCAGTTCATTATGACTATTAACTAAAGCCCAATGGGCCCTTGACTTTAAAGCCTAACTGAATTCAGAATTTTTTTTTCAAATTCTATAGAGTTTTCATTATTTACAGCCTTGGTTTTTGTCATTTTCTTGTTATGTCCCATAATAAGAAAATTAAGTACATATACATAGTTCCCATTTGACAGGCTGTTTTAGTGATGAATACAAAATAATCAAGCTACACAGGTGGCTTATGGTTAAATGAATTACATGGATCTAGATATAAAATTGAAGGTAAAATATAACACTTCTATGAAATATGCTATATTGTTTTTGAAGAAAAATAATTCCTAGAATTACCAACTTAAATGTTTTTCTCAGTGTAGCCAAAGTGTTATCAACATTAAATTTTCTTATATGTTAGAATACATGAAACAATACAGAAATGGCTCAGAAGTTTATACAGAGGACATTGGGTTGATTCCCAATATCTACATGTTTGCACAAAACTATTTATAACTCAAGATCTAGGGCATATGTCTCCTTCTTCTAACATCTGTTGGTACCAGACAAACAGTAATATGTAGGCAAAACACACACACACACACACACACACACACACACATATACAATTGGAATAGCAGGACAGAGTTCAATAGTTCTCAGGCACAAGGTTTGTTTTCCATTGCAAAGTACAGCAAGAAGAGTCTATGGCATCTAGCAATGCTTAGACCAGTCCCAGGTCAAATAAACACAGTCCAAAGTGGGAGTGGAGCCGAGAGAATGACTAATTAAGGGGTGATAGTTCACTTCTAAAGGTGGAAGCAAGGACAGGTACTTTCCCTCTGAGTTTGTAGAACTCTGCATAGAGAACACAATTCCATTTACGTATATTCATAAAATGCCATATTTAAGTTTGGAGCCTGTTCTCAGAAGACTCATAAAGGGAATAAAAAGAAAAAAGGAGGAAGTATTAAAATTTTTCCTGTCCTCTGTCAGTGTTTATAATATACTGACAACATGCAGAAGGATAGAGTTTTCCCAAAGCCATTGTATCCATGGAAACAAAGTCCTTCATTTTCTTGTCTGGAAGAAACACTACCCGCATCTCAGCAGTATCAAAAAGTGCTGCTGGAAATCAATTTATTTTCTATTGCTGCAAATTGACTGAGAAAGACAGTCATCAGGTCCTTTCTATTTATGGGTGCTTGCTATAAATTTTCTTTATCAAATCTTAAAAAACAAATGTTTTGAGATATAGAAAGAGCACAAAGGAGTTCAATGTATAGAATATTTTATTGCTTTATCTTTTCCTTTCTTTTCATTAAAACCATCATCATCAATAATAGCAGAAATCATTTTGGAAAGATGGAATTGTTCAGGTCAGCTTTTCACACACACACACACACACACACACACACGATGTAAAAAATATTCAATGAGAAGAACATGGATAATTCCACTATACATGCAACCTGATGTGTGTGTATATATGCTTGCATGCGTGTGTATGTTTGTATGTGTGCATGCATGTATTTGAGGACCATCCTTATTCAACTGGGAAAAAAATTTGATATTGTCTTTAGCACAAGAAAAAGTCAGATGACTGCCTTATTTCTGCACAATCTTCTCAAATATTCTGAGTATTGTTTCTGAAAAAGTGTTAGGAACACACTATCATGAATAAGAAGCTCTATTTGTGTATTTTTACATTTTACTTAAAAATTTCTGTGTCGGTAAAGATACTGTTGCTCCTGGAGAACCTTTGTCCTCAGGGTGAGGAAATGGCTCAATGAGCATGTATTGACGTGAAGCATCTGGAACCCATAGAAAAGCCAGATGTAGTAGCATCAGTCTCTGTAGGCTTAGTATCTCAAAGGGAAAATGAGAGCCAAAGAAAAGGAACTCCTGGAAATTAGTAGGCCAGCTCGCCTGGCACACAGAGGGAAACAGCATGATATTCTGACTCAAGCAAGTTGGAAAGCCACTAGCAACACTGAAGGTGCCCTCTGACCTCCACACACAAACTGTGACGTATGTAGAGAAAAACTCACACCAACTCCCCCCAACACATACACCCTGCACATATATCATCCAGACAAAAAGGGTTTTAGGAAAAGAAAAATAATTAAAATATTTACATTTGGTCTCCTCAGGAAAATGTATCTTTTGTAGCTCGGAACTAGCTCATACACAAAACAAGGAGACCCCAATAAAGTATGTTGAGATTATCAGTATTTAGCTTTCTAACTTGTAATAAGATTCTAA